>JAJMAN010000011.1:0-311521 GCA_030564965.1 Ogataea nakhonphanomensis
TGAATATCCATAGAACCATACGTGACAGCTGCGGCAATTAAAGATCCAACCAAAAAGTTGGTAAAGAATAAACCCGTGACCACAGTTCTCCACTTCCTAGGAGTAAGCTCTGCAATTAAAACACTAATTGAGACTGCACCAATGCCAAACCCAAACCCTAAAACTATTCTTCCAACGACAAACATGGCAACATTCTGTGCCGCTGCTTGCAAAACAATACCGATAGCGATGATAGCCATGCTTCCGATAGCGCAAGGTCTTCTTCCAAAACGGTCGACAAAATATTGAACAACCATCACAGAGACTATCTGACCAATCCACATAGATGCTGTGTTCAGATTTGATGTAGCATCGTTTATTCCAAAATAATCCTTGTACATTGGTAATGCATTGAGAGAAGACATCATCATGGAGTCATAACCAAACGAAATTGGAAAGGAAAGAGCCATCATAAAGTTGATAGCCAGCATCAACTTTTGAGTCTGAGGAATACGTTTTGAAAGAGCCATAATGTGAAACAAAATAAGGATGTGAAGTCATTCTGTATTTATTATACAATCACTTTTCTTCAATTATTTAAAATTATTCGATGATATAAATTCGGGTGAATTTCCGGAAATTCATGGGTTTAATATTTGCATAGTTACATGGTTCAATAACCTAAACTTCCGCTATCGTTTGTTATAAAAGAATTTTGTAAAGCAAAGATAGGGATTCTCCTAACCATTTGTGCTTGTTAAATACGTTATTGTTATTACGAGCTAGGTTGCATTTCGGAATCAGTCTTCCAAATTATTTCTTGTCCTGTGACGAATAAAAAAATTTACTCATGGCTAGCGTACGAATCACTGAGCGGGCGCCTAAATCGTGTATTGAGTGTTCTCGACGCCATGTCAAATGTGATAAGAAGAGACCTTGTTATGAATGTTCTCGTCGAGGTCTAGGTGAAACTTGCTCAAGGGAGATGGTCCTCGTTAGAGGAAAGCTATTAAATGAGCCTACAATGCAGGAGCTGACTTCTACTAACAATGAGCTGAGGTATAAACTTCAAGAAGCATTGAAAGAAATTAGGTATCTTCGCAAAAGGGTTAGGAGCGGCCACTCTTTGCTTCTGAATGTGGATAACAAGAATGAATACCTCGAAAAGCAGCAGAAAAACTTGGTAGAGGCGAATGGCATTGAATTCATCTCCAGGGGCTTATCTAAATGCGAACCACAAATGCATGATGTTGAAATTTTTTTAGATGCCCCAAGATACTGGCCTACTTTTACCAGTACAGACAACTATACAATGTTATATTATGAATCAACGAATTACATTCTTAAGCGTGGAATTACTAAGCAACTATTACACGAAATTAGTCCGGAAATCTGTGTTGAAAAAGTCAAATTTTCTCTACGTACACTAGGCTTTCTCTTCAATACTATCGATGAACTGAAATTCATGAATGAACTAAAATTCTTTTTGCGCCGAAATCATGATATCAACATTCTCGATGAAACTGTTTCCGAGAACCCATTTCACTTCAAGTTCAGAAAAAAGAGGTTTGGATGGTTTGCTATCCTATATGCTCTACTTGCGGCCGGTTACTATGTACAACAAGATACCAAAGAGGAATACAAGAAGAAACATCCAAACACCAATCTGGATCGAAGCCATGTATGCTACACTGCAGCTTTGGAATGCATCAATAGAAGTGACTTTCGAGAGTCCCCAAATATTTACGTTTTGCAGGCTTTTAGTGTTTTGTTGATTACGTTACAAGGATTTGGAAATACTGCAGTGATGTACTCCTTATTAAGTGATATGGTTGATACAGCATTGAGGATGGGAATCAACTCAGAAGATTCTTTAATATCACAACGTGTCTGGAATAGTCTATTTATTATTGACGCACTCGAAGTTTATGGTCGACATAGCCTCATAGCATCTCATCCAAGCTTGGGTCTCATTGAGTCAGAACTTAATGCTGACTCTTTTCAACAAGCAATGCTGAGGGTTGCTCTCATCAAGAAAAAATATCACAAACCAAGTGACAAAAGAAAGGAACAATTACTGCAGGCAAACTCTGAACTACACGGACTCCTGAAAGAAATACAGATTTTGTTTCAAATTCAGGATACACAAACGACTTTTGATGACTCCTATTGGTTGCGCAGGCATGTCCTACTCGATACAATATATGACCAAATAGCTACTGTCAACAAATTCTTGTCATCATGCACAGCTAGAGACGAATGGATGGCTAATTTCCAGCCAAATTGTGTCAGCTATTCAATCATGACAATTCAGTTGTTTATGTCTTCTGTTATCTTTAGACACTTCCGAATTTGGTCGCTTATTCATCACGTTCTTACTTCCAGTGTATTTTTGATTGTTGATGTGCTTATGAATATTGAGCTTCAGAAAAATGACCAGCGAATTATTCTTGTTGCTGAATGTTTGAAATTAATCAATGACTTGGGATATGATCATCTTGAGGAACGAGGAACCGGTTTTATTTACGAATTATTATCCTGCATTACATGTAGAACTCAAACGGGTGTGGTATCATTCAAAAGCATGGATCTTCAAGATATCCTGCATTATGTTCGAACACCAGGACAAGACTTTGGAGTTAGTGGAAATTCGATTGTTAACTTCAGAGAGGGACTGCAACAAAATCAAGACGAAGATCTAGAATTATGGGTCGAGTCACTTGTTGAGTGGACAAATTTCATGGACTGGCTGAACACGTACTAAATTTCATAAGTCTTAAATATGCAAAACTTTGCGGTTGGGCACTGTCTCGTTAAACATGTGTCACTCAAATGTAAAATATTCCCTCAATTTAGACTTATGCGTCAAAAATTTACGAGAAATACTTTCTCAGACTTTGAAGACGTTTTAATGTATCAGCATTAAACTTCATTGGCTGATCCACTGTAATACGCTTCAGTTTGAATTGTTTTGGTGCATTATTTTAGAAAAATTCTTCAGCGAACAGCTGCTTCTATGAATCAAGCTGGATAAGATAAATACTTCCAATACGCGAGATACTCAAAACTGATTTGGTAACACTGATAAGGCAACTTGTCTTCACCAATGGAGGAGCAGAAGGCATTAATAACCAAGTTCAACTTTCGAACTTTATTTTTTCCAACCAAAATTACTACGATCCGGTAATTAATATGTTTGAAAATTTAATTGTACAGTAATGTGTGTGTATACTCAAGAAGATTCAATCAACAATGATTCTCCCAAATTCAAACAGAAAGTAAGCTTTCAAAGCAGTTTTGCTTTTGTATGATTTAATGTTGAGCATATTCTGAAAGTAACCAATTTCCTGAGGAGTGTTCTGCTTTGGAACAATAGAATAATAACATCAAGGCTCCCAATCTGGATAAATTCTGCACAACAGCATGTTAGAGAGCTTTAAAAAAAGTGATGCAAACTAACATTTGATACTCTTCACCAATCAAATATTGGTATAGTTTTGGGGGAAGCCCTTTGTCCAACCTAAAATTTGACGAGACATGAACGATTCTATTCGACAAATATTATGTCCCTTCAATGCAGATATATTGGATCTGGAAGATGATTCTGACTCTTGCACAATTGTAGTAATCTGAAAGGATTGACCAATGGCACTGAGATCAAGGTACATTTTCGATCCATTGGTCCCAGCCGACTCTGAGATCAAGTCACTAGGGAAAATTCCGATTGTTTGACAATTGAAATACAAAATTTTGAATACATATAGAATTGTACTAAGAGGAGCCTTCTCAAAATACCAGAATGAGATTTTTCATAGTAGTTGCAGACACCACAAGGAATTTATTGCATAAAATTTGTTTAAAGCAATGTCACCTGTTCTTCAATACGTTGATTAGCACCAATCACAATATAGTGGCATCTACCAAGAGCGTACATTAAATCTAAAATGTTTGTGAAATCCTTTGATCCAATTTTGATATACCATCTAGAGTCAATGTCGCATCATTTGGAATATATGCAGAATATATCATTAGGTAGCATCATGGTGTTTCTTTGAAAGACAAAGCAAAATAGTTATCAATTATGTTCCGATATATGTTCAATTATTCTTCATGTACACACTCGCGAGGCGCTTTTTCAAGTGATCTCCAGCTGTAACTGAGACTCCATGTTTAGCAAGATGATGTGCTGCTCCACGACCGGAAATACTAGACACCAGCTTTGATGGAACAGGTTCTAATAGCGTTTCCGTATTTGGGTGAGTGAAAAACACGATTGAGTATCGGGATTTACCATCCAGAAGCAGCTTTCGCGGAAATCTAACTCTATGGACAGTACTTTTTAAAAGTCCGTTTGTCCAGTAACATAACAAATCTCCAATGTTCACGACAAGTGGTGGGGCCTGTCCCAACCCAGAGTATCCTGGAGACGCAGGAACAAATGGGACACTTTCCCACTTGCGAGTCACCGGGGACAGGATTTCAAGTCCATCTTCATCCTGTTTTTGCAAAAGTAAGGTCACACATCCATAATCTGTATGGGCTCCTGCAACGTTAGTTTCCGTGTAAGTATCAAGATATTTTACCTCCGCGTCTTTAATAGGACAAGGATAGTGCAATAATCTTAAAGAAGTTCCACTTGGTTTTCTAAAATCGTGGCGATCAGTGAACCATTCGGCGCCTCCATCGTTTTCTTTAATATGCAAACCCATGGCAAGTAGGCGTAGCAACCGCTTCAACGTTTCCTGATATTTGAATAGGATACTTTTTACGGCTTGGCGATAGACAGGCTTGTCAAACAAGGGGGGTAAAGACGCGGTAAATTCCCCGTTTTCCATGTCTAGCTTGGAGAAATCAAATGCTTCTTTTGGATCTCCAACTTTTTTATCTAACATGTCTTCTTCCAGATTTTCAACGCCTACACCTGTATAACCTTGATTATCTTGAATCTTGTAGTTTTGTTTTTCTTCATATGGAAGACCAAAAGCTTCTTCAGATAATTTGAACAAATTGTCGACTACGATCTGAGAAATACCATGTCCCTCAACCATGAGGAATCCCTGAGTTGAAGCTGCGAGTAACAGTTTGTCAGCCGTCTTCTGATTGATTTCATCAATATCAATTACATCCAGAGTAAGAGGCTCTCCCATCACCTTGTATGAGCACAGTTGTGTAGCTTCATATTTCTAGCAACCTTGTTCTTTTATAACCAAGAAAATTTTAGGTAACGGTTTTATTTGTGCCAGTCGGGACGAGTAGGGCCGAATTCCATTACTGATAAGAAATCAAGATAAGATTTGGTGCAGGGTTGTGACCAGATAAGAAAAAAAGAGAATGCTAAGATATACTGTTATTGATTGAAGATGACCAAGCTAGACAATCATACTTACACAACGTGCTGCCATTGCGAATAATCATTTTACGTGTTTAATTGTTCCTGATAGCTCATTATAGGTTTTATCTTACAAATCGCGGCGAATTCCTGGCCGACAATCCGCCAATCGGAGATTTTGATCACTGTTATCTTTTTAGTGTATCTCTAAGAATACTATTGATGATTCGATTACAGAAGACTCAACAGATTTATTTCAAAGTGTTAAATTTGTTCTGATGCTTTGCATGTTGAAGTGGTAATGTTTCTTTCTTTGTGTTAGCAGTTTTTCTGGGTTTTTCTTAATAGCTTATCTACATTTTTCTGATTTCTTGAATCGGGCACTTTTTTTAGGTCGGCGACACTAATTTCATGGATAGAATTGGATTCCAATATAAGACTATGTTGAGACATTGAGTTAGGGGTTTACTGGAGAAGTGTTTGTTTTTTGAAGAAAAGTAAAATTGCTCAATTGGATGACTGTCGGCATCCACTGGATGTCATTTATGAATATCATGAAACCACCAGTTATTATCGAATTGCAGAAGAGTTTAATTCTCTTTGTTGATTATAAAAAAATTAGGAGGATCTGCTTAAATGTAGAGTTTTTAGAATGTCAGATTTCAACAAGTCCTGTTTGAAGTTCAAGCCACTTAATAAGAATTTTCTGTTCTCAGGTTGCACCCGCTAAAAACCTCAATTTTGACTGTATGCCTTTGTTTGGATCCATTAAAATGTATGAGGACCAAATCGTGGGCTCGTTTTGGACAGTCGTTGTTGTATGAGCAGCATGTGTCAGACTTACCTCGCATCTGCAAGTCATATGCTATCGCTTGTTATCTCTCAGTGCATACTCTAAGTTTTCCAAAAGTATTTCATTCATTGGCTTTGGCATTCATCTAACCCTCAGTTCTGTTGATTTGATTGCTTTTAGCGGTATAACGTTGATCTCAAATACTCAATTAGTTAAAGGATGACTTCTCAGACCGACTACATCCACGGCCCACCACCTGCTTTCTAATTGTCATTAATTTATACCAGATCCTTATGCAACGACTACTTGAATGGTCAGTCAACAATTCTGGTGCATAAACTTTCAAAAAACTATGGCACTAATCGAATGATTATGACCTTTATGTCTGTGTCACATTCCCTATAATCAAAGGCGGTTTGGAGAAGGTGATCGTTTTTCGAACTACAGATTTGGCGCACATTATGCTTGTTCAGCTTCTTGGAATGACCAGAAGAAAACTTTGCGCCTTTGTTGATAAGTCTTTGGAAAAACAGGAAATTCTAATTGTTTTACATCTAATTCACATGTACGCACTAGGATACCTATTCGGGAGACTACAGAGGCCCTAAATAAAAAATTGAGTCAGAAAAGGCGCTCCATTATGGGGACTTTATCGTGAAAGGTTATATGCCTATTCAACTCCAACATGTGGTAGCAGAGAGAAATATTTGAAAGACCTCTTTTTTCATATGAAGTGCTCTCTGCCTCGTAGAAGGTAGTACGGGTGACTTTCCGAGTACTGAAATGCTACAAAAGTCGAATTATTACCATGTTCTTCTTTTAGATGAGGATATTTGAAAAAGTATAGATTAACTTTATGGTTTTACAATCCGCTCTCAAAATAGACTATAGGAGAATAATTGACAATCCTTGTAACTAGTGACTATCTTTATTGTTTGAGAAACTGAACCTATATCTACCCATCACGTTATTGGTCAGTATGAGCGGACGTATGCATCTCCAGTTTACCCTACCTTTGTATTGTGCTGATTCTTTAGTCCAAATACGAAGAATATCGTAGTAACTTGAGTGTATAAGATTAGCACGACGATAATTTCTAAGAAGTTTGAATAGTTTAATTATTTCTAGTAGGATTCCACTGTAAGTGGGTAAGTGTAATTTGTTTTTCAGGAAATACCTGAGGGTGACTTGCGTGACATTCAGAACAGATGAATGGATCTCCAATACAAGTTTCATGTGTACATAGGGAATCATGGATCGTCTAAGTTAGTTAGCACAATGAATTATGAAACCAGCCTTAGTTAAAAAGGAGTAGCAAATACATGATAACGATTAAGTACAATCAAACGTTAGGAAACAAACATTTTTTCGTAAGCATTATAAGCTTTTAAATAGAAGACTCAGCTTCAAGGTTTGAGCTCGTGGATGCTGATTTTTTCAGGGCTTTTGTCGTCGAAAGGCGTATCTTCAATTTCGTCAACTGGTATGCCAAGCTTGCGGGCTTCTTGTATAGTGAATGTACCAAATGGATTGTGCGTGTCTAGCTCGCCTTGGCCAGCTGGTGGCCAAATTCGGTTGAAGGCATAAAATAACAAAAACGAGATGACAAAGCCGTAAATGAAAGCCAGTTGGTAAAGGTGCTTCGCTCCTGAAGGAATTTTAATGCTTGAATTACAAGCATTCACAAATCCAGGCATCAAAGGAGCAAACCCGATAATCCATGCGGCAAAAGCGCGCAAGTTGAATCCTTTATAAAACCAGTAAATCGAATTCGGATTGGGCGTGAACATGTCTTCCAACTTCAATTTGCGTTTCCGAACAACCCAATACTCACAAACCATGATTCCAGTCATAGATCCAAGAAGAACAGCATATGCTGACATCACATTGATAAATATTCCAGCTGTAGAGAGTAGCTGCCAAGGCTGAATCAAAATAGATATGCACAGACCAAGATATGCTCCTCGTCTTAATGTCAAATACTTCGGAACAAGGCCTGAGAAGTCCATACCTGCTGAGAATGCGTTATCAATTGTGTTAATTGCAAGTTGGCCTGCTAGAAGACCAGCACCACAGAAAAACGCACCAGCTCGACTTTTTGCATCATACTTATCTTCCAACCATCTGGCAGCTAAAAGTGGAGGGTTCCAAATTCCACCATCTGTATCTGGGTACAGTTTGGCAGAGGCAGATGTTGTCAAACATCCCATCAATGGAACAACCGAGCCATAAAAAAGAATGGCAACAATTTGGCCAACAAGGGGATCCTTCGTGGTTTTGGCAAATCTGTTATAATCCGGTTGGTTTGTAAGACCCACGGCAATTGTACCAATTGTAGTCTTGATTCCTGCCATGATAGCCCATCCCTTGTCCCATGCCGACTGAGCAGCAGCTGGTTCTGAAAGAAGAGGACCAGCACCATGCGCCGCTTTGAGACAATATATCATCATCCCCAAAAGCGTAACACCAGTCATGACGTTAAGTGTTGTCAATAGCCTTGCTGATCTTTCGGGTGGGACGTAAATCATTCCGCACATCAGAACACAATATATAACAAAGCCTACGAATTCCTTCGTTTCCATATGTGTAGATGCTGGCATAGTGTTTTTCATGTTTTGGTAACCGGGTGCTATAGCTGATAACATCACAGAGATACACAACCCACCAGTCCAAGACTGAGTTGAAAGCCAAACAATACCGAGCATTATGCGCTGTGCAATGGCAATGTACGAACCCAACATACCCCAAACTGAACGACTAAAGACTGGATACCCAATATGATATTCTGCTCCTACCCAACCATTAAAAACAGCCATCAGACAAATAATGATTCTACCTAAAACGTTGGCAACCATTGCCATCCAAACCGAATTACCTATTGAAATTAAAGTTGACCCAACTTGGTAATTAGATATACACAAGTTATTGATGGCCCAGAACCCCATGAAGGTCCACATATCCCACGTACGCCTGCTAGGAGGTAGAGGAACAATGTCATCATTAAGCCAAGGTGTACTCTTCAAATCTCCCATTCGGGAGCTCTTCACCTCCAGTGCCCTCTTTATACTAGACCAGCTCATCATTTAGTAGCAATAACAGATGATGTGGTGATAAGACTATGAGCTCAATTTAAAGTTGGACTTGTTTAGAACTCAAATCACCCTATTATTGATATGAATAGTAACATCAAAATGACCCACTTTTAAACGAACAAGTGTTATTCTCCTTAGGCCCGTTCAGATTAAATTTAGTTCTGAAATGATAACAGTTTATTGTTCTTAATGCATGATTTCGGTTGCATAATTCGATCGATATCCACCCCAGTGAGAATCTTTTCACGATAAGCAAAAGATCCCCCCCTATTAAACTCCAAAGATGGCAATGCAGTCCCTAGGCTAAAAAATAGATCTAGCTCAGCCCCTATCTTCGGGTTGTCTGCCTCACGATTTACTGTGAACAAATTAACTATATATTGGAAACAGTCTGACCAATTGAAAGCTGCTGTTGAGTTTTTGTGCTCTAGTGGCGGTAGTAAGGTTTAGAGTGCCCATCAGATTCTGATATCCCAAATACAAAACAAATTTGAACATGCGAGATTTAGCATTTTGTGCAGATTGAATCGGGTGGGCAATACCATTTTTTTCAGAGTTTTCCATTTTGGGATAATCATGTTTAGGAAGATAAGAGTCAGGATAAGAAACAACCACCGACTCAGTAGCAAAGTAATAATTTTCACAACGAATAGAAAACCATAATTTCCGCCAAAAAGGCGTGTACTAATAATAAACTATTCTATATATACTGAGTTGGTCACTGCTTGTAGTGAAACCAAACCTCGAGAAAATGCCTGGAAACTTGCTAATTGGTGTAGATGTGGGAGGCACCAATACCGACTCTGTTCTGATCAACCCTTTGAAGCTAGAGGAAGAAAGTCGAGGAGTCATTGCCTGGAATAAATCCGCGACCACTGCTGATGTTTCGGATGGGATCCAAAATGCAATTCAAAGTCTTTTGACTGAATGTCCGGATATTAAGAAAGAAGATATAGCGTCAGTTACCATTGGTACTACTCACTTTATAAATGCAGTGATTGAGCAGGATGCTGCAAAACTAGAGAAAGTTGCCGTTCTTCGTTTGAGTAACGATTATTCAAAATATGCACCTCCGTTTTCTGATTTCCCAGCAGGCTTGCGTTCCGTTATGGAGGGCTATACTGCATTCGTGAAAGGGGGATACAGAATTGATGGTACTGAGGTGCAACCTTTGGATGAAAAAGACATATTGGAGCATGCTAAACAGATCAAGACTTTGGGAATTAATTCTATTGTGATCAATGGCCAGTTTTCACCAATGTATGATGAGCATGAAATTCGTGCTGCAGGTATCATACGTCAAGTGCTACCAAAAGCCAATATTGTGTTAAGTAGTACAATCTCCACGATTGGTTTTATTGAAAGAGAGGATGCTTCCATTATCAATGCTTCGATAATGTCCTTTGCTAGAAAAATCATCTTGTCCTTCAAAAGCGCTATTCACCACATAGGTCTCCAATGTCCTCTTTTGCTGACCCAAAATGATGGCACAGTAGTTTCGACGTCAGAAGCAATTCAGACTCCAGTCAAGACTTTCTCCTCTGGAGCAACAAACTCCATGAGAGGTGCGGCTATTCTTTGTGCAAAAGAGCCCTCAGTCAAGGGACAATCCGTTTTAGTGGCAGATATTGGTGGAACAACAACTGATGTTGGTCTTCTCCTTCCATCTGGGTTCCCTAGGCAATCATCAGCGTATTCATTTATTGCAGGAGTTAGAACAAACTTTTCAATGCCTCATGTGGAATCCATTGGACTTGGTGGTGGGTCAATTGTCTCACTGGACGATCCTATTCGAATCGGACCAGAATCCACAGGAGCCAAATTAATATCAGAAAGTTTGATTTTTGGAGGATCTACTATCACAGCAACTGATATGACGGTTGCAATTGGAATTGAGGAAGAGAATGTAGAAGATCGATCTATGTTTCAGATTGGTTCCTTCGAAAACGTCCGTGGTAAGTTCGATTCAGATCAAAAAAAGAAATATCAATCGGAGATCCAAATAATGTTGGAAACAGCTATTGATAGGATGAAGACCTCACCAGAGCCAATACCGGTTCTTCTTGTCGGTGGAGGCTCCGTCATTGCGCCTCAATCGCTTGATGGTGCCAGCATTGTTATAAGACCTCCATATTTTGGAGTTGTCAATGCCATAGGTGCTGCGGTTGGTAAAATATCTGCCACAGTACAAACTATCAAGCGACTGGAAGCTACTGACGATAAAGAACAGGTACTTATCCAATTGAAAGAACAAGCAATAAAAAAGGCTATCGAAAAAGGAGCACTTGAAAGTACAATAATATTCGACAACATTGTGGTCAACCCAATTCCTTATGTCCCAAACACTGTGGAGTTTCAAGTTAAGGTAATTGGTGAGGTTGATTACAAGCGCTTGGACTATACTGCTTCATTGAATATGATAGATGACGAGATTTTGGAAACCGGTGGTGCTGTCACCAAAAATGCCCATCTCGAGAAGTCTGCTGTTCCAGAACACATTTTGGATTTCGATGCATATTCGTATTGTCCATTTGTGAATGATCAACAGGAGTGGATATTATCTGAGATTGATTGCGAGTTTCTGCGCATTGGAACTTATATTCTTGGGTGTGGAGGCGGGGGAACTCCTTATCACCACTTCCTTGCATTACGTCACAAGATCCGTATGGGCAAAACTGTTAAGGTGATCAAACCTGAGAATTTTCATAAATATCAGTCTGGAAAGGGCTCTGTGGTAACGGTTGGATATGCAGGTTCTCCTACAATTGGGCTTGAACAGCTGTCAGGTGATGAGATGGTCAATGCGTATGATCTTGTAAAACGATTCACTGGTGAAACTCCACAAGCATCACTTCCATGGGAGATTGGGGGAGGAAACGGACTCACTGGGCTCAAAATTGCTGCAGACCTAGGTATTCCCTGTATTGATGCTGATTTCATGGGGAGAGCATATCCCTTACTCTGGCAAATGATCCCTGTTTGCTACTCTAGTATGCCTTGCTTCCCTCCCTGTGCTCTTGCAGATGGTAACGGAACGACCATGTTAATGTCAGAAGCAGCCAGTGATGTGATTGTCGAAAAGGTTTTCCGTGCATCATTGTCCGAGATTGGAGCTCATTGTGGTTTTGTTTCATTTATGACAGCCGAAGATATAAAGGATAAAAGTATCCACAATAGTACCTCATTAGCATGGAGCATTGGACAAGCGATTCATAAGGCCCGCCAAAGTTCTGAAGTTCATAATGCGCCTAAGTACATTATTGAAGCTTGTGGTGGAATAGAGACTGCAAAGATGATCTTCAAAGGTAAGATAGTGCGCATTGATAGAAGATTATACAAAGGTCATGTCTACGGCGAGATTGACATCAAAGAAGAAGATGGAGATTCCATCATGACGATACCTTTCAAGAACGAGAACATACTTTGTACACTTGATAAATCAGGAAAGAAGAAGGTTGTTGCATCAGTTCCGGATTTAATCTCCGTGAATGATACTGAGACGGGAGAGGCATTGGGAACGCAAGATTACAGATATGGACTCCACGCTTTTGTGATTGTAATCTGTCCAAGCAACAAGTGGACCGACATTCCGGAGGCACTGAAGGCTGGTGGTCCGGAAAGTTTTGGATATGATCATGAGTATCACTCAGTTGGAAAGTTCAAGCAAGCTGCCAGTGTCATAGACCTTTACGCTAAATCCTAAAATTTTGCTATTATCGAAATGGATTCTTTAGTTCTCACACTGTTAACAACAAAAGCTGCATAGAGGGAAGATATGTTTCATTTTTGGGTTGAACTCCACTGCTGGATTGCCCATGTCTTAAATAGATAAATAGAGAAAATCTAAGGTTTTGGATGGACTAAAGCATGAACTACTAATAGATCTTGAAATTATTTTACTGTATCGTCAATTTCCTGGTCAGTGCACTATTTATTAAGTCAACCACAGAGATACCAAGTAAGAACTGAGGTCTGTATTAATTGATTTTGAGCTCACGTAATGGATAAACTTTATACATTTTCCCAGTTATGTACTCGCATCACACACACTGAGTCGATTGCAAATAAACTCAGGTCTCAATTTTCTTGTAAACCAATACTATAAGTATCCATAGAAGCATGGAAAAACGACTTCAGCATCTAAGGTTCAAGAAGAATAGACTCATCTATTCATTGAAGACATGGGTTCAATAGTATCAATAATTACACCTTGTTTCTATCTATTTCTAGAAAGATTGGAGTATAGTCCGAGGGCTAGATAACATGCAAATCCGAAAAAACACATTCCGGTGATTACCCCAAATCCCATAAGATATTTTGGGGAATCATTGGAAAGGAACAAATATGAGCCATAAATTTGAGCCAGATTTCCCATTGCGTTGATCAAAGCCAAACCAACACCTCTTGTTTTTGAATCTTTTGAAGAAAGTGCAACTGATGAGTATGACAAAGCAAGAGCATTTACACTCCATAAGCAGGATGCTAAAAGAACTAACATTGCGTAACGTTGTTTAAAGCCGTAAACTAAGACCACAACTAGAGCAAAAATTCCAGAGAAGAACAAAAGCGCTGTTAGCATCAACGACCTAGTTCTTTGATATCTGTCAGCAAAATATGCTATAACCAAGTTTAATACGAATGCTGCACCATATATTGGAATTGTCATGTACTGAATTGTAGATCCAGATTATCCTAGGCCTGCAACCAGTGTTGGATAGAAGTATGACAATGTAGAAGATCCCAAAATTACCATATAACCCAGTATAAGCAGGTCGACCTTTAGGCTTGTGAAATTAAGCCAAAGAGCTCTGCAAGCTGAAATGTCATTTCCTGATGAATTATCAACATTGTTCAATTTTAATCGGTGAACAGCAATATAGATTTCCCTTTCTGTGAAGCCCTTGCTTGGTTTCATTTCATGTGGAAAAGGAAGCAAAGTGAAAAATGCAACTATGGCAATGCCTATTGGTGCAGCTCCTTCGATGATGAACAACCATCGCTATCCTTCAATGCCTCTTGCGTCGTCTAGATGATTTGTGATCAATCCAGCAATGATTCCACCAAATGCACCACTCAAAATAGCAGCTGATATGTAAATTGCAAATCTCTTCGATTGTTCCTCTTTTTTGTACCATGACGATAAAATAAGTAAGATTGCCGGTGCAAATCCAGCCTCAAATATACCCACCAGACACCTTAAAGCCAGTAGCTCGTGATATGTCTTCACAGCACTAAAGCAGCAAGTTAATACTCCCCAGATAACCATGATGGATGGTACAAATCGAGAAGGACCGATTTTGACCATAACTAAATTTGCAGGGACTTCAAAAACAACGTAAAATACAAAGAAAACAATCAGAGAAATTGAGTACATGTTGGAACTCATTTTGAGATCAGCATCCATTCCCGCAACCTTCGCGTTACCAATATTTGTTCTGTCCATGTACGATAAAAGGTACATCCAAAAGATGGTAATCAATAGATAACACTCGATCTTGAATAGTAGTTTCTTTTCTTCCTCGGGTGTAAAGCCATCGTCTCGTTCAGTCATCTCGATCTCTTTTTCTATGTTTCCAATATTTTCTGAATGTATGATCTCAGCCTTCATAGTAGTCATACTAGGGAATGTAGATAAAATGGACTTTTTATATACCATTCTGATATAGCTAGACAGTATGCCCAAGGGATAAAATCTGGGGTAATTACATAATACTTGCGGAAGTGTTCCTTCAATTTTATCATACATACATACAAAAAGAAGTCGGGTAAAAAAAATAGTAGTCCCTGTGAAAATTGAAAACAATAGATCTTAATTCCTGCAGTGTGGGGCACCTATTATGCCATTCCAGACGACCGACATTGATCCATCCAGTACTCCAACTTTTGAACCAACAATTCGTTGGACTCATGTAGGAGCTGAGTGAGTGGGAGCTTACTAGCATTGCTCTCAAAGTATTCAAGATGTGTATCAAGTACTAACTTGTTAACGTTGATCTTTGATATTCCTCGTTTGATAGTTTTGTGAACCAAATCCGGGTGGAAGTCATTTGTTCCGTGCAAGCATAAGCATATCCCCTTGGGTTTAGTAAAACAGTTGAGATCTTCTAGCAGATCTAATCTTAGTTGGGGGCCGCTCAAAGGATAGTCACCATGAATGTTTCCTATAGCAGGTGCTAGAATATCAATTCCCACATCTAAAAACAATTGAGCTTCTTCAGGCGTAGTGAGAACTCCTTCTAGATCAGTGGTGTCCATGACACCATCTTCCCCACCTTCAATTCTACCTGGCTCGGCTTCTGTAGCCTTTTCATGCTGATTGCAAAACTTCACCAACTCCTCAGTTTTCCTCAAATTCTCCGATTTTTCGTAATGAGACATATCAACCATTATTGAATCAAGGGGTAATTGTGCAGCTGCGAACTTGATCATCTTTTCGTCTTGTGCATGGTCAAGATGCAGAGCAATTGGTACAGAAGCTTTATCAGCAAGTATACGGGTACAACGAATGAGATCCCCGTTGGTGTGTTCAATAGCCCACGGAAAGAACTGAATAATCAATGGAGATCTCTTATTCTCCGCTGCTTTGATCATGAAGATTACATGATCTAAAGTATAAGCAATTGTAGCTAGTACACCATAATTTTCTTCTTCAGCTTTTTTCAAGATAGACAATGTCCTGTTTTCTGTTTTCCACTTCATGTCTGATGTCTGAGGAAATATCATGTTTCTTAAATATTTATTTCTGAAGAACAATTCCGAACTTTGCATAATGCGGAATTGTTCCTCATTTACATACACAAGTCTGTATAAATAGTTGACCAAAATCCTCAAGAATAACGATAATGTTGGGAAAAGACAGAGCGGAGTACCCAGTCATGACAACACTTCCATCAAGCACAAAGTTTGAAACTGGATTGCCTGGAAAAGTTATAGTGATTACCGGTGCGAATACTGGTATAGGTGCTGCTATTGCAAAAGGATGTTTGGAAGCAGGAGCTAAATCGCTGTATTCTCTTAATTAAAAAAGCCTTCTGGAACCAATGAGTTTTGTACTGTTCAGTCCCAATTTCCAAATCAAGCTTTTTACCTACATGGAGATGTGACCAAAATCGACACTATTAAACAAGCATTCAAAAGTATTCTTGAGATGGAGCAAAAGGTTGATGGTGTTGTTGCAAATGCTGGTGTTACAATTCGAAAGGGGGCTTTAGAGTACACTGCTGAAGATTGGGATTTTATCATCAATGTGAATTTGAAAGGTGTTGTCAATACATGCAATGTTGCAGTCGATACTTTTTTGTCGCTCAAATGTCCTGGAAGCATCGTCATTACAGCTTCAATGGTGGCACATGGTACTAACAAAGCAGCACCTTCATTACCATATCAGGCTACAATGTCTGCTATTTTGGGAGTTACAAGGGGTCTTGCCTCTGAGTTTGGTCGTCAAGGCATTAGAGTAAATTGTGTTTCTCCAGGGTACATTAAAACTGCACTTACTACCTACGATGAAACAGATGATATGTGGGACTACAAACTCGGAATTTGGGGAGGGTTGCATAGACTTGCAGAGCCACGAGAGCTAGCAGGAACCTTTGTATACTTCCTATCTGAAGCTAGTAGTTTCACTTCCGGCGTAGATCTTATTGTTCATGGTGCGACAGATGCTTGATGACTTGGCAAATTGCTTCTAGCTTCACCATGGTTTGGGTTATGTAGCATGAAACTTTCTTAAACACTTATAAAAGTCCAGACTTTGATATTGATCTATATCTGTGACTAGCTGTCATGCAGCATGAAATACTTTTCATAGAATGCTACATCCCATGATGCATCCGAAAGCTCTGGCCGTAAGAGAAATGTATGTAAATCACTCTGATCCAGAATAGAGTTGAATACCTTGTCAAAATCGGGACTCGGAGTTTCAGCTAGACTTGTCAGCTCTTGAGTCACTAATGAGCCCTGATCGTTTGTAAACTGCTGGGGTGTTTCCTTTTGAGAAGTACTATCATCTTCAACGCTATCGAAAATTATTTTATCCATTCGCTTCTGGAACTCCTTTGCAGGTTTCAGGGCAATGGGCCAGTTCTTGCTGCACTCAATTAGATAACTCACACATTTTCTAATTTTGTGCTTTAGCATCTTTTTCTCGGATAGTAATGTAGGAAGCCTAAGTATCCAAAAGAGACAGCTTGTAGCCAAAATTGTAGAGTGTATTGAAAGTAAATGAGGATAAAATACTCCATGTGACGTTCTTTGACTTATCAGTACTTTAATGACAATCAAAAGGTCATCAATCACGTCATTACAAATTGAAACTGAAGAATTAACGTGTACATTGCTGAAGTTTTTCATCATTGCTGTAGAGATAAAGGGTATGTTGATTGACAGAACAATAATGAAGAATGTATATC
Source organism: Ogataea nakhonphanomensis (assembly GCA_030564965.1). NCBI lineage: Eukaryota > Fungi > Ascomycota > Pichiomycetes > Pichiales > Pichiaceae > Ogataea > Ogataea nakhonphanomensis. The sequence goes on from JAJMAN010000011.1 coordinate 17,605, forward strand.
GATGGCTCATACAAAGTTCATTATGTGCTGTATTCTTTAGTATGCTCTTGTTCCAAAACACTTCTTTCCCCACATGTATTTCCACTGAAGTAACTTCAAATTACATTCAGTTAAAATATCAAGTCTGGCCATATTTCCCAACTCTGATAAAGGCTTCAAAAGCTTTTGAGAGACTTCATCAGAGATCTGGTATAAATTATGGCCTTCAAACTGTCATGACCGCGAGAAACGTATTGTCTTGAAAATTTCATATCGTGGTAGATGAAATCCTCAATATTGGTCAGATCACCAATATCCTGAGATTTTGGAACACTAGTATCGCTGAGCATGAGAGTAAAAGGTCTCCCTAATACAAGACAAATAAATCTATCCGCAACAAACGAGCCCCAAAAAATCCGGCTTCGTACTTCCTCAATATTAAATGGGTATTTATTGCAAACTGCATCCCTGTCATCGGAAGCTAAAGAACACTTTCCATCATTGTAAATCAAAGGCTTATCTGTTGTTGACACTTTCCAATATTTTGGATCAAGTTCAAACCCAAGCTCAAAACCCATTCGGAAAGCCAATCCAGAGAGCAACCAGCAACTGGTTAAATCACCTCTGCCCAAGTCACAGAACGCTAAACAAAGTAATGTCTGTAATTTTGAGTTGCGAGATTCATAAATAAAACAATAATCTCCGTCCTGAAATAATCCTGACTTACTTATGTTGTAAAATGAATCTGCTTGTGATCTTATCGTTTCATCAGATGAAAACTTAGCCCCCAGAGCACAGATTGCGTAGATTAGTTCTTGTGAAACAAATTCGCAACTTGTCTCGTTGTTCAAAAAAAAGTATAGAAAGGATTCCCTGTGAATAAAGAAGAATGATGAGGAATACATCCACTTGAAAAATAACGAAATACACTGTATCACAATTGGAAGATGTTTTAACCTCTTTTGAGATTTGAAGTAAAATAATCGATAGTTCTGGTGTCCATATTTCATGCGATACATTTCCAGCTCTTCAATCTGGTCCTTTGTCAGGTTTTGTTGCTTATCTGATAATTTTTGGTCAAAATCATCCTTATCCTTTGAGAACATGTCACTATAAACACTAGTTGGTCCCAACACAACAGAAGCACCATTATCTTGTGTTATCACTACATGATGAATTAACCTCGATTTTGGAATCTCCAGTTGCTCGGTAAACTCAAATTGTTCATTTACGTCACCAACATTAATATTGTCCAACAAAGTGGACAAATTTTGGGGATCGGCTTCTTTTAGTTGACGCAGAGTTTGCAGTAATTTAAATTTCACAATTTCCAAAGTATCCACATAAGCTGTTCCAGGTACTCTTCTCCTTCCATCTTCAAACTCATAATTGCAATTTAGCGATCGACTTCCACAAGATTTACAATGTTTCTTTCCGTCACATCTTTTCTTGAAAGTTAGCTAATCCCTTTCATATATATGACTTACTTTCGCGCGACGACAATTTAAACATCTAGATATTAGATAGCAAATGGATAAACTCACGATATAGTTTGGTTCTTCCTAGGGCCTTGCTTACGAGGCATCTGCAATCTAAAAAAAAGCTGTCCAGACATTCCTTCCGGGGGATTATGTGCGAAATCTCCCCCCGCATTGTTATATCCCCACAAACTTCTAAGCCGTAGTGACTCCATTCGTATATTTTGAATTTCGGAATATATCATCACCACCAGCTGTCACTTGAGATTTTTATTTAGCTCTTTATTATGAGCTCGCTTTTGTATACTATGATCAAAAGCCTGATCTGTTATCAATGTATTAATGTTTTTTATGACTGAAATAATATTCTTGAGCTAAATCATGATTCATTTTTTTGGATCTGGGTCAATTGTGCCCAAATTAAGGATTTCAGAAGCTAGTCTTTGCGACTTTTAGTTACGATGGTGATCTTGCTCATCAATATAGGCAGACTAATTTGTGCAAAAAGATCACCAAGAGGATAAGGTCAATGGGAGCCAATGATTGCTCTAACCATTTAATTCACAACCCATTTAAATTGATTATGGCCTTACTTTTCTCGGTGGCTTACTGACATAGTTTGATTTGAAATGATACATTAAACCCTCACCGAGTTTTTAAAACTTTACTCCACTATTTACTGCCGGTACCATTTGGTGTAGTTAGCAGTCATTAACGTACTTTTCGAAACAAGTGGGGAGTGAGAAGAGTTTAGTTTTAGATTGTTGAATAAAGTCAAAAAATTGTGGTTTAATCAACTTCTCTTACTAAAAAGGAAAAGTAAGCGAGGTGGATGGATACCCTAATTTGACCACAAAAATTTGTACTATTGTACCCCACATGGATTAGGACAAAGGATTAACTGCCATTTTAAGTACTTTAAGAGACATATAACCAACGATGAAGGGCAGAGAGTCACCAGAATTTCCATCTTGATATTTTGTGTATTTCCAATTGACTAAGATCTTGACTCATCATGACTTTACCTGTTGTTGAACCTGATATCGAAGCTGCTCCGTTTATCAACCCACCTGGTCCTGAGCTTCCGAAAAAGTCCTTAGATCTCTTTTCTCTGGAAGGAAAAGTCTGTGTTGTAACTGGCTCAGGTCGAGGAATTGGTTATGCTATTGCGGAAGGCTACGCGCAAGCTGGAGCAAAAGTCGCTCTTTGGGACTATGAAGCACCAATCAAGGCCGCAATGACCTTGCAAGAGCAGATCGGTGGCAAAATAAAAGCCTACGGATGTGATGTTTCCAATCAAGAAGGTGTTAAGAATACAGTAGCAGAGATTGTACAAGATTTTGGAACAATTGATGTTTTCGTTGCAAATGCTGGTGTCAATATCAAAACAGACGGTATCATTGATGATCTTGATCAGGATGGGCTTAGATGGCAGAGAGTGATGGATATCAATCTCAATGGTGTTTACTACTGCTCTAAAGCTGTCGGTCATATTTTCAAAAGCAGGGGAAGTGGCTCGCTTATCTTTACGGGTTCTATGTCAGGACATATTATGAACACTCCTGTGCATCACACTGCTTATAATACCAGTAAAGCAGGAGTCATTCATCTGGCAAAGTGTTTAGCCATCGAGTTCAAAGAGTTTGCGAGAGTGAATTGTGTTTCTCCGGGATACATAGACTCGGGAATTAATGACTATGTCCCGTCAGATCTGCGCAGATTGTGGCAAAAGGAAATTCCACTGGGTCGAGAAGGTCAACCAAAAGAACTTATTGGTGCATATATATACTTTGCGTCAGATGCCTCGACTTACGCAACTGGTACAGATCTCATTGTTGACGGAGGATATACAATCCACTAACATATATTTCTTATAAGTATGAAAATGTTTTTATTCTATTTATTTTCTGGTCTTCGACTAGACTTCAAACATAATCCCATTGCGGTTCAAAACAAATAATTTGGCAATTCTTGTTGGACAGAATATTATATTATTAAAGTATGTGAGTGGTTCAAACTGAGAGAGAAGGAGTAATATCGTTTCTACTTTCTTTATCTTGAGGGATAATCAGATTCAGGAAGCAGACGATTATGGCACCAAAAATGAATGGGGTCTCGACAATCAGGTCAATACCTTCCAAAAAGCCGGCAAGTGCTTGGTTCGACCCAGAGTAGGAGAGAATAGCATCAAACCAAGACGACACAACGGTTCCGGCAAACCCCCAACCGAGTCCACATGAAAGAATGAATCTATTTCTTCTAGTCCATGGAACAGTCGAGAGCACTTTGATACCTGCAACACCAATAGTTCCAAAAAGGAAAACTTGCATGCCACCAAACACTGGCAGTGGTAAAGCAGCAAAAGTTGCAGAGATTTTGGAGAATATACCCATCAAGATCAATAGGGCTGCTGCAAACCATCCAGCACGCCTAGAAGCACATCCTGTGAGTAAAATTACACCATTATTTGCGGCTTGGGACACCATTGGGAGTCCACCACCAACAGCTGCAAGTATACTACCAATGGCGTCGCACATAATACCACCTTGGACTCTAGACTGGAATTCTTCACCCTCGGTTGGTAAGTGGCTTGCTTCTGCAGTAGAGAGAATATCTGGAATACAACTAATACCTTCCACAATGAACATCAAAAGCAAAGCCAAGATCAATGAACCATCAACAGAATACTTGAAGTTTTTGGTCCAGAGAAAATCAGCAGCAGGTGCAGAGTGAATACCGGAAGCGTCCCAGTAGCCACATGCAGCAGAGACGATACAGCCGATAATGAGGCCCAAAATAATAGAGGAGCTTTTCATGATAGGAGAACCAACAAGGTTGATGATCACGATAGACACAAATGTCGTAAATCCTAAACCAATATAAGCTCTTGAACCCCACTCAAAATTATGAGAACCAGTGTCGCATCCGCCACCGTATTCCAGACAACTGCTGCCACCACCCCAATTCTTCATTCCATTTCCTGCAAGATAGATGGCCAGTAGTAAAAGTAAAGTGCCGGTGACCATACTTGGAAAGATGCGCTTTAGGTAACGTGGAGGAACAAAAGCCAATAAAATCTGAATCCAAACAGTGCACAACATCGAACCGAGAAAAGCACCAAAGGCATCCATACATGGTAGTTTATTACCTGATGCATCAACAGGGCAGTTGCCCTTGGCATACTGGATGTCAGAGTAGGAGTATGCAATACCAATGATATCAAAAGTTGGGCCGACGACAGCTAGCAATCCAGTACCAACATAATAAGGAGTCTTGTAGATGTGGAATCTAGTGATCTGAGCAAACGTTGCCATACCAGCTGTAATCAGGGTACAGGAGACCAGGTGTTGTGTTTGCTCGGCATCAAAATAAAGTGCATCACCCATGAGAAGTGGCACTGCGACCAGACTGCAAATTAGAGTCAAACAATGTTGCAACCCAAGTAAAATCGTTAGAAGAATGGGAATTCTATCATTGATTCCAAAATAAGGTTGTTTGTAGTTTTTGAATCTTTTGTTGAAAGGCCAGATATCTGGAGTAAACAGATATGCATAGTCATAATCGCCTAGCCAGCCCTCTTTTGTTGTGAATTCCTTGATGAGACCAGAAAACTTCTTGCTCAGCGATTCTTGGACCTCGATGTCCTTAGTCAGAACTTTGTCTAATGTTTTGACATCCGACATTTAATGGTTGTGTGATTGGCAAAGATCCAAGCTCCGAGAATTTAAACATATATAATTTTCTGAATTTGGTTATCTTCGAGCAAAACTGGATGATAACAAATCCGACTCGGTGCGACTCGGAATGCCGACAGCGATAAGAGAGAACAATAACATTTGTGCATAAAGTTGAAAAAATTAAAAAGTTAAAACTCTAGTGGTTGATTCGACATTTGATTCTATATCAATGAACTAGTTCCAATCCACTAGCTATCTAAAATGTCCTTCCAACTTCCAGAAGACATAAGCTCCAAGGCTCTTGGTGCATTGAGCTTTACGATATATCATGGCATGCTAGTACATACACCCAAACTGGGCAAACTGGAGGTCCTTCCTTATTCGAGAGTTGGAGTTGACTCTAACGGTTTTATAGTTTACATCAAAACAGACAAACTAAAGGGATCCCTCGTTGATGAGGCTCTGGAGTTTGACTCCAGTTTGACCGATATCCAGGTAGTTGATATTTCTCCATCAGGAACAACTAAATTTTTTATTCCGGGATTCATTGATACCCATATCCACGCTCCGCAATATCCTAACTGTGGAGTTTTTGGTAACTCGACACTGTTTTCTTGGCTCACGAAGTACACTTATCCCGTTGAGATGGCTCTTGAAGATCCTCACAAGGCACTCGAGGTTTACAACAAAGTGATCAAAAAAACTCTTTCCAACGGAACTACCTGCTGTGCATATTATGCTACAATTCATCCCCTAGCTACCAATATCCTTGCAGACTGTGCCTACCAACATGGCCAAAGAGCTTTTGTTGGCAGAAGTTGCATGGATTGTGCAAAAAAGGAATACACAGACCAAGGGCTCGATGATGGAATTAAATCCACCCTCGAAGTTATCGAACATATCAAGAAAAGAGACCCTGAATACGAAATCATCAAACCAATTTTGAGTCCAAGAAATGCTAATAAATGTTCTAGAGAATATATGAACTGGTTAGCTGATCAAAGCTCATTGCTGGGACTTCCAATCCAGGCTCATTTAAGTGAAACTGAAGATGAAGTCGAGCATATTCTCGGCATGTTTCCGGAGTGTAAAACATATGCTGAAATCTACGATATTCATAATCTTTTATCTCCGAACACAATATTAGGCCACTGCATTTTTCTTTCAGATGAAGAGCTGAAGCTTATTAACAAGCGAGGTAGCTCCATTGCACATTGCCCAACATCTAATAGTTGCTTGACATCAGGTGAAGCTCGAGTGAGATGGATTTTAGACAGTGGCTCTAAAGTCGGATTAGGAACTGACGTCTCGGGAGGATTTTCTCCATCGATTTTGTCAACTGCCAGACATGCAGTACTTGTCTCTAGACATGTGGCAATGAAGTCAAAATCAGATCATGACAAGTTGTCTGTCAATGAATCATTATTCCTGGCAACCTTGGGTGGTGCTCAAGCAATTGGAATGGATAATATTCTTGGATCGTTTGCAGTCGGAAAGAAATGGGAATGTCAGTTGATTGATTTGGCAGTTAATGAGTCTCCTATTGACCTTTTCGACTTCCTGGATCCTAATATTGAAGGTTTGAGAGCTGGTGACCAAGCAGAGCAATCGAAGTTCCAAGATATTATTGATAAATGGGTTTTTAATGGTGATGATAGAAATGTCAGGAAAGTCTACGTCAATGGCAGATGTATAGTTAACAAGTTATAAATATATTCTAATGGATAATAGACTCTACCGTAAATGGAATTTTAAACTTGAGACGGCCAACAAAAAATTTGAAAAAAGTTAGTCGAGTACCAAAAAATGTGGGCTAAGAGGTTCGAACTCTTGCTTCTTACGAAATCACGACCTGAACGTGACGCCTTAACCACTCGGCCAAACCCACCAATAATAACTACTAGTAAGTTAGTTATTTTATAGACTGAGATATTTGATATTCAATTTCGGATGTTAAGTAGATACAACGTTGACATACATTAAGTAGGAACAACTCCACCATTGGCATTTAGCACTGATCCTGTTGTCCAGTGGGCATCATTGCTACACAGGAAAAGAACGAGGGGTGCAATGTCAGTAGTTTCACCTAATCTTGGAGCAGCTGGTGTGGCTGCAGCGACTGCTTCAAGACTTTTCATTGCCTCTTCACTGCTTTCCATCAACATGTCTGTTACTACCGGTCCTGGATTGACTGCATTCACTGTACAGTTGTACTTTCTTCCAAGTTCGATAGACCAGACTCTCATCAAGCCTTCCAGTGCGGCCTTTGTTGCCGAATAAACACCCATTTCCTCATAACCCATCCGTGCACATATTGAGGAAAGAAAGACAATGCATCCATTCTTTTTTGTTAAATGAGGCAATATTGCTTTAGTTAAAAAAACTGGTCCTTTCAAGTTGACTCCAACTGTATCATCAAAAACCTCCTCCGACAAGTTTTCTAAATAACCATCATCACCAATGCCTGCATTGTGAACAACTATGTTGATCTCTGTTGTGCCAAAAGATAGGGCTGCTTCAACAATTTTTGAGTGGGACCGCATATCGTTAACATTTCCTTGGCATATCACGGCGTGACCTCCACTGGAATTAATAGTGTCCACAACATCCTGCGCAGCCTGTTCACTATTAGCATAGTTGACAACAACATTGCAACCTGACTTCCCAAGACTGATGGCAATTTCCTTACCAATTCCTCGAGAGGCTCCCGTACGATTGCTGTTTTGCCACTAAAATCGTATTTCACAGACATTAATAAAAGTGAATGATTATCTTCAAAAGTGTTTTATTCAAATTGATCTGTTTTTCTTGGAATTCAAGATTCAAGAAACCCGACAATGATTCTTTTATATCATGATACATATATTAGAACTGTAGTTATTCTTGGCCCACATCAAGGGTCATTACACATATAGAGGAACATTGTACCCAACCTAGCTTTACTGAGAAAGTCGTTTGCGTCGGATTTAACTTGGATAGTCGATTATAAAACTCTAGTCCGCCTTTAACGCTACTTGGATGCAAGTCATTTGGAGATCTACTAGATTGGAGACAGATTCCTTATCCATCTGTAAGCAATTAAGAAACTATCACCATGACATTCTGCAGGAAGCTCGTAGTTCAAATCATATTACGTAACTAATATATCGGTGAAAATGTTTCCAAAAAAACAAACACTTAAGAATATACGTCATGAGATCATACACACCACCTTCGATGGACTCACGAAATGGTAGTGAACTTCCATTTGTTCCACCTGTTAGAGTGATGCCTCTTGAGCCTGTAGCTTCTCGAGATCAAGAGATGCGCTTTCTAGAGTCTGGAAGACAGTTAAAAAACGATGCCTATAACTATTACAATGTGTCCGGGACTAACTATAAGGGTCCACCAGAAGTTGAAAGGATTCAACTGGCATTTGAGTCCGGTATTGATGAGGAAATTGATTACTATTTAGGCCACTTGGTTTTCATTTCCAAGGACAATCCAGATTTATTGAAGTTTAAAAGTGGTTTTGCTTTCTTGATAGACCCGTTGTCATATTTCCTTGATTGCAAATTGTTCAACCCATTGGCTGAAAGTGATGACTTTAATCGATGTCTTGATGCGGTTTTAATTATCCGTAACACTGTTCAAGATATAGACAACTCGCAGGTCATTTCGATGAATTTCAAAATAAAGGAGGTTCTTCTGAAAATTGTTGGCCATCCCATTGTACTAGAAAACCTATTTACTGATGACAATTATGAGCAGTTTAAGGAGCTTTTGAGATATTCGATGGACATCATTGAGGCTATATCGTCATACCTTGCCCCAGCTCCTCTTGATGATCCGATGTTTTTGTCACTTAAAAACATACTCGGGACTGTGCAAGATAGGTCGGTGATTATAACGGCCCTTAGATCTTTGAGCAGACTAATGTACAATACAGAGAGAGAAGGCGATGCAGCCGATCATTTGGATGATGAAATACTGGATCGTGTTGTTTCCTATCTCTCTCTGGCGGCAAATGAGGATAACGATGATGACGAGCTGCTTATTACTGCTTTGGACTTCTTGTATCAATTTATTTTACCTGGAAGATCCAATAGACTGCTGAAGAACAAAACTAACTGTTCTGTGCTCCAGACGTTCCTTCCAAAACTCCTAACGTTCAAACAGAATTACAAAACTGAATTCACTCAGGAGATGACGATGCTGAAGCTTGCGAAAAAGTCCAAAGAAGAAACACCTGTAAATCCCCCAGTTCTACCTGAGCGTCTCATTTCTTCACTCAATGTTCTCTCAGAACCGAATAGAGCCACAGCTTGGATGCGCTGTTCATATAAAGCGACTGATGAGGGTGATGTAACTCAAATATCTTTGTGGAGGTCTTATGAGGCTCAATTTCAAAAGTACACGGGTTCGGGATTTAATTTGAGACTTCTACCTGCTGTCGATTTTATTAAGAATGTTCAGCATGCTTTTCCAAACTCGAATGCAATGGTTTTAAGTCTTCCAGATGGAACGCGCAAGTTCATTATTAAGGGGATTGAACCAAGACTTTCACCCGTCGACATAGATCAAGGCAAACTTGAGGCATTGACTGATAGAGCCTCGGGTACAGATCAAGTTGGTGTTTCCAAAGAGAATTTGCAAGAGCCTTATCTACCTCTTCAGTACAACTTTAATGAGCAGTTGACGCTTACCGAAATCAATACATCAGCTAGCTTGCTTATAACAGAACTTCTAGGTACGAAATCGGGAAGGGAAATATTCGTTGGACAAAAGGCGTCTTTAGTCGACAGCATAATGAAGTTGCCAAACCTACTTCCATATATTCATCAAGCCTTACAAAAGCTTGAATATTAATATATAATTATTGCTTCTTCTCTCTCTCTAGGATTTTCGTTTTTAGTATCCCATTGACACTTTCAAGTGCTGAAAGCTTCTCGTTAATAAGTTGTGACAATTTTTTGGAATCCTCATCCAATTTATCTAGTCGCTTTTGGAAAAATTCAGTAGCTTGTTCTGTTGTTTTCTCAACGTAGTACCCGGTGCCAACATCAACCATAAAGTTACCAGAATCCTTTACTTTCCCAGGCACATATAGAGAAGACGTGAGGGGAACGAGAATTTCTTGATTATTGTTAACATTGATTTGTCGCACATTTTCACCACAATCTTGGTATTTTAGCTGTGCAGTTTTGAGTGCTTGATAGGAGGTTTGTAAATGTTCAAGTTCTCCATTCAGTTGACGTTTGAATTCCAATATTTGCTCCGGTTCCAGAGTATTTAGATCAACTTTGGTGTTAGATTAGGCGTTGGTGAACTTACCCTTTTGGCTCATGCGTACTTTAGTATTAGAAAAAATGCGTCGTGCAAAAATTCTAAAAATTCTTAGGTATGGATGCTGATTCAACCTCCTTTGCTAGCATCTTGGCCAACGTGGCCAAGATGCGCCAAAAAGAGAGCGATGCTCTTGAAAATTCCAGTAATCAGACACAGATAGCGCAATCAAGCGTCAAGCCCGCACAAAAATCCAAATCGACATTTGATCGTGTAATCGAAAGTCCTTCTCTTCGCATCGCTATTGATGAATCGCGCAAAACAGGTTCTTCAAATGAAATCCCATCACAATTAGTTATCCGAGGAGATGCTACGGAAGATAGAAGGATTGATTCCGCAAAATACACCACCTTAAAAAAGCAAACCTTTAGCGCAATCCAAGTCAACCCGAACCAGACTGGTAATCCGTTGCTTAAATCTTTGAAACAGGTGTCATATGAGTTCAACTCTAAGATCAAAGATGTGGACTATCTCGTTAACTCACATTGTGTCGTTGTTTTTCTTTCACTTCGCTATCACAAACTACACCCCGAATATATTTACAACAAAATCAAAAAACTTTCCTATACCGGGAATCACAGTCGAATAAATAGAGTCCTTATGGTCTTAGTGGATACAGACAACTTCACTGACAGTGTGCGTGAATTGAATAAATTGTCTGTATTCAACGACCTGAACCTTGTCCTTGCTTGGTCTTTTCATCAATGCGGCGACTATCTCACTTTCCTAAAGCAGTGTGAACTCAATGTGGGAAATCAGCTTATCAAAGGCTCAACGAAGGGGGAGAATATTTCTAACGATGCAGACTACTATCAAAGGATAGTTGAGGTCTTGACCAGCATCAAATCCGTCAATAAAACTGACTCTGTGAAATTAATTTCCAAGTTTAAGAATCTGCAAACGTTGTGTGGAGATGCAGATGAGCTAAATCTTGAGGAAATTTCAGGCATGGGTCGAAACAAGATTGAAAGACTTTTGAAAGTTATCAATGATCCTTTTGTATACAAGTAGGTCAAATATCAAAAAAGGATCCCACTTTCAATCTTTTGGTGCGAAGCTTTGGACGCTGTTTCCTGACCTTCTTTGGGGCCGATTTATGTTCCTCTAAACGAATGTATTGGCGAACCTGGCGATTCAAATATGGTATCGTAAATCTAGAGTTCCACAGGCTCTCCAAAGACATTTCTGTAGTCATGTTAGATACTTTGTAGTCAAGAATCACTTCCGATTGCTCATTTTCTTTAAATAACCGCTTGTACTTCATTCCGTCTGGCAATGCCAATAATTCAGTGTCCATAAATGGTTCCCACCGATTATCTTCAATAGACACCTCAGATTCAATGTATCTCAGAGAGGTGTTGAGAACGCAGTCAACATTTCGCAAATTTTGGTTATGGTTTATAATAAGAGATCGAAGATTTTTGACGTTTCCGTTTTTCATGCTGACGCTCCAACTTTGAAGTATCCGATCATTCACATTACTGCCGCTCACGTTAAGAAAAATTAGGTTCTCTAACTGATTAATTCTCAGTGAAGCACGTGATACGTCCACTCCTTGTAACGACAAGATGATAAGATTGTTAAATCTGTGGCGTTGTAATTGCGAAAAAAGCTGGTTGAGTGACACGGATGAGTAGAAAGTTTCAAATCTGTGTTTCCTGTTGATGGAGTATAGCTCAACAAATGTGGTGCGCTTAAAGTTATCGAGAGTTTTCCAAGTAGTTGAAACTCGATGAGTCTGGAAGTCGGATTGTGCGTAAAAGTAAGTAGCGAATAGTTCAAACACAGCGGGGGAATCTCTTTCGTACTCCAGAACAGCCTCCCATACTAGTTTCCATATTCCCCAGCTTGCGTTTGTGGCCTCAATATGTTGTTTAGTTATAAGCTCAGCGACTTGTGCGATTCGATGGGCACACCGTTTTTTCAAAGATCCGCGACTTTTTCTACTTTCTTGGGAACCAGGACATAGTTTTAGATAATTATAGCTTTGTCTAAGCTCCCTATCATCAAACCCTACATCTGAGGCGCCAATCTGATGATAAGGAATGAATTTAGGGCTTTCATAATTATCAAAAGCCTGAATGTTCAACTTCTTCCGCTTCCGTTCAGATCGCACCATCTCGACGCGTCGAGGCAGATGATTTTTTTTCAACACAGAAATTATCTTGTTACTTTTAACAACCTTCACGTTTGATGAGCAATACGATATTGCCAGTCAGTTTGCAAGGACGCGTGGTACCAAAATTGATTCACCGTACTTGGGCCAAAACCTTCTTTTGCAAACCTGAATGTTATTTCCAGCCACAGACAATTGATGAAATCCAAGAAATTGTTCACTGTGCAAGAAAAAGTGGTCGGACTGTGATGACCGTTGGCTCTGGCCATTCGCCTTCCAATCTGACCATATGCAATGACTGGATTGTAAATTTGGATAAATTCAACAAAGTCATCACCGAAAAGTCTTCACCAGATGGAAAATATACAGATTTCACCGTGGAGGCCGGAATCCGTGTTTATCAGTTGAATGAGATTTTAGCGAGTAAAGGTCTAGCTATACAGAACTTGGGATCTATCAGTGAACAGTCCATGGCTGGAATCATCTCTACCGGTACACATGGTTCATCTCCATTTCATGGTCTTGTCTCGCAGCAGGTGGTGGATATCACACTAGTGAATGGAATGGGGGAGCTTGTCAAATGCTCCCCAACGGAAAAACCAGATTTATTTCGTGCTGCATGTTTGTCCCTTGGTAAGATTGGACTGATTGTTTACGTTACAATTAGAACCGTTCCTCGCTACCAAATAAAATCAAGGCAAGAGGTAATCACTTTCGAAACGCTTTTAAATCAATTTGACACCATTTGGACGAGCGATGAGTTTGTCAGAGTGTGGTGGTTTCCTTATGCACAACGCTGTATCCTGTGGAGAGCATCAAAAACGACTGATCCTATTTCGGCCCCTCGTCCGTCATGGTATGGAACTAAATTTGGAAGACTTTTCTATGAGTCCCTACTTTGGATATCTGTCCACATATTGCCTCGTCTGACCCCTTTTGTTGAACGATTTGTATTCTCTAGACAGTATGGACTCACTGAAACCTATGGAAAGGGTGACATCGCCGTTCAAGAGTCTGTTGAAGGACTGAACATGGACTGTTTATTTTCTCAGTATGTGAATGAATGGGCTGCTCCGTTGACTAACGGACCTGAAATTCTACGTTCATTAGCTTCCACGATTGACGAAGCATCCAGAAGGAACAAATTTTACGTCCACGCTCCTATTGAAGTTAGATGTTCAAATACCACTTGTTCTAATTTAACTTCCTCTGAACAAGACTTAACCGAGAGAACAACAACTTCTCCTGGTCCTATTTTTGGCAATAATTTGAGACCCTTGCTTGACAATACACCCAGGCTTCACTGGGTTCCGCAGGACAATGTCACTAACAGTCAGTTGACGCTCTATATTAACGCGACGATGTATAGGCCCTTTTACACATCAGTCCCAATCGGCAAGTGGTACGCCATTTTCGAGGAAACTATGGAGGCAGCAGGAGGTAAGCCACACTGGGCTAAAAACTTTATTGGATCTCAACCTTCGAAATCCGGTAAGGATGGTGAAATGGTAGGCTTCAGAGATAAGATGTATGAGTGGTTTGGTGAAGATTTGACTACTTTTAGAGCTATTAGACGTGAGATGGACCCTGATGGAGTTTTTTTGAGTGGCTATGACTGGCTCCAGATGAATGGGATTGTTGATGACAGCGAGTTGGCCTCAGTTAAGGAGAGAAGAGCTCGCAATCTGGAAATTGAATAGATACTGATCCATTTCTATAGAATATAAACGACTTAAGCTAGAAGCAAAACACCTGATCATTTTGGTTGGAAGTTATTGTTCCTTCATCCCAACCCAAGTCTCTGGTGTATTCCAGCATCTTTTTTCTCATCTCCATTGGACCACAGATGAAGATGCGATTACCAGCGTTAGGAGATGGCAACTGTTGTTTCAAAAGTTCCTTCGTAACGAGTCCTGTAATTCCTGCCCAAGTTTGTGGAGGCTTATTAAGGACATAGAGGACTTCGAAGTTTGCATACTTTTCTGAAAATTCGTCAAGTTCCTCTTTTAGGAGAATATCATTTTCGGTCTCATTGGCATAAATAAGTTTCACTTGAGTAACATCTTCCGGTGTGGTTATAATGTTACCAATAACCTGAAGCATTGGTGTTATTCCAGATCCTCCAGCAATCATTGTTATGTGACTGGCAATATTTGATGCATACGACATTCTTCCCACGGGGCCCTTGAACTCAACAAATTGACCTGGATGAAGTCCTGCAAATTTCTTAGACACTTTGCCTTGTACATATGACTTGACAAGTAGGTCAAAAAATCCTTGGTCATATTGGTTGGAGATGGGCGTGTAGTATCGCACGTACTCCTGGTCGTCAACGACAAATCTACATGCTAAATGATGACCCACTGGAATATCCAAGGTATCTGTATCGCGTGGGAGTTTGAATCTGTAAATTGCTGAGTTTTTGGATATAACAGTTTTGTCGAGCAATTCGTATTTTTGATAAGTCTCGGAGCTTAACACTGGACTCTTGAACCAAGCAATGCTAAATTGAACCGTAAAAAACAGTACTAAAATTGCAATGGTGTGAGGTAAATAGTCATAGTTAAGAATGGTTATCCCAAATAGAATCAGAGCAGTTGGGATGTATATCCCGTGCAAATTTGTTGCGGCCAAATTCTTTGGATCTTTCATTACCGAGTATGTTTGTTGAAAAATAATTTTTCGACTAGGTTATTCAAAATTTAGCTGATTGGGGCACGATGAGTGATAGCTCCAAATTTATCCTTTTCTTATTTCATTGTTGCTAAGTAAATTGATTTGACCAGAAGCATGCTCAGCATTTAGTTAATTTTGATTCTCAAATATATAAAGACCCTCCTGTTTGTTCAGTTTGACATAGCCGATACCAATCTTATTCTTAGAGGGCATTCGCTGCGCATCCAAACGGCCTTCAAGATGCGTCTACTTTGGAATACAATTCGGATAATCACGACTTTTACAACAGCGATACATCAATAGTTCATACCAAAAGCATTGTTATGTCGGCCGATACAACCGATATTATTAGCAGAAATAAAGAAATCGTGCATTTAGCTTTATTTGGTTAGAGTACTTTTACCCCTAGATATCAACCACTCACAGCTTTACATCCCTCGTCGTTTTGCCAAGACCTATAACATGTCGGTCTTGGGGATCTTCAAGTCTAGCGAGGTGCTTGCATCCAGCCATATAAATATACATATATTTCTGTTGGAATCTGCAAACTGAAATCCTCATGACAAGCGTTGAGAAAATGAAAGCAGAAGAGTCTCCAGTACATACTAGTGACCTGGATTACTCAAAAGCTAAGAGTGCCCTATATTCTAAGCTAGGACATCAAAGTGTTTTTGAGTCTGATTCCACTCTACCTGATGCTGAATTCCTCTTCTCAAAACTCATTGATATCACAATTGAAGAAGCAATTGAGATTCTGGAAGGTGTTGTCGATGAACATGATGATGACCCAAATTTTCCGACAGAAGATTTTGATTTCATTTCATCAGCAATTCATGGCTACGACAGTACACAAGGATTGGGTTACAAAGACTGGGAGCTCGAATGTAAACTTCATGCAATCCTAAACAAGTATTTCTCACCTTATCCAGAAGTCCGTGCAATTTCATCCCCATTAGATGACTTCACTGTTCCTTGTGAAACTATAAGAGCCTATTTACTGGGATTTTTTTGGTGCATTGTGGGAACGGGAGTGAATGAGATATTTTCACGAAGACAACCTTCTTTATACATCTCATCATCTGTGTGTCAAATGCTCATGTATCCCAGTGGACTTTTTCTCCAACAGGTCTTACCCGATTGGGGTTTCAAACTTTTTGGCACTAGACATTCATTGAACCCAGGACCTTGGACCTATAAAGAACAAATGTTTGCAACCGTTTTGTTTGACATTGCCATTGGGGGAATGTATGTTGGATCCAACTTTTATGTCGAAAAACTTGACATTTTTTACGGAAACAAATGGGTCACTATTGGCTACCAAATTTTGATTTCTCTTGCAACTCAGCTTTTTGGATTTGGGTTTGCTGGAATACTAAGGAAAATTGTGATTTATCCAATCAGATCTGTGTGGCCAACAGTTTTACCAACTCTTGCATTGAACCAAGCTCTCTTGAAGAGAGGTAAAAAAGAGACAATTAACGGTTGGGTTATATCGCGTTATAAGTTCTTCTTCTTAGTTTTCATCTGTTCATTCTTATACATGTGGGTTCCAGACTACTTGTTTCAGGCCCTCTCTTATTTTAACTGGATGACGTGGATCAAGCCTGACAATTTCAACCTTGCAGTTGTTACGGGCTCTATGTTAGGGCTGGGTTTGAACCCTGTGTCCTCCTTTGATTGGAACATTGTGGGATACTGGCTTCCTTTGGCATTCCCATTTTACACATATTTTAACATGATGATTGGAATGTTTATCGGGTTTTTTGTCATTATTGGCCTTTACTATAGCAATTACAAATGGACAGCATACTTACCGATCAACGACAATAGCATATACACAAACACCGGGGAGCTTTATGATGTTTCTTCAGTTTTGAGCAATGGAAAATTGGACACTGAGAAATACTCTTCTTACGGTCCTCCATACCTTTCTGCAGGAATGTTAGTTTCATGGGGTGCTAATTGTGCCTTGTACACGTTCCTACTTCCCTATGTTATCTTTGGTGAACGGAAAAGCTTGACCAAGTCATTTCGAACTATTTGGAGCGACTTGAAGTCCAACAAAAACACGGTTTTGAAAGACAGACATTCAACGCTCATGTCCAGATATAAAGAAGTTCCTCAATGGATCTTCTTAGCAGTGATGCTGATGGCCCTAATCTTTGCAATCGTATGTGTGAAAGTTTATCCGGCTAACACTCCGGTTTGGGGTATATTTTTGGTTCTTGCAATCAACGCCGTTTTCGTCATACCCTTGAATGTTATCTATGGAGTCACAGGGTATTATTTTACACTTCAAGTTTTTGTCGAGCTTATAGTTGGATACGCTATCCCTGGAAACGGAGATGCCCTTATGTTCTTACAAGCTTTGGGATTCAATATAACTGGACAGGCCCAGCAGTATATGTATGATCAGAAGATAGCGCACTACGCAAAGGTTCCACCAAGAGCAGTGTTTCGTGGGCAATTCTTTGGAACAATTCTACAGATCATTGTTTCACTATCTGCTATAAACTGGGAAATTAACAATGTCAAGGATATCTGCTCTCCAGATCAACCACAAAGTTTCACTTGTCCTTCAGAAACATCATATTACTCGTCGTCCGTTTTTTGGGGTGTCATTGGACCTCAAAGAGTTTTCAACAAATTGTATCCAATTCTACCATGGTGCTTCCTAATTGGATTTTTGTTAGCGGTTTTATGCTTGCTTGTGAAAAAGTATTATCCTAGACAGACCAAGTGGTTTGAGCCTGCTGTGATCATTGGGGGATTTTTAAATTATGCGCCATACAATCTTAGTTATTTCCTGCCTGGACTATATGTCTGTTTTGCATTCAACCATTATGTTAAGAAGAGATATCCTGCCTGGTGGGAGAAGTATAATTATATCATGGCATCAGGTCTGGATGCTGGAGTGGCCTTTGGAGGTATAATCATCTTTTTTGCTGTTCAATTTCACGATAAAAGTATCAACTGGTGGGGCAATCTTGTGTCGTATTCGGGAACCGATGCATCTATGGGTCAAACCTCGCTGAAAAATCCAGGCGATGCTCCCGATGGTTACTTTGGATTGAGACAAAATCAGTATTAATCCATTTTAAAACTAGTGATCTATTGACCTTCAAAGAATATTAGTAGTTATCTAAACGTCAGTCTTTTCGGTAGTCTCTAACTTTCGTTTCTCAGCAGCGAATCCGTATTTGGAGTTTTCTCTGAGATGAGGGCCCCATTTGGTAAAAAGCCATGGAACGGGTGCCAATGCCAGTGCAATGAATGCGAACACAGAGACACCCCAATCAACGTGCAGGTTCTCCATCATCTGAACCGTAAAAAGTGGAAACACAGATGAAACAATATATCTCAAGAAATTGTTGGCCGCCAACGCGGACGCAACAGATATAGGTGGGTAGGACATACTGAAATATGTCAAGATGGAGAAGAATATCAAAATCAACGCAAAACCAAACGGAACACCTGCAGCAACAGGAGCCATCCAGTGAACAGAGGCCCTTCCTGTCCATCCAAGCCAAAATAGTGCAGGTGGCATAGCGACAGCTCCAATTTTGCATGGTAGTAATCTGGATTCAGGGGATGGGGGCAGATTGTTACCCTCCTTGTCTCTCATTCCAATGTATCCGTCAGGATAACGTCTGAAAAAGATTCTCCTGTCGATATAAACGTACGTCAGAGCACCCAACACAATTCCCAAACCAACTCCTAGGAAAGGTAATCCTGAAACTCCAAGAGTCATGTGGTAGATACCTCTAAAAATCACAGGGAAAGCTTCAAAAAATCCAAAAAGAACAGCAAAGATGAAAGCAGTGTAGATCGAAAACACAAGCACGATGGGTTCCACGACAAGCATTTCCATTGGCTTAAGGAGGGTAATAAAGACCATGACAAGTAAGAATTGACCCAATGGGATAGATTTTTTGACTTTTAGGTTTCTCTTTTTGATTCTTTTCCTCATCAAAATAGGTTTATAGGTTTCAGGACAGACAAAAACAGGAATGAAAACTGCAGCTGCAAAAAACAAATTGACCCACATTGTCCATCGTAAGCCTCCAACGGTCGTAAGGCTGTGAGAAACCTTGTTCTGCGCAACAAATCCCCCGATGATAGGACCGACAACTGGACCACAAAGAGGAGCCATGCAAAACAACGTCATAGCGAGACCTAATTCATGGGGTCTCCAAATATCTGTAATCGTGCCACCGCCAATAGCCAAAGCAGCAGAGGCAGTAAGACCAGCAAAAAATCTCAAAACCAGTACAGAGCCAATATTTTTCGAAAGTCCCACTCCCATAATAAAGAGCATACTAACAGGTAATGTAGTGCAGTAAATAATCTTTCTTCCAAAAATCTCGGAAAGTGGAGCTGCAACGGCAGGTCCAAAAGCCAATCCAACGAGATAGAAAGTAAGACCAGCTAAACCAAGCGTCTGCGAAACTCCCCATTTAACCATCATTTCTGGGATTGAGTCGACATAAATCGAAGACCCAAGGGTAATCACTAAGCATAGAAATGCAATTGTCATAGTGACTGCCCACCTTTTCCAATGTGGCCAGTTTGCAGGATTATCGGGATCATCAATGCCGTCCCAATCCATCTGACGGGGATCATATCCTTCTTCTTGCTCTGGTGATTTTTCAGCACTAGACTCTTCAGCGTTGTGATGTAGATACTTATTTGAAAGTCTTGACAAATTGGTAGCGACCCTGCTGAGCTCCCGATTCAAATCATCCTCATACAAATCAGTTCTAGTTCTTTCTCTCTTCAAGGTTTCTTGGTAAGACTCAACGTCTTCGCTGTGCTCTGAGGAACGATGACTCGTTTGTTGACCAAATTCTTCTGCACTGGCCTCCGCATCGTATTCCTGGACATCGTTGTTATTTTCGCTCAATGACTCGACAGCAGAATCATATCTGCTGTCTGTTGAATTGGAAACCACTGATTGTGATGAAGACATAGAAGTCTATTTTCGACAGCGAACTTGAGGAGTTGTTCGTAATTTATACGACCTTGTTTTCCAGAATATAATTATAATTGGACTTTTTTGCTATTTATTTAGAAGTCTGGAGCTGCTGATTTCACAATTTACGAGTGCCGATCTGCATCGGAATAAAAAAATGTAGCATGTGAGATCAACTTTTTAGAGCATGAAAAGAGTACTCTGATATTTCTTGATCTTTTCTATCTGTACTTTCTTTGTTATGTCTGTGAAGGCGAATCATGAAGCAGGTCCACGATGGGGTTCTTGCAGGAGCATATAGACCCTGGAAAAGAAATAGGTGGTGCAAAGGTGGTCATAACGCCGCTAGGCCAATACGGGAGTTGTTCGGTGATTTTTGTGTGAGATTTTCTTTTTGTTTACTAATCGTTAAGCTTCGCATAATTACCCTACCTTCAATGTTTACACCGCAAAATAGCTACTTGTACTTTTGAATATCAAACACATTCATTTGCCATAGTATCAAAAATGGTTTCAGAAGAGGAAATTTTAGATACTTTACCTAAGAAAGTGGCAGAACCTCCTCTTGGACAAACCGGGTTTCCTGGCTATTTGACCGCCAGTGAAGAATCAGCCTTGGAACAATTAAGAACTCTGCTTGAGGCTGAGGGCTACACGAGCCGACTGGATGAGGGCACCTTATTGAGATTCTTGAGAGCTAGAAAGTTTGATGTGATGAAGGCAAAGGATATGTTTATCAGCTGTGAAAATTGGAGGAAAGATTTTGGAACCGATACCATTCTGGAGGACTTCAAGTACGATGAGAAGCCTCTGGTGGCCAAATATTATCCACAGTACTATCATAAGACTGACAAGGATGGGCGTCCAGTATACATTGAGGAATTAGGCTCTGTTAACATCACTGAAATGTACAAGATTACTACACAGGAAAGAATGCTCAAAAACCTTGTTTGGGAGTATGAGTCTTTTGTTAAATATAGATTGCCAGCATGTTCCAGAAAAGTGGGCAGCCTGGTGGAAACTTCTTGCACTATCCTTGATCTAAAAGGGATTTCTATTTCGTCAGCATCACAAGTTTTGTCATATGTTAGAGAAGCTTCTAAGATTGGGCAGGATTACTATCCAGAAAGAATGGGAAAATTTTACCTGATCAACTCGCCATTTGGATTCTCTACTGTTTTCAAGTTGTTCAAACCATTTTTAGATCCAGTCACTGTCTCAAAGATCTTCATTCTGGGTAGTAGTTACCAAAAGGAGCTACTCAAACAGATTCCAGCAGAAAATTTACCTGTGAAGTTTGGAGGAAAGAGTACAGTGAGTGAAGAAGAAGGGGGGTTGCTGCTTTCAGATGTTGGGCCATGGAGAGAGGCCCAGTACATTGGTCCCGAAGGGGAGGCCCCAAGGGCAGCAGTTATCTCATAGAAATGTGTTCTTTAAATTTTGAGGTGACTGTGGAATGAGAACCAGTGTATGTTATATAAGTTGGATACTTTACTGTCCTGATTACGTGATATAACTGCCATCTAATGATGTTTCTTATAACCTATGAACGCGTTCCATTTATTATAATTACAGTTCCAAATTAAGAATATTTTTTCTTGCGCGCGCATCAAATCTGGTCTTTACGAGGAATTTTTCGAGTTTGCAAGAATTAAACGGAGCGATTAGGCCTAGATTACACTTAATGGCTAAATCCCGAATCGAAAGTTTCGCTCTGCATGCAAAAGGTGCGATTGTTCTGAGACAGGTAAAATGGTCTTATGTTTACGATGAATCCTTGGATAATTCAAACGATTGGAGCGAGGCATCTCTTGAGATCACAGCTGCTGGTGAGTTGATAATGGATGGTGATGCGGTAATGATTCCAAGTTTACACAAATCTGAAGTTCAAATCATCAGTGATTTTTCAATTGTCAAAATTAAGAGCCTTGACCTTAAAGTTGTCTATCTCAAAACGTTATTATCAGAATTTGACTCTTTGCTAGCATGTCTAATGGTTTGGCAAAATTTGAGACCTCAAGGCTTTTACAATAAATATTTCTCTAATAAGTCTATTGTCCACGATGACACACTACGCAAAAATGACTTACTAGTGTGCAGGTTCAAAGTCTATGGACCATCGCCCAATTACAAGAAGGTGAGCTTAAACATACATCCTCAAACCACGCTGTACCCATCTGATGATAAAACTTCCGAAGGATGGTTTTCCGTTATGGGATATTTAAAGCCGGATGGAATGTTAGATTTACTTTGTGAAACTGATGGCACGTTGTTGTACTCTCTCGATGTTACGAAACTGTATTCTTCAGAGATTCGTCTACTTCACCAATCTGTGTTCCAACAGCCAAACGTACTTTTCCTTGGGAAAATACCTGAGCTTCGTCGCAGTCATCATTTTTCTACTGAAATTGATAGTGATGATGATGCTCCATTCATTGTGAAACATGGCAAACTATTCTCACGCGCGAATAGGATATTTATACAGTTTGAGCTTGGCTTGGATATGGAAGACTGGCTAGTGGTTCTCAAATCTTTTAGCAAAATGGAATATATTGGGAACAAGTTGAGTGATCATAAGCTTCGGCTTCTAAAACATTACAAGCTGGAAATCGTGGAAGCAAATTTCCACGAACACGCTATGCACGCTAAAAAGAAGCTTTACCTTGAGTTGCACATTTGGGGAGGTCCTTGGTTTTGCACTGCAATAACTAACAACGACGGTCAAAATCCATTTTGGAAAGAAACATTTGACTTGGATCTCCCTCCTTCTACTGAATTTCTCAAGCTAGTGCTGAAATCAGCACAGCATTCAGCAGTTTATAACTTTGGTGAAAAAGATGAGATCATTGCAGGTGCATTCGTGACACCAGATTTGATGAATTGTTCTCAGCAGATGAAAAAGATCCCTCTTTTTGGCGACAACAGTTTGGAAATAGGATCTGTTACGATCAATCTAAACCTGAATGAATCACGCATCATGTCCAATCAAAATTATAAACTGTTTGAAATCATGATGAAAGGAGTCGAGATAAATGATGTGCTAAAATTTGTGAGTCCGCTCATTGGACCACAGAACGTTGAAGAAATGTCTCAGATGATACTGGATATATACCAAAGCTTGGATATGGAACATGAATATTTTGAAAAACTGATGACTTTTGAACTTGAGGATTTGAAAAGATCTGCCACTAAGGGTGAGTCCTCGTTTTTGACGAACAATTTGAACACCTTGTTTAGAGGTCGTACATTATTATCTAAGACTTTAGAAGCATACCAGATAAGGAAAGGCCAAGAGTACCTTGAAAAGCTTCTTGGACAGTTTATCGATCAGATTTGTCAGGAAAATCTTATTTGTGACCCTGACCCCAAAAAATACCCAAAAACTCATCAAGAACACTTGCAGAATCTCCTTAATTACTCTGAGGAATTGTGGAATGGGATATATTCCACGTCCAATGACATACCCAGTGAATTAAAGGAAGAATGGGCCCGCTTGAGGAATAAGGTTGAAATTTCTGTTGATCCAAGTGACTGTGATACGCCATTAAATGCTTTGTGTGCATTTATTTTCCTTAGATATCTGTGCCCAGCTATCTTAAACCCGAAGCTATTTAATCTTTCCAAGAACCATCAGCTAGGGAGAGTCTCAAAGACACTTTCGTTAGTTGCTAAGGTTTTAATGACACTGGCTAACCGAACGCAATTTTCCAAGCATAAAGATCCTTATCTTCTTCCACTGAATGACGATTTTCTGGAGAAGTATAAAGGAGAGCTCCTAATCTATTGTGATAGGATCAGTGGCAGGAAGATGGATTTTACGGAACGAAAGTTGGAGATGACATTCTCCGTCCAAAAGCCTTCCTTAAACGCCTCTGAAGATATCTTGAGCGAACTTCCATTGACACCACATCTCATTGACAAAAATTTGCGTTTAGCTGAGTTTGCTGCAATTTTAGACAAAGAAAATGCAGTAACATCTAGCAAGGAAGTGAAACGGAAATCAGCATTTAGCGAACTGAAGCTTGAACTTTTGGGTCCTGATGATACCGATTTTGGATCTCGGGATTTCATTAAGACTCTTCTTGAAGATGGTGATGACGAGTTGAATCAATTGATTTTGGAAAAGCAAAACATCACTTTGGACGACTTAAAAAACCAGGCTTCGGTGTTGGTTGCAAAGACTAGAAATGTCGAAACACATATTTCTCTCGCCGAAAAACCCTCTGATCTAACACCCGATGTATATTCGCTGTTGGTCTCTCAAATGATGAAGTCCGTAAGAATAGATGATGATGGATGCCTAGTCTACGATAACAGTGGGGGTGACAATGGAAGCTTTGATTCCTTCTTTGGCAATCAACGTTTGAAGAAAGATAGCCAACGGATAGGCTCAAAATCTGCAAAGAGTCGTATTGTGAATTCCACTAGCTCTCAATCTGTTTTGACGATGAAGCTTGGGACATCATCAGCGAGCCTGACCGGAACAAGGAGCACACTTAAGAGGTTATTCAAGCGACGGTCCTTGGTTTAATAATTGATAGATGCACGCTCGTAACTCGAAATTTTGAAAAACATCAAATAAATTAATTTGTAATTCATATCACGCAATGTCTAAAGCTTATCCATGGTACACTAGGGTTACTGATGTGGCTCATCGTCTTACCGTTTTGGGTTTGATTGGAGCTACTGTTTACATGTCCGTAAATGTTGGATACACCCTTTACGTGACTGGAAAAGAGAACGAAAGACGTCTTGCTCTTCAGAAGGAAATGCAGGCTAAGCAAGCCGAACAAAACCAACAATAGTGTACATAGATCATGAATATAATATACAAACTGTTCAATGTAACTAGTCTTTTACTTTTGCCTTTTTTAACACCTTATCTGTATCTTGGATTTTGCGTTTCTTACCAACTTTCAAAGAGTGGGATTTTCCTTCTTCTGTCAATAATTTCATGCGACTTTCAAGCATTTCCAACTCTTCAAAGTCTGGGTTTATTTCTATGATATCCCTGCTTGAAAAATTGGCGCTGCAGAGAGGGCACTTGGATGAATCAAATGCACCGGCCTTCGTTGTCGGTAAAAGTTGTAAAAGTGCGGCTTTTGTCATCGTGCATCCGCAAGGTACTATGTATGCAAACTTGGGAACTGATGAAAAGCTCAGATCGTATTCAGTATCTGCGAGATCACACTTCAAAATGTTGTTCTTCAATAAGATATTCAATTGTACGAGATCTTTCAGTGCCTTTAGGTGGCCAAATGTTTGATTCTCACGATATTCTTTGTTGAGTAAGAACTCAATAATCTTATCCTTGTTGTAAAGTTGACCTTTGTAATCAGACATTACAGGTACAGCTAGCTTCTCTCCAGATAGAGCGCATCTTGAAAAGACACTTGAAGGTTTGGTTTTCTTCTTTAGTTCGTCGGTTGCATAGAAATTGACAATTAACTTTCTGGATGGTATTGAGCCACCATCGTTCTAATTGTTAGTTGCTTTTGAATAACAATACCTACTCCCATTTTTGAAATTAAATATCACAACTTTTAAAATTTGATCTCCAGATCAGAAAATCGCTAATAGCTCCTTTCAATATTTCACAATATCACACATATATATTCTCTCAAACTTATGGAACTTACAAATGTCTCCGTTTAATC
This sequence comes from Ogataea nakhonphanomensis, assembly GCA_030564965.1. NCBI lineage: Eukaryota > Fungi > Ascomycota > Pichiomycetes > Pichiales > Pichiaceae > Ogataea > Ogataea nakhonphanomensis. The sequence continues at coordinate 43,485 of JAJMAN010000011.1, forward strand.
AACATTCTCTCGTATTAAACGGTTAATTTTCGATATTTTAGCTTCAACTAAGTCGTCTCCGCTAACTACTGGTTTGCCACTCACAAGAAGAATTGGTAGCTTTTCCACCTTGAAATAATTTATCATGAAGTCTTCAAGTATCTCGTTGTATGGATGTTTTCTCACATGCATTAAAACAGGCTCTCCCCAAATGCCGTCTCTAAGTTTTTCATACTTTCTGTTCAAAGAGTCCACCACAAGAACAAGCTTTGAAGCTGATGATATGGATTCAACCTCTTTTTTGAGGACTGAAGGGGAGGTTGATAGTTCCTGAGGACTTTTTTTGCTGAGTTTGATGATTTTCTCCTCGTCAACTTCGTCTATTTTTCCAGAATTGTGGGTTTCAGGGACGCGTGGGGCAATGTTAGAGCGTGACGATCGAACATCCACAATGAATGCCTCTGGGTAGCGAGCGCTCTTATGTGAAAGATCTCCTGAAGAGGAGTTTTGTTGGAATCTGACAACTAGAGCAATTGTGCATAACCCTAGAACAGTATATAGCAGGAATCGAGCTAATGTGTAAAATCTGCGATTCGGTGAAATCCTTCGACCACTCTCAAGGTCAAGCCAAACCTTGTCGCTCATTCCGAAATATAAACACAGATGAAAAAGAGAGTGAATTTTTACGCTCCCGTTAGCAATATTCGGAATTGAGCAAAATGCATAAATGTATGTCATTTCCCCAGCTTTCGAAGAAATTTGGGACGCGAGCGTCAGACCAAGTAGATAATTGTGTCTCGTAAAAACTCAATTAGGGATTTCAGTTACCCCTTTTGTGAAACTCGTTTGAATTTTCTGCAGGAGAATTGTTGTATTTGATTGTCACTTAGCGTAACACATGTTCGGCAAATAGTTTACCTGCACAGGATAAGAGATGTAATTGTTTTAAAGAAGCATTTGTGCAGTTGTTACAAAAATAGAACAGTACACGTCAGGTTTGTCCGACGCGTCGATTGAATAAATCAAAATATTAATTTAAAATAAATAACAGATCTTTTGCTGCACAGATGTTTGTCGGGTCGAAAAAGAAGTCGTCAAGTTTGGACAAAACCGCCTCTTCGAAACAGTCTACGATCACATCTTTCATTAAATCCTCCAGACCGAGTACAGGAAGGCCCAATGTAGATCCCTTTTCGACCCTCAATCTTAACAAGAAAACACTCTCATGCGAAGACCTGCATCAAAACAAGGAAAATACAATCAAACGCGTGCGTTTAGATCATGCCCTTTCCAGTGGAGAGTTTGGATTGTTCAGCACTCCTGAAGCGAACTCTGATGATGCTGGCAGTGTCACGAGCTTTAAGCATATGAAGCCTCTAGAAAGAAGAGAGTTTCAAAGAACAGAAATTGACGTGTCCAGCAGAGTTGACGTGTCGGTGACCTCGAAAGCAAAGCTCCCCAGAATCAAACCCTACTCTGCATCGCGGCAACGTCCGCTGCCCTGGTCTAACTTGAGTCTGAAAAGAATAACAAACCCGCGTAACCAAAATAAACACGCTTCACAAGGAGGAGCACACCTCGATGGGTCTCTTTCAGTCGAACAGCGCAAGGTCATTGAGATGGTACTTTACGAGCGAAAAAACATATTCTACACTGGTTCCGCTGGTACAGGTAAATCCTTCTTGCTCCGAGAGCTCATTAAACGGCTCCGAAATAGATATGGCAATAGTGCCATTGCGGTCACAGCTTCAACAGGATTAGCTGCCACAAATATTGAGGGCACAACTATCAACAGGTTTTCTGGTATTGGACTTGGGTCAGAAGCAGTCAACCAGTTAGTCGGTAGAATCAAAAGCAAAAGGAGTGTGGTTGATAGATGGAAGGGCACGAAGGTTCTCATTGTCGATGAGATTTCAATGATTGATTCCATATTTTTTGACAAACTCAATGAAATTGCAAAGCAAATTAGGGGAAGCAATAAACCCTTTGGTGGTATTCAACTGGTTCTCACTGGTGACTTTTTCCAACTACCACCAGTCTCTTTAAGTAAAGGCGGAGCATCGCGATTTTGCTTTGACGCAAAAAGCTGGAACGAGAGTATTGATGAAACAATTCTTTTGACTAAAGTTTTCAGACAAAAGGATGATTCTGATCTGATTGAAATGCTGAACGCATTGAGAGTGGGGAAACTCACTGATTCCATTAAATTGAAGTTTAAGAGCCTTGAGAGACCTCTGAAATACTCTGATGGCATATACCCAACTGAACTCTATCCCACCAGAGAAGAAGTCGATCGGGCTAATCTTGAGCGCTTGAATTCCCTTCCCGGTCAGATTAGAACATTCCAAAGTCGAGATAATATTCCTCCTGGCATTCCAAATCCCGCATTTTTAGTGAAGCAGTTAGATGGATTGATGTGCGCGAGGACATTACAACTCAAGGAAGGGGCGCAGATCATGTACCTGAAGAATGATATTGATGATCCACAATTGGTGAATGGTTCTATTGGTAAGATTGTCTGCTTTTGCGACATTGCTCTGTGGACTTTATTTACTAATTCGTTCAAAGAATATGAAAGGGGAACTCATTTAGACTTGCTAGTAATGGCTTCCAAGTTCATTGGCAACGAGCCCTCACCATCCGATGAATCTATATACAATGATTTCATGGCAACGAATTATTCCAGCTCGTCACAAATCGAACTAGTAAAGGAGATGATTAGAACTGCTAAACGCTCAAAGCTTGCTGACATTTTACCTGTGGTAAAGTTCTCTCATAACTCATACAAACTAATAGAGCCAGTTCCATTTTCTCCAGAATCCAATAGTGAGCTAAGTCGTGAGCAATTGCCTATCCTCTTATCTTGGGCTCTATCTATTCACAAATCCCAAGGACAGACATTGAAACGCGTCAAAGTTGACCTGACTAAAATATTTGAGAAGGGACAAGTTTACGTTGCCCTCAGTAGATGCGTTGATACGAAGAATCTGGAAATCGTGAATTTTGACGAGAGACGTATTAGAGTGAGTGAAGATGTCGTGAAGTTTTATGAGAATTTGAGGCAGCTTGGTTGATGCAGGATTCGAACATTCAGGCTGTGATGCTCGGCTGTGTAATATAGGAATAACAAAAATTAATTACATACTTATCAAGGATGTGGATCGTGGAAAGTCCAGAAGATGGTGTATTGCACCTGCTACTCCCAGGCAAGACATATCTTGTTGGGCGTAAAAAGGATGCTGAATTTCACATCCCTCACAAATCAGTATCGCGACTTGAGTTTTCTCTAAAAGTGCAGGAAGATAATCTTGAAATAATCAACACATGTCCCAGACCCAAATATGGTGCTGTTGAAATCAATATGGTTCCCTTGGAGTTTGAACAAACTCTTAGATTTAACCCAAATACTGAGAAAGTCGTTATTCGAGGAAAATCGTTCACAATCAATGTCACATCAAAAGAGTTAATGGTCAACAAGCAATTTCCCGAACTTCGAGATATAGCTTCTATTGGCACTCATAACCTAACCCACTATATTGTGTCCCAAGAAGATTCTCTCGGAAAACTGCTCGAAGTTTGTCGCGAGAATCCTAGTGTGCGTATCCTCACATCTCAATGGCCGAAGCAGCTAGACGTTTCTGGCATGGAGTCCAACTTTGAAATGGCGTGGAATGACGGTGAGCTGTTTGAACTTCCTGTGTCACATTGCTGTTACAAGGATTTGAGTACTATATCTGGAATGCATATCAGGCGGTCAAATACTTCAGACCTCTACGAGTTCTGTTTCAGCTGGATGAATCAGAGCATGCCTAACTCCAAAAAAGTGTTGGATGAAAAGTCTTTGGTGAGAGACATGCTAGCTTACAATGATCCAGATCATCTGGAACAACATGGAAACCATAAATCACCGCTTGATTTGCCCATCAGACCGTTCACTCGTCTTTTGGAAAGTCAACCAAGTTCCAAGGTTAGTAGGGATCCATTAGGCTCCTCCCAGGCTTACCTACCAAATATTGATGACTTTGAAATAATCACACAAACAAAGGGCCAGAAAGCTGGTAGTGAAGTCAGAGGGGTTGATGCTGTGACCAAGTTTCAGACGTTGTTGCCATCCAATGAAAGCATTTTGAAAAGCACACAAGAGCAAACTGGTTTCCACAACTTTACAGGTGAAAATTTACCCCGGCCAGCCGATCGCACGCATAATTATTCTGTACCACTCATAGATGTACTAAAGGAAGCCAAAAAGTCAAAAATCGAAAGTCAACCTACAGAATTAGAGCACACGTTATTGCAACCAAAAGTGACAAAATTTAATGTGGAACTAAAAGAATTTAAAGGACATGCGTATAATGGTAGCAATAACAAGTGGAAGGGTCGTAAGGATTACTCAAAATTCCGAAAGACCGAAAACCGCGACTCAGCAGATGTTATTTTTGATGCTACAAGATCCTTTATTCCTTTGATGCAGTCCGGCTACAATTCTGCTTCAGTTAAGCAAGGAATTCAACTACAAGATAATACCATCAACGACATGGACAAAGAATTCGATTTTCCGAGTCGTAAACGTCCAGTCCCATTTAAACCCATCTCAAGAGCACGTCGCCTCACGATTAATGATGACAATGATGATGATATTCCTGTTTTCAAATCAACTAGGAGATAGAATATTATATAATAACATGATATTTGATTGGCAGAAATTGTATTTTATAGCACCACTGCTTTATATTTTCGCTGATCATTCTATTCTACCTCATGAAGAGACAATTTTTGAATAGGCTGTACAGCACTCACAAGGCTTTATCATCTGCTCAAAAAGCTTACTTAGATCGTGTCATTCGCGTTGATCAAGCGGGTGAGTTGGGTGCCGATTTGATTTACGCTGGGCAGTACATGGCATTGTCACATAAGCCGAATCTAAAGCCCGTGTTGAAACATATGTGGGATCAGGAGGTGCACCATCATAACACATTCAATAACCTTCAAGTAGAACATCGAGTTCGTCCTTCTTTGCTGACTCCGGTATGGAAGATGGGTGCTTTTACCATGGGTTTTGTCACTGGAATCCTAGGTAAAGAGGCGTCTATGGCTTGCACTGAGGCTGTGGAGACTGTTATTGGAAATCATTACAATCAACAATTGCGTGTTCTAAGTAACGGATTCGCTGATATAGAGGAAAAAGATAGTGACAAGACGTCAGACTCAGCGGACATCAAAGATTTGAAAGAAACTATAAAAGTATTTCGAGACGAGGAACTGGAGCATTTGCAAACTGCAATAGAGCATGACTCTAAGATGGCCAGACCATACTGGTTACTGACTGAGACTATTAAAGTGACTTGCAAAGCCGCTGTTTGGACAGCGGAGAGGTTTTAGCCAACTTATGTTCGATTTGCTTCACACTAAATCATTATATATGTTGAGTGCCTCCAACACATCTTGCCCTAGGTTCTTATGATTAATGAATTCCTCGATAGATATTTTATCTTCTGAATTATGAATGCTTTTGCCAAAACCTTGCCATATTTTTGTTGCTTTTAATTCGGGGGTAGCTTCATCCTCATCGAGATGTAATGTGCTTGTTCCCACCATTCTGTATATGCTCTTCGTAACTGTCAATAGGTCATTGTAGCTGATGAAGCCGTCTCTATCACGGTCGTAGACGTTGAACGACCAACTTAATTTATCTTCCAGATTTCCTCGTGAAGCTGTACTCAAGGACACAATGAAACTGTGAAAATCAATGAATCCTTTCCTGTTCTTGTCAAACGCCTCAAACGCATATGTGGAGAACTCTGTAGGATCTCCAAACGGATAGAATTGCTTGTGTATCTTGATAAACTCCTCCTTTGTTAGTTGACCGTTAGGAACATCGCGACGAAATCCTTTGTACCATTGCTGCAATTCTCTTGCGGAGAACTTAGTCTCTTGTCGCAAACTTGAAATATCCTCTTTATTAAGTTTACTCGTCTTTTGTCCCATCTGAAACAACTAATTGACTTCAATGTTTATGTCAGCCTAAAAAATGAATTGATTCAATATCGACGCGTCGATTTACATATTCTAAGTAATGATGCTACTCAGACATATCAGGAAAATGCCTGTAAATGCCCAAAACATGACTCTTTCTTGCTTACCTCCAAATCCAACTGCACTTGAAATCATCTGAAAGCCAATGAATGTCAGAAATCCCGAAGTTAGACCTAAAAGAAACCCTAAAAGAAGTAAATTCGCATCGCCTTCCAAATTCAAGCTTCCCCTGAATAGTAACCATCCCAAAAAAGCACCAATAGGCTGCGCGCTTCCTCCAAGTAAACTCGAAATAAGAAATGCTTTCGTCCTACTGTTCAAAGCAATTGATAAAGGAAGTGTCATAGTAAAGCCTTCCACCATATTGTGGATGAACATCGAGAGAAAAATCGACAGACCCAAATTTGGATCAGCTTGAGATGTCGAGTACATGATGAATCCTTCTGGGAGCTTATGGATTGTAATAGCTAAAACTGTTTGAAGACCAATGGAAAGTAATTTTGATAGAGGAGTTTGAATGTGGTGATGGTGATGTTCCTCAGGTTGAGCCTCCAAGTTATGGTGGAAATGGTGATGTGAGTGATGACTATTCTCCGGCTGCGCAGTATGGCTATGACCTGGACCTGAAATAGCAATGTTACTTGAGGGTGGGGGTGAAGTAGGCTTTTGATCATCGATAAGTAGAGGTGAGTGGATTTCCAACTCTGGATATCTCGAACACATCTCACTTTTCTGGACTATCAGTTGTTTTTCCTTGTTGAAAAACATCAAGTGTTCCTCAGTTGGAAGTGTACAGAAATGAAGTTCTTGATCAGTTGATGACTTTCCCTGGTGCAATTGATGACGAGCAATCAACTCATCCTGGCAAGCCTCGATCGTCCCCAAACACTTTCCCTCTAATTCTTGTCCTTTGATAGTCTTGAGTGACAAGTCCACGAAAGAGATTTTCTTTGGCAGAGCGGAGGGCCTGTTAGGTTCATTAAGAGCGTGGTAATGTTTGCCCGTATTGTTCGACGAGCACGAATGGGTTTGATTTCCTGACTGACTTAACAGCGGAGTCTGTTCAGTGAGTTCACCATTCTCAGGGGGTTCATGAGAATGGTGGTCATGCTCTTCATCGTGCACACAGTGGACAATACTCTCGTTAGCAAAAAAGTGGATCACCAAATTTAAAGCAGTGCAGCAGATAATGCCGGTGAAGAAGAATGTAACCAGTAGAGCCTTGAACAATTGCGGTCTAGTCTTCAGATATTCCGTCCTGGAAAGATAGCCTGATGATTCCGGAAGTAACTTGTTGAGAGACGTAAACAACAAACTCCCAGAACTCAACGATAAAGTTGCCACAAGAAAGGGAGTGTTCTTCTGGATATTAAACTGATGTTTCTTATACAGCGATGGGAATAATACCTTATAGAATGTATCAGCATAAACTAGTACACATCCCGTGATGGTTGTAAGTGCCGTAAGCACCACCAACACCCAGCCTTGATTCATCTGCTTATCTTTTAAAACGCAACAAAATTAATTTTCAGACACGATTGGAAACGAAAGGGGGATTGGGACTGAGCCAACAAATTTCTTCTCACAGGAATAGCTTAACTACACCTAAAAGTAACTATTAGAAACAAAACCACTAAATTGGTCGTGAACTACGAGCCTGTACATAAACCATCAAATACTTCCACATGCTCATGATCCATCTCTCAGAATTTTTACTATCTATCTATATTCCAACAACTATCATCATGGAAATCAGTTGTCCCTATCAGACTTTTCATCAGCAAGATGGACACTGACGGATATTTCAGCACTCTGATATATCCATTAGTGTTGAGCGAAAAGTACCTTAATGGTTAAATAAACCTGAAGCATAAAATTTTTTTGGTCAAATTTATCCTTTCAAGGTGATTCTTAAAATCCTGAGACTACTCATTGACATTCCCAATTAGGAAATTCACAATATTTATTCAAATCAGACTGTTGTTAGCTTTGACTTCACAATCTAGTATAAAGTAGCACCATGCCCAACTATATGACCCCTCCATGGAAAAAAAAGATCTCACTGGAATTCCAACAACCATGGTGTCCGCCATGGATACCTCTGATGTCCATTGCCATAAAAGGAAGACGTGGATAATCACATTTATGAAACTCAAAGATTGGTGGCTGGTCCTGCCTGCGGTCGTCTTTACCATTATAACATCGCTCATGCCAGCAATTGTCAGTCTTCTAGTCAGAGAAATATTTAATCACCTCCAGAACTTTGTGGAGGGTGAGTCTATTAAGAGTGTAAGCTTTATATCAAAAATACAATGGTTTTGCTTCGCAATTGCTTTGGCTGGTGTCGGTGCTACTATGACCAATTGGATAGGGTTGTGTTGTTTCTTAATTGCTGGAGAGCGTCAGCAAAAGCGTTGCAGACGAGAGGTATATTACAATTTGCTACACAAGAAGCTGGAATGGTTTGACAATTCTTTGGATCTCAATTCCCAATTACTTCAGATGAACAGGTGCATTGAAGACTTTAGAACGGGTATTTCAGAAGTTTTTGAGATGTTCTTGAAGTCTATAGGAACGCTAATCTCGATGCTGGCATTGAGCTTCTATTACTCTTGGAGGCTGACTCTTTTAGTGATGGCTAGTATACCAGTGATCTTGGTAGTGACCGGATTTTGGGCAAAATTTGTCGGAAAGTATACCGATGAAGAAAACAAATTATCTGTTGAGGCAATCAGAATTATGGACTGGAATTTGGTTAATTACCTATGGGTCAGGATAGTTGATTCAAAGTTGATGGAGAAGTGCAAATTTGAAAATGCGACGCGCCTTACTGCAGAAGCCTTCCTTAAACTAAAGCTTTATGTGAGTATCAACTTGGGAACTACCAAATTCTTGTCTTTAATGATGTTTGTTCAGAGCTTCTGGTATGGATCTTACCTTGTTCAGCATAAACTCAATTCCTCGGGCGATATAGTTTCTTGTTTCTATTCTTGTCTGAACGTTGCAAGGGTCTTTTCAACTTTATCATCTCAGTTGGTGCTCATAAAAACTGCAAAAGTCTCTTTGAACTCCATAATTGATACCGTGGATCTATTTGACAATAAAATTGATGGTGGATTCGAACCCAAGCACAGTATTAAAGGTGAGATAAGGATTTCCAATGTTGTTTTCTCCTATCCGATCAGAAAAGAATGGAGAATAAAGAATGTGAGTTTTGAAGTTCCACCCCAGAAGCTGGTGTTCCTTGTTGGTGAGTCTGGTTCCGGAAAGTCTACCATTGGCTTGCTTCTGATGGGACTCTACAACTTTGAAGGAAAGATCACAATCGATGACTATGATATCTCTAGACTCAGCTCAGATTGGCTTGCTACACAAATTACTTTGGTTAATCAGCAGTCTATGCTTTTCGATGGAACACTTTTTGAGAATATTACGCTTGCTTCCAAACACTCGATGACATCCTCAGCTTTTAGACAGGCATTGAAGATATCAGGATTCGATGAAATCATGAATAATCTTCCAAACGGCATTGAAACCAAGGTTGGTTCTGGAGAAGATGCCATTAGTCTTAGTGGGGGGCAAAGGCAGAAATTGGCAATTGCAAGAGCCGTGCTAAGAGACACCCCAGTTTTAGTTCTTGATGAAAGCCTTTCAGCTGTTGATCACAGTCAACGTTTAGCAATCATGTGCAGATTAAGGAGCTGGAGGAAAAGCAGGACAACAATCATTCTAACCCATGACTACTCAGAGATCAACAATGATGATTATGTCATACTGATGGAGAATGGTTGTATCAGGAAACAAGGCACAAAGGCTGAACTTCAAAGCTGTGGATTGTTGTCGGGGCTGAGGGAACATCAAAACCCTTCTAGAGAACTTTCAGATGAAACTAAATCCGAGAAATACGTGAATGAATTCCATTTCGTTTCCCCTATTGATGTTGAAGGTCAAACAGCGAAGACTTTCAATGTTAGACAGTCACTATTGCAGATGTGGAGTATGTTACAACGATCGCACAAATTTATGTACGTGGTTGGAAACCTTCTTTCAGTCATTAATGCCAGCATGACTCCGCTGTTTACTTACTTTTTATCGAAGCTTATTCTGGGTGCCATTTCAGTTAGAACTGTTGTGTCGAATAGATACCTCAGTAAGTGGTCTGCAGCACTAATCTGCGTTGCTTTAGCAGATGGTGCAACACTATTCGGATCCAAGCTTATACTCAGCTATTGTGCAAATGACGTTGTGGATCAAATGAAATTAAAATCACTTAGCAGAATCTTGGAGCAGCACGCTGATTGGTTTCAGAAGACCCAAACTAGTTCACTGTCTTCGCTGCTCATGAATGATAGCCGTGATCTTCGACTCATTGTATCAGAAATCCCTAGTCTTCTGCTGTCGATCATAACTATTTTTCTGGTTTCACTTACTTGGGCTTTACTTGTGTCTTGGAGGCTGGCCCTGGTTGGTTTCAGCTTTGCTCCGCTATTTATCCTCTTTTCTGGTTTTTTTTCATTTGTGCTACAGAAATATGAAGACCTTTATAAGATTGCAACCGACAATGCAGAGGCTGTTGTTCATGACAGCGTTATTGGAATGAAAACCGTGATCTGCTTGAACGCACAAAATTATTTCCAAGCAAAATTTGAAAAACAGATTGATCACCTCAACGGCGCTGGTCGTAAACGTGCGGTAATCATTTCTCTGGCGATTTCGCTGCAGAATATTGCTTTATACCTTTCACAAGCACTGATACTCTACTACAGTATCAAATTGGTTTCTCATTCGACGATTTCTTTGACTCAAATGATGCAGGTAATTACTTTGGTTCTTTTTTGTGTTGGTTTTATTTCTGCTATTCTGTCATCCACTCCAAGCATAAACAAGGGAATTACTGCCTTCTGGAAAATGTGGGACCTCCTGAATCTGAAAGAGATCCCTAAAAATACCACTGGCTTCAAAACGCCAATGATAGTCCATGATAGACCTTTAATACGGTTTGAAAACGTTCGATTTTCCTACTATCACTCCAAAACTCCAGTCTTATCGAATCTCAACTTATCCATTAATGCGAATCAGATCACGTGTCTTGTGGGAAAATCTGGATCCGGAAAATCGACTATCTTAAAGCTTATGTTAGACATATATCAACCACAAGCAGGTTCAATATGGATTGGAAATACCAACTTGCAGAGCATTGATGTGAAACAACTGAAGTCCGTAGTTTCCGTCGTCACCCAAGAACATTATCTGTTTGATGGATCGATAAAGGATAACCTGACCTATAATCTAGAAACACCTGTTTCGAGAGAACAGATATTCAATGTTTTGGAACTTGTGGATATGGCCAAATTTGTTAAGGGATTACCTGATGATTGGAACACAAGAATTGGTGGCTCTTCAAATATTTTGATCTCAGGTGGTCAACTGCAGCGACTTTGCATAGCTCGAGCTTTGATAAGATCTCCAAAAGTATTGATACTTGATGAGTGCACTGCATCTTTAGACCCGAGAAACACACAGAGAGTGATTTCCATCATCAAGGGTCTGAGGAAATACGTGACGATCATTATCATCAGTCACCAAAAAGAACTCATGCAAATCGCTGACTCTGTCGTTTATCTTGATAGAGGAATAATTACTGAAAAAGGAACTTATGATCAACTGATGACCAGGAAAGACTCGCTTTATAAGCTAATTAACTAATATATACTTCTTTCGCTCATCTATTCAAATGAACACAAATGTAGGGAACCTCAACGTCCTCACCTTCCAAGTCATCACAGCATATCTCAAATATCAATGTTTTTTCGTGATCTGGAACTGGCTTTTTAGAAACAGACTCGATCAATTCCGTGAGCTTCATAGGTAGCCTGACTTTCAATTTACTTGGAGGATGAAACGAACCGTATAATAGAGACACACCGTGAGAAAGCATGGTAATCTCGAGTCCTTCCTTTTCTTTGAAATAGTCTAAAAGTTCTTGTAACGTGATATCTCCATAAACGTCAAATCTGTCCCAAATCTTGTCAAATTCTTTGTTGTTGTATTTCTCAGTTGGAGAGTGAACTGGTTCAGAGAATCCAATGAAAGGCAAAGCCAAATTGACAAATCCGTTTTTGTATTTCTCAATATCTCTCTTATTGTCAACAACTTTGTAAAGCTCCAAACAAACAAGACCAGTAACAAGAGCAGTGGTAGTAGCAATGGCAGGAATAATTTTACCTGCGATGAACTTGGTTTTGGATCTGTCAGCCGTGGCAATGTGATAGTTCAAAGCTCTGCAGTTAGAGGCAGCAGTGATAAACTCAATATGGTGATTGGTGTCATCGTCCTTCTCAAACTCAACTGCATTCAACCTATATCCTGCAAGTGAAGAGGCAGTTGGCAGAGACGCCGCTAGTTTTTCAATAGCACCTTGATCAACCATGAGATCAGCGTTTGGATCTGGATCGTTGTCGTTAGCCTGGATCTTGACGTCTGATTTTGGACTGAAAGGCTCAATTTGCATTGATGCAAGAATTTTTTGGTAGTGAGATTGATCAGGCTCTTCTTGATCACCCTTCAGACCATAAACATATGCTAACAAATTGGCTGCAGAAACAATGAAGTGGAAGTGGTCTTCATTGTTGATATCAAAAACTAATGGATCAGGTGCTCGCTTAGGACCAGACCAGAATAGACCACCAGTTGAAGTGACTGCATCTTTTGGAAAATTGTACAGCAGCTGTTGTATGTCATGATTGAACACTTCTTCAAACTTTAGTCTTCCCCATTTGATACAGTCATCAAAAGTGTAAGGTCTTTCCTTCGTCAGATATGCACTTATTGACTCCAAAATTCCTTTCACGTCCCCGCTTTGCTTCAAGGTACTTTCCACAAAGTTAGGTTGAGATAAATACAAATTGACATTTTCAGGAGCATCGCAGAAATATCCTTGGAAAAGAGACTTAGACCACGCGATCGTATGGTCAATTTTGTTTGGGAACGATCTCAACGTACAGAGCGGAATAGACTTTTCAGGTGGATCTTGAGAGGAAGAATATGATTCGGTCAAGTTTGGAATAATGACCTGAGTGTTACCCTTAGTACCCAAAGTACCAGATTCGAGTAAAGGCTTTTTGAAAAACACACATCTTCTGTCAACATATGTTCTGGCCTCAACATTATCCAATGCATTTGTTACAAAGTCAAGACCTTCCCAAAACTCGTTATTGAAAATGTCTTCAGTCTCGGGACCGACCTTGTCAATTCTCGGTTCAATCTTGCCAGTTAAATCAGGATTCATGACACAGACAGCTTGAGAAGAAACTTCAGATTTATTCTTTCCCACGTCCTTGGGCCTGAATAAAAACTGTCTGTTCAAATTCGATTTCTCGATAGAATCATTATCAGTAAGGTATATCTTTCCTTCCGGACCACTTCCCAAACCCATCATTGCCCAGTTCTTCAACATCTCACAGCCAATAGCACCCGAACCGACAAGGAATACCTTCAAATTAGCAATCTTTCTTTGGAATCCCAATCCGAAAACAGCAATCTGATTGTCGTATCTCGAATTGATCGGCTTACAGCTTTCTTCCGTACGAGGATACTCTTCCGACTCCGGTAAAGACTCAAATGAATCAAAATACAACCACTGTTTGACTGGGCCAAACTTCCCAGAACAGGCCTTCAAAACTTCTTGTGCAATAAATCCACCATAGAAAGCAACCATAGCCGGAAGTTCTCCTCTCGCGCCGTAGGCCAGTTCTTTCAATATTTCTTCGTCGATGTCAGCTCCTTCTAAAATATCCGGATATCTAGAGTTATAGACCTTAACAAGCTCAACAATTTCTTGCGCATCTGCTTCAGAATGAGGTTTTGGCAAGTGTCCGTGTGTTTTCTCAAATTCGTGCAATGCTTGAAAGCCGAGATGGAAAACAGGTGGTCTTTCCATTTTGGCATAGTCTGAATAAAAATACTCTGGTTTAAGCAGCTGCTCAGAAAGCTTTTGGAAGCTGATGTTTTTGGGCATCTTAACTTGAGTGTAAATACCACCTCTAACGTAATTTCCCCAGGTAGGGTCAAAGTCGACAAGTTGGTAAGCGTAAGGACCCAACACTTTGATTTTGTATGGATTCCCGTCATTCAGCTTCTCAATTCCTTGCACCTCAGAAAACTTGACATAGTCTCCGTCCTCAAGACCATGTCTATTGTCATCAAGCATGGTGACAGTTCCATCCTTCTCGATATCGGAGACAATTCCTGTATGCGGTTCTTCACCATTTTGATCATACACCGTAAATGAGTCTCCAAAATCAACGAACAACTGACCCACAAGTCCTTTGATGTCAGCATTAATATACCGAATACCTTTAGAGTGAGTGAGCTCATTTATTTCTAGTTGCTTTTCTAAAGGGGTCTCAGTAGTCACCACGACTTGGAAACTGGATATAACTTCTGGACTTAAATCATTAATAATTGAGATAGGAACATAGGCGTTGAGCTCCGTGAGTTTTGGGAGAGATGCTTCTGCACGAGACTTGCCAATATCGGCTTCAGAAAGAAAGAATTGGGCAGACAAGTCTGTCAAAGAAACAGGAGTGGGATCATATATGGATAAAGACTTCACTCCTGCTAGAGCAACGTTCTTAGCAATTTCGATTCCCAAACCCTTTAATCCAATGATCAGAACACTGGAAGAGGCCATTTTCAGCATTGCTTCCTTGCCCAAAACATACAATTGACGAGAATACAATCCCTCATCAATTGTCTCCTCTGGAGAAGTATCAACTTGCATAATTTGGTCCTTATTAGTTAGTTTTCCATACTTTGAAAGCTGGCAACTTACTGTCATTAGGAAAATGAGTGTGGCAAAAATGTAAGACTTAGCATTTTTATCTGCACATAGAAGTCGGGTCAGCAGTAAAGTCTAGAAATTAAAAAAAATCATTAATATCTTAGTAATGTTGAGATACGCTAACAAATTGATACGCCCTCTGGCTGTGCGAGGACTGGCAACTGCCAGTTTGAATACAAGGACAACAGTCTTACCCAATGGACTCACAGTTGCAACCGAAGAGATCCCTAACTCGTTGACTGCAACTGTGGGAGTTTGGATTGATGCAGGCTCGAGGGCGGATGTTACGGACGAAACGTCAGGAACTGCTCATTTTCTTGAGCATTTGGCTTTCAAGGGTACCAGTAGCAGAACCCAGCTTAATTTGGAATTAGAAGTTGAGAACTGCGGTTCTCATCTTAACGCCTACACCTCTAGAGAGAATACTGTTTATTACGCAAAATCACTTAAGCAAGATATCCCGCGAGCCGTTGACATACTTTCCGATATCCTTACACGGTCCAAGCTGGAAAAAATAGCTATTGAGAAGGAAAGACCCGTCATAATTAGGGAGAGTGAGGAAGTCGACAAGATGTATGATGAGGTGGTGTTCGACAGATTACATGAGGTTGTTTTCAAGGGGCAACCATTAGGAAGAACCATTTTAGGACCTATCGACAATATAAAATCAATTACTCAATATGATCTCAAAAACTATATCAAGACGAATTACAAAGGAGATCGCATGGTTTTGGTCGGTACTGGAGCTGTTGAGCACGAGTTGTTGGTGGAACTAGCCCAGAAGTCTTTTGGTCATGTTCCACTATCCGAAAAGCCTCTGCCTCTTGGAACTCCTCGCGGAGAACTACCCAAATTTCATGGTGAGGAGGTGAAAGTGAAAGATGAGTCACTACCTAACACCTATTTTGCTCTTTGTGTCGAGGGCTGTTCCTGGTCGTCAAAGGATTACTTCAAGGCACTTGTTGCCCAAGCTATTGTTGGTAACTGGGACAGAGCAACGAATGTTACGCCTTCTCCATTAGCTAGAGCTGTTGCCTCTGGCGATGGTGAGCCATTTTGTAATTCATTCATGTCATTTTCAACATCATATTCCGATACTGGACTTTGGGGAACCTATGTCGTTGTGGACAAAAATCAAACATGTTATCCTGTTGTCGATTGCATTCTGAGAGAATGGAGTCGTCTCAGAAACGGTAATTTTACAGAAGAGGAGGTTGAGACCGCAAAGTCACAATTGAAAGGTTCTTTGCTACTTTCTCTGGATGGAACCACAGCCATTGCAGAAGACATCGGAAGACAACTTGTCACCACAGGTCAAAGACTATCTCCTGAAGAGATTTTTGAGATTGTCAACAGTATCACCAAGGATGCAGTTGTGGATTGGTCTAAGCGTTACCTTTACAATAAACCTGTTGGCCTGGCTGCATTGGGCTCCACTGATTCCCTACCTGCTCATAAACTGATCAATCAAAGCATGTCATTTTGAAATGGTTCTTTTATGTAGGCAAAATAATACTTTGTATATATGCATATCCTAAAATTCCTAACCTATTCCTATCTATAAACGAACAATATTCTGATCAGTTGTAAATTTCTTCGAAAACACTAACGTGGAAATCGATAATTTTCTTCATTCTATCACAAACACCCTCTAATTCAGTTTTAATATTCACTTCTTGTTCAAGATCCGCGTAATCACTTGAGGCGAGACTCTTCCAAACTGTATCCAACAACTTTTGTTCTAAAATCGTGTAGATTTGGGAGCTTGGTTGAGTTTGGTTCAACAGCCAGTTAAACGAGAATTTGACTTGCGCAGAGTTTACAGTAGAACCCAATTTACTCGAAAAATGAACTGCTAAATTGTTCAGGTTTCGAGTCCACTTAGAGTTTCCATTGTCATCCACGATAATACCCAATATTTCTTTTTTCAGACCTTGTAACTTAGAAGGAGAGCACAATTCACTCACAGATAAACCAGCTAGGTTCACAAGATTTTGATAGAGTATGAAGCAAATCTTGATGCATATCAGTTGGCGTATGTCAGCTCTGAGTATTATAAGCCTCGAGTGATCAAAGGTTAGGGTATCAGGAAATTCGGAACACATGCGAGAACATGAAAGAAGATTCAGCACACCATAACTTAAAACCTGTTGCATGTTTTCAGCCTTGGCGCATGCTTGTTTGGATTTTGCATACCATTCAAGACTCTGAGCCAAATTGATTTTTTTCTTTTTTATTATTGTTTGGAAATACTCCTTCTCAAAAGCGACCGCAGTAGAGCACAGCAGAGGCCTCAGAATGCGGATTTGGTGGTTTGCAACATCTAATTTCATGGTTTCTAAGATTGAAAAGAGAACATGCAATCCTTCGACGGTACGATCCACATCAACAGGGCATGCTTGACAAGCTTTCTCAAAAATAGTGTTCATCTCATCAACCCACGAGTCTCTCATTGGAGCACAGTGCATTTTGAAAATTGCAGAAATCCAATTCGAAAACTTGACGAAATTAAAACACTTGGAGTTTAATTCCTGAACCAACAAAGAGATATCCATGATCTCCTCGATGCCTGCTTTGTCCTTCGAAGGAAGCAAGCTCAGAAGTATATCCTTGAGCGTTTGGAACATAACCACAACAACTGAATTTTGCGTCACTATGCTCTGAGAATTCATAATTGATTTGATTTCCTGCTTCACAACATACCAGTACCTGTCGCCTTGAAGCTTTTTGCGCTTTCCACGTTCGCCATCTAGATTTGGTCTGAATTGAAGTTGTGGTTCAAAAAGAATATCATGTCTCAACTGAGGATTCTTCAAAATTTCATGAAGATCGATCTCGTGCATCGATTGAAGATTAACAGGTGGTAAAGGGACTCTTTCAGTTGCTGGGGATTGTTGCAGATCATCGATGATGAGTTTAGTTTGCTTGTAAGACGGAATCCAGATGTTCGGAAGGGAACGGGATCGGAAGCGTTTAGATATAGGTAAGCTGTTAGTGATAATCGAAGAGGGAGATGATGAAAGTTGAGTGGCGGTACCCTTGTAAAATTTTGTCCTTTTTCTTCTTAGTCTTTTGGTATTCTTGGATGAGGATCTAGCCCGGTGAGGCATGTCGTGGGTCGAAGAAGGCGAGAGGAGACTTTCGGTAGGAGAAGAGCCCATATCAACAGCGGTGGGTGCCTTTGAAGTAAAAGATACGTTAGAGGTGTCGTGCGGAGGGGTTGATGTGGAAGGGGTATTCAACATGGTGGCGTCCAAATTGGTGGGCACTACGACTGAAGGCCTCCTGTTTTCCACCACTTCCATCGCGTCTCTGTCCTCCTCTGTGTTCAGCACAGGACTTGAATCCTTGTTGCCAAAAACATTCTTGAAGTGAGGCGGATGTTTAAGCTCCTGGTTGTCACTTGTGTTATTAATTTGCGAGTTCATCTTGATGTTTTTTCAAAAAAATTAGTCAAAGTCGCCAATAATTAGCCTTCAAGCTTTCAAATAGACTTCTTTCACAATTGGATGTTACGATAATGCAATTTGGTGTTGTCTTTAGGGAATGTGAGGATATAATCGATTGTAAGTATTGAGAAAAAAATTTCAATCAGTAGGCGAATGCAACCATTAAAATTGGAGAATATCCATAAAATTAAATTTCTTATTAAAAACTGAAGGCGGAAGAGCCAGCGGCCGCGTAGGCGGTATCACACTGTCCGTTTCTTTTCCCCCTCAAAAAAAAAATTTAACGTCCTTCATGTGAAAAGCAAACAAAAACAAATAAAAACATTTCTGTTTCCGCCCGCTGATGAAAAAATCGAGTACAAGGTCTCTGAGATGAAATTAACACCCTTAAAACTCAAGCTTCACGTCTAGTCCCATACATCTGAATGATAGTGCCTATCCATTTTTCAAACAAAATTGCCGACCTAATCTTTGAAGTTTGTGAACACAATACATTGAGATCAGCTACTCAAAATATGCATGGTTTTACGGACAGCAAAATTTCATATTCAGTCAGCGATGATGTGGAGCTTAATCCATCCCGCCGACAAATTATTGGAATTTTCAAAGGGGCATAATTAGGAACTTTTTTACCTCTTCTGCACCAATGTCTCTGTTATGCAAGACAGGCTATGTTCTGTCTTTAAAATTAGAAGATTTGCATAACATTATCTCGGCTCATCCGATAAACAGATTTTCCCATGTAATGTCTCTTCGAACTGCATTGGAGAAGCCCTCATGATACTTGACCCATATCCTATGTTCATTCTCGCTCATAACGGCAGTCCCAAGCGATCGTTTGCTTTTTTCATGACCTAATTGGTCTGACAATGCAGTATATTTGGTCTTAAAGTAGTCAATGCTGGATCCGAGACTTACTCTTTTTGCCAATTCCTCAACACCGGGGGCCTTCCTTTTCCGTACAGCTTGTTTTCTATCCTGTTCTTGTATGTAGTTGGCTAGTACTTCTTTTTGTAGTCTATTCAAAATTTGTTGTTGTCTGGAAGTAAATAGTCCGAATAAATGGATTGCTGGCCGGAACTGGGCTACTGAGTTACCAAACTCATTTTTAGTCACATCAATGCGTAAGGAAAACTCATTAATCAACTGAACTATGCGGCGAAGTTTATCTCCACTTCCAATCAATTCTATTTGTCTGAAGGAAACATCTGGAACCAAAATGCTGTTTAGCAGCGGCAATTCGTAGGTGACTAATTGAGTCACATTTAGGAGTTTTTGCTGAGAAGCATAATTAAACATTTTTCTGACCTTTACCAAGGCTTCATTTGATTGTTTTTTGAGATCAAAATATCTATCTCTATTCGTGTAATGGAATCTTCTTTCTGAAGGGTGACCAATCTCGCTGAACGTCTGATAAAACATCATGGGCACCGCAGACTGGTAGAAAGTTAGATCCTGAGTTTCGAAAGAGCTAAATTTCAAATTCAGGATATCATGAAAATACATCCAACTGGATAGTTTCGATAGCTTGTCCAAATTAGTATCCATCTCTAGCATATTATTGAAACACCCCATGGAAACACGAGGCACCTGGGAAGAAGCTGAGAGAGCCTGAAATAGCCTGTGAAACTGCTCCTGTTTGCTCGTCTTTGCATTTCTTGTGAAAATGTTATTGAGATGCACAAACCAACCTATCTGTGTATCCTTTGCGCTCTGATCAAGGTTCAGTGATGTCGCACTCGAATTGAACTGCAAAAAGTTGATACAATTCCTGAGGTCTCCATTTGTAGATTCAATTATCGCATCGAGCACCTGGTCTTCAATTGCGATGTTCTCTGCTTGACAGATTTTTTTCAGCTTATTCTTGACCAATCGTGAATGTGACCTGCGAAAGGCTATAGTTTCGCAGTGAGGTTTCAGTTTCTCGAGAACGGGGGAGTAGACATCATTGCACAAAGCAATGATAGGACGTTTCAACACATTCTTTGAGTTTTGAGTTCGCGAGTCCAGCGATTCTGCACGTGTGTCTTGACGGTCCTGATTAATCAAGTCCACAAGGATATTTATGAATCCCTGTTCCGTCGCTCCATCGATCTCGTCTAAAATCAAGCAAACAGGTTTACCACTCAAAGAGTTGTTCTTCATAGAATTTTTTATCTTGTCCTGAACCAATATCCCCGCCCTTTCGTCACTAGCATTTATCTCCCTAACTTCGTAGCCTAGCTGCTTAGCGATAACATGGGCAATTGACGTTTTCCCAATACCTGGAGGACCGTGAATCAGTAATATTCTCTTTTCAGGACGATTATAAATATCTTCAGTGGCAATACCCGGTTTTTTGTACACAACATGATTCCATTGATTGATCCATTGAAGTATGAGTCTATTAGTTTTCTCATTACCTATCAAGTCAAGGAAGGTAGAAGGCCTGTACTTTTCTGTCCATAGATTGTGATTTACCTTTTTGAACTTACTTTCCATTCTTGTATCGGGCATTTTTTTCATTTCTTGATTCACCTTCTCGTCAATTTCGACCTTAAGCAATAATTTGTGCATGTTGATCAACTCTGTGGAGTTGTCCACACGGGTCAGATCTTCAAAATTAATTTCGCGTTTCTTGAGAGTAAGACGCTTTCCGGAGCTCAAGACAACGTTCTTTTCCGACATACCAGACGTCACATCTTTCGGAGCAGGTCGCTTCTCCTCACATAGTAAAGATGAGGAAAAATTAAACTGGAGCAGTGAACTCATACTTCTTGAATCTGATATTTTGAATCACAATATTTACGCATACTATACTCCCTACACCAAATTCACGCGCGACGATCGGACTTCAGTTTCTCTTTGACTGTGATCAGAAATTCGTTCAGGTTGCCCTCCTTAATCGCCCTTCTGATTTGAAACAGCAATGTATCGGTCATTTTGATGTTATACTTCGCGAGCTCTTTGGAAGCTTGGTTAACCTGCGCATTTTCTTTAGGGTTATCAAAAAGCTCTTGATCCCCATTGACTTTTGCATCAAATGAGGCGAGGATTCGCTTGGCCAGCGTCGTGTTACATGTTTGGACCCGAACATGAAAAAGATTCATGTCGTCTAGAAGGTCTTCGGGGTCATGAATGATGCGAATTTTCAGTTCAGGAGTAACAATAAGTTTATTTTTCAGATCAAAGGGCCCGACTGAAATTCTGAAAAGGGTACCTGTAGTAGATTTTTCGGCTTGGAAGTTAAAGACAGCATCTTCGGTCAAGACGTCAGTTGGTGTCAGAGAATTTTGTTCTAAGTCATGCGAAAGGTATTTTCCTTCGATTGTCTTTAAAGCAATTTTGATTAATGTGTCATTCGAGATATCGGACTCTTGAGTTAGTTTGATGAAGTTAGTGACATTCACCACAGATAGTACTTGAGAAGCCTCCCTCGGTTCGAGCTTGAAAATTGTTTCTTTTGGTTTAAAGTCGATGAAATTGAGCGCATCGTCTGCCTCATCCAAATCATCTTCGCCACAAACTCCAAGTCCCTCCTTACTAGATTCCAAAGCTCCATAGTGCTCTCCACGCTGAAAACAAACTAACAGTGGTCCATTGATATCGTCTATGCAAGATGCAACCGTCCAACCATGTTCAAGGAATTCCCTTGAAATATTATAGATGTTAATCGACTCACCATTAACCGAGACTGTGCTTGCCTGAGTTGTAGTTGTCAAGTTATTCTTCAGTTTCTTCGTTGAGGGCTGGTCTTTGTCAAGCTGCTTTTTTCGTTTCTTTTCACCCTTGAACGAAAGTTTAGTAACCATACCAAGTGTAAAAATAATTTGGATTTTTAGTATTAATTTCCTCTCCTATCTAAAGTGGATCATCCACGATGTCATATAATTTTTCTAAATTATAGTTCTCTCTCCAATAGTCACCTCTTAACTTAATTATGACCAAGAATCCGGCCAGGAGTATGGTGACACCTGCCAAGATAGAAAAGAGAATACCAGTGCCTATTGCATTGATCAAGGGCTCAGTAGCAAACGAAGCCCCGGCAGCAAGAAGCATTCGAACGAAATTTGATAGCGCAATACCCGTCGCACCTCTTCCGGGAAGAGAATCAGCAATATACGTAACCGTAGTACCTATCACAATCATTTGAGCAAATCCAAATAAGGCAGTACCTACTAACGGTGTAGCCCAATTCTCCTTTTCGTCCAAACACCATCCTATAATAAGTAGGGCACAAGGAAATATTGAAGCTGCGATGTAAACATTAATGCCAAACCGAGATTCAGGAGCAACAATCCCGTACTTTTCCCTCTTCTTCTCCAATAAATAATCTGCAAATCGTCCTCCCCAGATGGAAGCAATGATATAAGTTATCGAGTTCGGAATGTAAACGAGTCCAACTAATAAAGAGTCGAAGTTGTAAGGCGATCGTGAGTAGCAGTATGACAGTGTCATATTCACCACATATAAAACGGCAAAACATGGTGCGGAGTAACATATTGCAAGGAGCACCGGAGGGTATCTTAGGAAGTGCAATGATTTCAACGGAGCAAATCCCAAAACGAATAAATGTCTTTTGAAAACTGCCCAGCGACCCTGAGCGTCCAAATTTTCAGCATCTTCAACTTCAGTCTTGAGTCGTTCAAGATCTTCTTCGCGGATAGCCTGTGAAACCGATGTAGATATGCGACCAATGGGTGTAGTCATATCAACCGGATTCAATTCTTCAGTAACAGCGGAAGGCTGTCTTGAAAGTCTCGTCAAAATGCGATTAACGTGCTCATCCGATTCATCATTGTTGTGCTCCTCCTTCAAACTTTCTTCGTCATGAGAGGCTTTGAGGCGATCCCTTAATATCTGCCGTATTGCTTCCCTGTTATCCTGCAATCTAAGAGTCTCTGGCTGTGCAAACACTAGCAAGATAATGCAGATGCCCGACAAAATAACTAGAAACCATTGAGTGCCCCTCCATCCAAAACTCTTCTTCATTGTGATTGCACCTCCCACAATAGGAGAAAGTAAGGGTGCAGCAAGTGGTCCCAGGTAAAATATTCCCATAGCAGCACCCCGCTGCTGGATTGGATAAAGATCAGAAATACTCCCCGCACCAACAGCTTGAACACTAGCAGCTGAAGCACCCGCAAGCACTCGGAAACCAATAAGCATACCTATTGACTTTGAAAGAGCACATCCAATACTGAATGCAAAATACAACGAAAAACTGATAATGTAAATGGATCTCCTACCATACCGCTCACTGAAGCTCGACCACCATAGAGGAAAAACTCCTAGAGTAATCAGATAGATACCAATACTAATATTGACAATAGTGACAGTTGTATGCAGCTCCTTGCAAACATTATCTGTTGCAGGAAGTAAAATTGAGGTACCCATAGGCCCTATCATAGCGCAAAACGCGACATTGAATACAATAATATATTTTATTATGGGAGGTAGTTCTCTGGGGTTTTCGTATTCTGGGATCAAAAGGAGAGACGAGAGTAGCCCTCGTCTGTTTTCTTTCGGTACCACCTTCGTCTTGTCAATTTTGTATGAAGATGCTGTTTCGGTGAGCAACACTGTACTCGACACTCCATGGATCACATCATTCTGCTCAACTTGATTGTCGTGAGTGAGACCTACAGGTTCAGCATGGTATCCCTCAACCTCTGAATCAATAGATGGAAAATCAGATGACCTTCGGTCACTCATAACGTAAAGTTCAAATCCTAGTCACTGACGAATAAATTGATCTATTTGACGGATATCGACACTCTTATTAGTTTTTTATCGAGTCAAAAATTTCCTGATACGGCGATTCGCAACGGAATTATTGATGATCATATCCGAAATTTTGAGCTTTAATCCATCGGTCAAATGTTACCAAAAATTGAGTCAAATTCTCGGTTAGCACCCAGTGATTTGTATTAATATCAGCAACAGTGAAGTTTGGAAAGTGTTCCCGGATCTTCTCCACATCAACATCACCAACAAACGGGCTTTTGAGCGCCCTAATAATCAGGAGTGGTCCATTATAAATAGCTTTTTTATCGACATCAAATCCCCGAATCGCAGTAATCGACTCATCCAGAGTTCCAATTGGGACCCTGCAACTCATACCTTTTGTAGCGGGTGTTTTCTTAAAATTGCTCAAAAGGAACTGCCTGAAATGTGGTTCAGGCTCAAACTCTCTCAACTTATTCTCAACATCCGCCAAATGCGTGAACTTCGTGTTTCCAAGATAATCTTGAACGAATTTGAAAAACCTTCGAAATCTAGCAAACTCGGGGTTTGCAGCAGGCGGATTTTCGTATGGAATATTATCAACCGAGACAACTCCTTTGACTTGATCAGGATAATCCAATGCATGCAACATAGCCGTTTTACCTCCCATGGAGTGCCCTATCACAATATAACCAGTTCCGAAATCCTTAGATATTTCATCTTGATGTAGAAGACATTCTAGATCTCTAGACATTATCTTGTAATTATGCAACGGACGATGAAAGGACTCCCCATGATTCGTAAGGTCAGGAACCAGAACGTGTGTCTTGCACAATCCCGCTAGCTTCATCGCAGAGTCCCTGTTATGTCTTCGATTTCCCAGAAATCCGTGTAGTAACATGAGAGGAGACATGTGTATCTTGTCTTGATATTGAAAAAGATCGTAAGACAAAAGCTGTTTGGTAGGCTTGGCCACTCTGGCAACCTTTTTCACCAACTGGATGCGAGACATTTTTTAAGAACCAAATTTGATTCAGGAATGCATTAAATGTTTCAATTTTTTATTTCAACTGCTACCACAACATACTAATTGACCTGTATGTTGAATTTGCAACAGTGATCTGACATGAGCTTATAGGTGTGACAAAGTATATAAAGCGGTATATGTTCATGATGGTGGTAAATCAAAAATGCTATCCCTACTTTTAAACAGAGCTCCAAAATTCCTGTTGTCCACACTGATGTTTATCACTGTCTTCCTGCTGGCATTTTTGCTTATGGGATGCACAAAGTCTGCTTCCGAGTACTCCAATGTTTATCTGATCGAGTACAAGTTTAACCAATCGTCCTCGTTTTACACAAAGATCGAGAATGCATATGAAAATTCCAACAATAGAGAAATGGTGACAATGAAGGCAAAGGTTGGATACCGCGGAATATGTTTGGAAACAAATGAGACAACTTCATGTTCAACCAATCTTGCCAATACTGATTACCAAGATATATATCCAGGGGTTTCACTTTACAACACTGATTCGAATTCCACTACCTCATCATTGAGCTTGGTTGGAATTGCTGTGCAGTTCAACACTAATGTGAGCCAGCCCTATGTTCTCATGGTATGCTTGGTATTGACTTTGCTTCTTTTACTGAGCATGGTTTACGGCTCAACTCCTTTAATGCCTTTCAAGTGGGTTACTGCCTACACGAACTTCGCACTGAGCGCAGTATTATGCATCCTTTGGGGCATCGGTGCAATGTGGTCGCATGTCGCTGCAAATGCGGGAGCGGTTTTGACCAGCACTGCTTCAATGACTATTGTTGAGGCAAAAGTTGGCCACAGAGCCGCAGCAATGATTTGGTGCAGCTTCGCCTTCTACATTATAGTACTCTTAGGGGCATCTCTACAGCTTTTGACACACATTAAAAGCAAGCAGCAATTATACGAAAAGGACAGCAAAAGTTTGGCCAGCAGTGTCTCGGAGAAACAAATAAAAAATAATCCTTTCATGTCCGGGAGAGTCAGGCAGTTCGTGTGATTTCTAGACTCGAATTATCTTCGCCGGCAGATTGCGCATATTCAGGGGAATTCCGTATGTAAAGGTTTTTATGGGGAAATTTTAGCAACTAGACCGTTACTGTTGAAACGGTCATTCTTCAAGTCAGTTTCCAATTATTGGCTAGCTCTGGTAGTCTCAGCTATATCACACAACCGTACATAAACAATATTGTAGCATGCTCGGGAAAACATTCTAACCTCCAGTCTAGTACTGGAGTATTTTGCAATTTGTATATGAGCAATAAAAATTTTGCATGCTACGCTAAGATTAATCTATTAGATAAATTTACGTCTAATTACTCTTCTTATCCCAGTTTATTTATTAATAAACCAAAATTTAGACATCTGTCCGTTCTGAACTGTTGGATACTGAATCTGGCAGTCACAAATAGTACAAAGTATTCTTTCTGATTTATTGAGTACTGGAGAGTCGTTATGCCTCTAGAGTCAGAATCTATTGAAAACGAGGCACTTGAAGCCAACGAGAAAAACGATCTCCGGCTACGCCGTGGGCCATGGTCCCCGGAGGAGGACAGCAAACTGCTTGAGCTTGTGAGACTCTATGGAGGAGAAAAAAACCTCAACTGGGTCAAGATATCACAGGTCTTGCAAACGCGAACAGCCAAGCAGGCAAGAGAAAGATACCATCAAAACCTCAAACCATCCCTGAACCGAACACCAATCACCCCAGAGGAAGGAAAATACATTGAAGAACTAGTGCTGAAATACGGAAAACGATGGGCAGAAATTGCCAGACA
The DNA here is from genome assembly GCA_030564965.1 of Ogataea nakhonphanomensis. Lineage (NCBI taxonomy): Eukaryota > Fungi > Ascomycota > Pichiomycetes > Pichiales > Pichiaceae > Ogataea > Ogataea nakhonphanomensis. The sequence goes on from JAJMAN010000011.1 coordinate 70,311, forward strand.
TCTAAATGGCCGAAGTGATAACGCAGTGAAGAACTGGTGGAACGGCGGGGCAAATCGAAGGAAAAGGGCTTCTATTCAGGGACTTGACATGTCTTCCTATGATAGACCTGATAGCAAACCATCGGATGAAAAGCGACCCGAAATCACCGCTTCCAGTGATCCTATTCTTCCTTTACCCAAGCCTAATGTGAATTTCAACGTGGGCATCTTTGGTGTGGCTCATGACGACTCGGTTTCTCCAGCATTTCAGGCCATTAGAGCTGGAAGGAGTGCGTCTATGGACATGAGAGGTTTTAATTATGAACACTTGCCTCCTATCAGAAAACGGAAACTTTTAGATGAGTATTCCACGGAACCGATTCGCAGACACTCCGCCGCATCCATTGGTATGTCCGAAGTTTCCAGTGGATCAAGTTTGTACCACCACAACCATCTAGCACCTTTTTCAGGAAACTCCTCACCTTATATGGGCTCTCCTATGTCCAGATTGTCATCACGAAACTCTTCTATCGTTTCTGCTGACTGTACTCCGCTAACCCATTTGAGCGATGGAAATTCGATCAATTCGCGTCGCTCATCAATGTTCACTAACATGGATCAACTGAGCGTTCATCCCCAGTTCAAAAGTCCTTCATTGGCCCCCAGGAAATCAACCTCTGGTACATCATCGCCTCAATTTTTGACGACCACCAACATTAGCAACGGTCAGCCTTCTCCCAATCCACCTCTCACAAATTCTTCAATCGCCCCTCCTTCCAGAAAGGATTTATTCAAGAAAGAATTCAATTTTGGAGAATCCGCGCTCAATAACATTCCAGTCAACTCTATAATTCCTCAAGCTTCTTCTACTCAAGAGTCGAAGAAAGACAAGGAGAAGATGAGTATTTCATTTCTCATATAATTCAAGTAAATTAATACGTAAGTTAGAATGATTGTTTCACCCCGGGAATGGAAGGACTAGTTTTCTACTCACTTCAGTTTCTTTGCCAACCTCTTCCTCTCCCTCGAATTTTAAACGACAGGTACCGTCTTTTTTGAAGCCGATAACTTCAGCAGGATAAAATGTCGTTGTTTCGGGATATCTAGCAAGCACCCTGTGTCCAACAGGATAATTTGAAAGCGAGGGAAGAACACTATCCGATGGCATGAGAATGATTTCCTTCCAGGTACATTTGAAAATTTGCCCATTGGGATTGTGCTCGTCAGGCTCGGGATCCTTCACTTCAAATTTGATATCGCTAACTACCTTTATGACCTCGCATTGAATCCACTCGGCACCCTTCTGTTTAGGTCTGAATGCTACCTCAGAGCCTATCACCACAGGATCTGATGGATTGAATGGCGACTGATAATAAGATTTTCCGAACTTCTGGTTTTTCATCTTATTCCTTTTTGATCCATCTTCGTGGTACTGAGTATGTAGTTTTGTTTGCGTTAAAAGTCCATTGACATTGATCAGTGCGGTATCCAAAACTCGTTTACTTTTCTTCAAATTATCTTCATGCTTTAAAACTATGTCTTTATTTTTTGCGAGCGTCTCTGGGTCCTCTGCTGGCGCCAGATCTAGAGGATCAAATGGTATGAGTTCATTTGAGTTACATATGTCCTGGAGTGACGACACTACCACATCCCAATATCCCTCCATCAATAACGTTGGTGCGATTGATAATAATTTTCCTGTTCGGTATATATGCTGACGCGCCGATCGACCGTACGAATAGTTGAAAAATTTTAATCAACATCCATTTTCTTGAAGTATTGGATTATGTTCGGAACTCGATTAGTGTCTCTGCTTTGCAGGAAAGTGCAAACTTCACTGTCAGTTGGAAGTCATTTCATAACACAGGTTAGAACTGCGACTAAGAGGGCCGGAGGTTCCAGAACCCATATGAAGGACTCTGCTGGTAGACGTCTTGGTCCCAAAAAACACGATGGGGAATCCGTCAGCGTTGGAGAAATTATTCTCAGGCAAAGAGGTACAAGATGGTATCCAGGAAGCAATGTTGGAATTGGAAAAGATCATACACTCTACGCCAAAGAGCCCGGATTTGTTAGATTCTATTTAGACCCTTTCCATCCTAGGCGCAAGTTTGTTGGAGTAGCATTATACCAGGGAGAGCAGCTACCATATCCACACTTTGATCCTACGCCTAGAAGATTCGGTCGTAAAATCATTAAAAAGAAAGAAGCTGCCCTCGAAGAGCTAGAACATCTCAATGCCAAAGAGGAAAAATCCATTCCTGTTTTACTTGAGGAGATTGATAAACGGAATCATAAACGTGAAACCAGGAAGATGGAGTTGAAATCCGAGTTGACGCAACTTTGTGAGCTTGAAACGGAAGAGCTCAAGGACTTGGCAGCTGACAGACTTCTCCAGGTTGATAGATTAATGAGAGGTGGAAAGACTCAAACCGATGCTCAATTCTATGCCACATTCAACTATACCTTTGATCTCAGGCTGTCGTTGCGCAAGAACACCATTACCCAGGAACAATTTGATGCTCTGAAATCCCAGTATAACGATCTGGCTTCAAAATTGGACAACAAGGTGATGTTTGACGCTTTTTTCCAGCTCTGTAATTACAGATCTCCAGAAGAATTGCAAAGCAACAGAAGTAAAGCTATCAAACAGATAGAGGAACTCGTTCCCGTTAAAAAGCCAATCTCGAAAGAGGTGAGAGACAAGGTTTTTGAGATTTTGAAAAGCACCGATAATTGTTTCTCATTGGAGCAACAATTGTCACTAAAACGCAAATTCCTTCCACCCGTTCTTCCTGAAAGTGTGGGCTTGGTTTCACAAAAAGCTAACAAGAACACTGTGACAATTACCAAAATGAATTACGATTTGAAGAAGGTCGAGACCATCCACCGCTCGAAGGAAGCGTTCTTGTATTAACTGTACATAATTATCCACTCAATGGCGACTGAGCACATTCGAAGTTTCGTTTTCTTTGTAACTTGCATCACCATCGGCGTACCTCTCTATTTTCCAAATCTCTGCTTTTTCTTTAACTTTTTCCAAAATCCATTCTCCGCATAACCAACCTTCTTTTCTATGAGTAGTACTGACAGCCACCATCACGGACTCAGCCATCACAGGCACTATTCCGGTTCTATGTACAATTGCGACTTTGTGGACACTTTCGAATTTGGATTTTGCCTCGTTAGCTATTGATTCTAATGTCCTTATGGCAAGCTTTGGGTGTGCCTCATAAGCCAGAGAAACAACTTCCTTCCCTTCGAATGAATCCCTGGTTGTGCCTCCAAAGTATACAATAGCACCAGCTCCAGCGTCTCGCACAAAGTCAAGCACTAATGACGAATCAAGGGGCTTTTCGGAAATTTCCACCAGTATTGACATAGCATTCAAAGAATAACAATAATAAATATTAGTTTAGAAACTATCGCACTATCAGATTTTATTCATTAATTATAGTTTTTCTTCAGGTCTTTTTTCTCGAAAATCTAAATCGACCTTGTCTGATCGGCTCAAGCGCTCGTGACAATCATCGTCCAGCATATACGCTGGAAGGTAATTATCGCCTTGCTTCAAAAGTGGATTTGGAATCGTATTGTCTATCCCACCGATAGAGGTGTAACCCTGGTCATATAGAGAGCAATATTCAATGCTCGTCGCCTTCAAGAAATACCAGATCTCGCAATACGTCCACTCAAGCACAGGATTAATTCTTATAAATGATGGCCAACCATGGTCCGTACGCTGCACATACTTCAGATTTGCTCCGTAAGGATCAATGCGGCGAATACCAACTGCTATGGCTTTGATTTTTGGATACAGATCGAGGTAATTTTGAAATCCGTCTTTCATTTGATCCTGTATTTTTGTGAGCGAGAGTTGATATTTAATGACGGAGGAGTATAGAAACGCGTCTTGTTCCGGGAATCCTAATTCATTATTGATATAGACGCTCAATAGCTTGTTGTTTTTCAGTTCAAGAAGATTATTCTGGTATTTTTTGTAAATCGCTGCAAGGTAGATAACAAGCATGACCAAGCAATCCTTCCCTCCGTTGTAACTGATTGATAACTCATCCAAGGAGTAGTTTTCAAGAGCTTCCATAAAAACATTCATGGTGTTCACCACCTGGGATTGTGTTTTCAGATGCAGCTCTTGGTCTTTATGAAAATCAGGGAACGGAGTTAGTGATTTGTAGTTCTTTTTGATCAAAGTGTATGGAACTTCTAGCCTTAGAAAGTCGTTCACTAGCTGATAGCATTCGTGGCATACATCAATGATTGCCGATGGCATCTCGAAAAAATGAATTTTGCGTTGTCTTCTTTCGGAGTCTAAAGGTTTTTATATTTATATTTTCCAGAATTATTTTTCGGCTACGCACCCTTTTTGTGGGGGTAGAGATGTTGCGGGGTTATTGATACGTCCTCTATGATCTATTTCGAGTCTTTATGTCCCCGCTTCGCAACCTCCAGACATCTTGCCGCAAATCCAGGTACCTGGATGTATGAGATACCCGATTCCTCGAGTTTCATTTGAGAGACATTCTTTTGAATGAATGTGTCTGGCTCCATAACACCGACATAACAGGTTGTGAAACTTACTTTATGATCCAAAATTCGATCAAGACATGGCTTGTTGCCACTCAACCGTTCACTACAAGGCTCCATAGTGGTGTAGATTTCACACCCCTTGGGCAATTCAGTGGACCCAGGTTCCTTAAAGTATTTTTCCAACGCACATTGTTCTGCATGTGTGTTACCTTCCAGCTCTCGTGTATGACCTGTGGCAAGAACTTTGCCTTGAAATGTGATCACAGCTCCAACTCTAAATGCAGTATCAAGTTCCAAACACTTATCAGCTTCCTTCAAAGCTAATTCCATATATTTTCTTTGAGCTTCCAATGCCCAATCCGGGAGTTCAACCTCGTAGGACCAACCGACTGCACTTGAAGATCTATATCTGTATGCATGAAGATACAGGTCCAAATCGTTAGGACCAGGGTCAGAATATAGTTCAGCCCCACAATCTGCGCAAAATTCACCAGTAGACTGAATCTCACCGTCGTCTTTTGGATGTAACCAGCTGCTGGCAGGTTCAGTTTTTCCAATTTTAGACAGTTTTTTGGCTATTTCTGCAACATCAAAGTTTCCTGCTTTACCCAGTGAAGGACCCCAAATTTGAGGGGAAGAATAAAGTGGATCGTTGATAATTGGGTGGCCGAGAAACTGTAAATGAACTCTTATCTGGTGAGTGCGGCCTGTCAATGGCTTACATGAGACAAGACTGGTTTCCCCGTCGTAAGAAAGTCTCTTGAACACCGTTTTTGCTTCTTTTCCGGCATTCTTATCAACAATATTGAAAGCTATTCTGGGATCTACAGTTCTTAAGGGCTCAGAACAAATGATCTCACCATGAGCTGGGAACTCTCCAACTACCTTCGCAATATACTCTTTTGACACCTCTCTTTCACGCATCTGTTTCACCATTTTTTCCGCGCCAGCTGCAGTTTTTCCTAAAAACATTAAACCACTAGTTAATCTGTCTAGTCTGTTGCAGGGATGGGCCTTAATACCCATTTCTCTCTCCAGGATAAATGTGACAGTATTATGACGATATCTGCCAGTGGGGTGAACGGGTATTCCGGATGGCTTATCGATCACAACCAACTCATCATCTTCGTGAACGACTTTAATTTTTCGAGATGAAACAGGTGGCTCATGACGGTGCATTCTGTGAGAGATGAGATCGCCGTTTTTCAAAATTGTATTCGTGTCCGCAACTTTGTCGCTAACAGTGACTCTGCCCTTTGTCAGGGCATTTTCGTAGTAGCTTTTTGGATGTAATCTAAACTCATGAGCAAACACGTCGAGTATGTTCTTGTCAATCCATCGCTGTTTGCAATGAGTCATATAAGTAAAATAATACGGCTTGAGTCGACGCAAGGGCCCATCAATTTCGTAGATCGCATCGTCTTCCTCCTCTTTGATGGTTTTATTCAGAGGTATATCTTTGATGTTTTTTGCATTGTTATCACCGCCAAGTTTTTGATAAGGAGAGAGGATAGCAGCATCAGTGTATACCTTGCGCACGCGAAATCCATTCAAGTCGACTTTCCGTAATTTATTTGGTTGTTCTGAACTCATTGTGAGAACTGCTCTGAACATGAAAAATTTCAAGCTGAAATAATTTAGTTTTCCATGCTTGGTTTATCAAGTCTTTTTAACAAAATACGAACATATTCCACAAAAGTTGAAAATCCGCGCTTGCGGAACTATGACTCGTTTCATATGACTTTGAGGGCAACCATACAACAGTTGGATGCTCTCAGCCCGCGCTTTGAACTCACGAAAGACCAATTACAGATTTTGTACCATCCTGCGGACTTCTACAGTATGATCAAACAAAAAATATTGGCTGCAGAGTCGCGTATCTTTTTGTCTTCTTTGTACATTGGAAAGGCACAGCACGAACTGGTACAGTGTCTTCAGGATTCGCTAACACAAAAACCGGATTTGAAAGTCGATATTTTGATGGACTGTCTTCGTTCTACTCGCGAGTCCCCCGGGCACAGTCCTGCATCTCTTTTTGCTCCTTTGGTGGAGAAATTTGGTAATGAAAGAGTGAATGTCCGTTTGTATCATACTCCACATCTTTCCGGACTGAAAAAGTCTCTCATCCCCAAAAGAATCAATGAAGGTTGGGGGCTGCAACATATGAAAATCTGCGGTTTCGACCAAGAAGTTCTACTGTCGGGTGCTAATTTATCTGAAGACTATTTCACAAACCGTCAAGATCGGTATTATTTATTTAAATGCGGGCCGCTTGCAGACTATTACTATGATATCCAGAAAGCTGTCAGCTCTATCAGTTACCAGCTCATGTCGGCGCAGAATACTGAAAAGTACAGTTTGGAATGGCCTTCCTCGAATGCAGCATCCGAGCCTCATTTGAACGTCGAACGATTTTTGAAGGATACTACGAACTTGATGCTACCTATTTTAAAATCTCCTTGCACTACACCCAAGTACTTGGAGGATCCTGAGATAATTGTGTATCCAGTTTCCTCCTTCAAGCCTATCATGGAGCCCGACTGTTCTACTGAAAAGTCTGCTGTTTTGCGTTTGTTGACTATGATCAAGGATCCAGATGTCAACTGGACCTTTACTGCTGGTTATTTCAATTGTCACCCTGATATCAGCTCAAGATTTATTGACTCTCAAGCTAAGGGCACTGTGATCACTGCAGCACCAGAGGCTAATTCGTTCTACCTTTCTAAAGGAATTTCGGGTTATCTTCCAGACGCGTACCTGTATAAAGCTGAACAATTTTTGAATCATGTGAAACATAAAGGGCGTGTCAAACTTCTCGAGTGGCAGAATGGTGTTGTGAACACTCCTAATGGCTGGTCTTATCATGCAAAAGGGCTCTGGCTTTCTCTTCCTGGGGAGCAGAAACCCAGTGTGACTATTGTTGGTTCCTCTAATTACACACGACGCGCATATGCTTTGGATTTAGAAACCAATGCGGTTGTTATTACGAAGTCCGAGGAAATCAAGGACCGGATTGCAAAAGAAATCGAGAACCTTACTAAGCACACCACCGAGATGAGCGATTTCAACCATAGAAATATAAGTAAAGGTGTCAAAGTTGCTGCAACTATACTCAGTCACATGTTATAGAAAGTATAATACATGTATGATACAACATTTTCAATAAATTGAATTTGAACCATATAAACAGATACGAGCTATTCATTCCCTCAGTTCGATAATTGTCTAAGCTGTCTGCGAGCTTTCACCGCCTCAGCCAACATCTCCAAAACATCTTGCGTACTCTCCCAGCCAATGCAGGCATCAGTGATCGAACATCCGTATTTCAAGGCATCCTTTCCTCCTTGTTCAAGAGGAGGAACATCTTGCCTTCCATCGTTGATGTTGCTTTCAATCATGACTCCACAAATACTGGTTTTGCCTTTTTTGAGCTGATTGGCCACCTCGGCTGCAACCTTTGGCTGATTACGGTGATCCTTGTTGGAATTCCCATGCGAACAATCGATCATAATCCTAGCCTCAGTCTGCTTGAGAATTCCTGCCTTGACCAAAGCCTCTTCAGCTTCGTTGACACTAGCCTCGTCGTAATTGGTGCCTTTTTTACCTCCACGCAAAATCACAAAACTATCTGTATTTCCCTCGGTTCCAACAATGGCCACCACACCAGGCTTTGTAACAGACAAGAAATGGTGAGGGTGAGCAGCAGCACGCATAGCATCGACCGCAACACCAAGCGAACCATCCGTTCCATTTTTGAAACCAACAGGGAAAGAAAGACCAGATGCCAATTCTCTATGCAGCTGAGACTCAGTGGTACGAGCACCAATGGCACCAACGGAGAACAAATCGCTGAGGAACTGGGGAGAAATTGTATCCAACATCTCACCAGCAATAGGGAGCTTTTCTGTCAGTCTCACAAATAATTCTCTTGAAATTCTCAAACCTTTGTTAATGTTGAACGATCCGTCAATATCAGGGTCGTTGATTAATCCTTTCCAGCCAACAGTAGTACGGGGTTTTTCCAAGTAAGCTCTCATGACTATGTGCAATTCACCCTTAACTTTCTCATTGAACTCAGCAAGTCGGTTGCAATAATCCAACGCAGCTTGTGGATCATGGATAGAGCATGGACCAATGACCACCAATAAACGGTCGTCGGTACCATTCAAAATATTGCAAGCTTGCTCTCTGCCTTCAAAAATGTTCTTCTCAGATTTGCTGCTTAAAGGGAATTCATGCTGAAGTAGATCAGGAGGAGTGAGAGGGTTGTAGCCTCTGATTCTCCAGTCTTCCAAACGTGAGCGATCTCCTACGTGGGGATTTTCCATAAACATTCTGTTGTGTGGTGTTGTTGGCGCCTGGTAAATTAGTATGTTCAAAAAAAATTCAGAAAAATCAAACACCTCGATCTAATATCAGAAGCAGTCGCAACTGAGCATTTAAAGATTTTTCAGTCCTTTAGTAGTCAAACTTACAGGCATAGTGGTTGAATTCGGAGTCTTGAATTCCAAACGTTATCACAACCTTATATATATTCTAAATGTATGACTAAATTCTGTTCTATTCATCAATGAAAATTTTTGCCGTGCACGGATGCACGGGACAAAAAGGTCGCAACGCCGCACACCGACGATTAGATCGATCAAATACGAACAGCACCAGACACGATGTCATCATACACTTTTTGAGTCAAGAGCTCGTAATTTTTGGTTTTAGTGTTCAGATAGTACACTGAATCCTCCCCCTTTGGCCCAAACGGCAACACTGGGTCACGGAACCGTTTCTTTGAAATTTTATGGTTGTGTGTATGCTCCACTATGTCAAATCTCAAGAAGCACGGCCTAGCAAAATGAGGTAGTTGAGAATACACTTGATCTGCCAGTTCAGAAAGCAACGAAGATTTCTCTTTTTCGGACTCCTTGTTATCAGTTTTAGTTTGAAGGATAGCATAGCCACACCGTCCTTCATGGTTGGGGACTCTGGCTCCCACGACTACCGTCACTGCAATTGAAGGAATCGCTTGTAAAGTATTTTCAACCTGGGTGGTGCTCACATTTTCTGACTTCCAACGATATGTGTCTCCCAATCTGTCCAAAAATTTAATACAACCATATTCGTCATACTGAAATAGGTCATCCGTTCTGACCCAAGCATCTCCAGATCGAAAAACATTTCGAACAACCTTGGAGTAGGTGGCTTGATCGTTATTAAGATATCCCTGAAAAGTAGCTTTTATGTTCTTAGGGTTCAAAACATGCATCAAAAGCTCTGCATTTTCTCCCGGCTTGGGTTTCTCGCAAAACCCCTTTTTGTTTCTGTATAAAGTAGCATCGTCATCCTTTTCAGTTTTTACCAGAGCATACATGAAGGTGAGTGCTTTATCAGCAAGCCATCCCTGGTTTCGAATACAACCTATGCCGATCCCGCGGTTTTCATAACATGTGGTAGCAAATGGAGCCTCACTGCTCGCATAGAATTCACCAACAACAGGAATTCCAAATCTGTTTTTAAAATTCATCCAAATATCAGATCGTAAGCCGTTTCCAACAGCAAGCTTGATTTGTCCGTGACATATCTTTTCATCTTCTGTCACTGGAGCATTCACCAAGTAACGACAAACTTCACCAACGTATTGAATAGTATTGGCCCCGGAAAGCTTGACTTGTGTCCAATAGGATGACAATGAGAACTTCGTACCCAATGACATTGTTCCTCCACATGCAACTATTGGCAACCAACCTAGAATAGATGCGGTACCGTGGTACAAAGGCATAGCCGTATACATATTCGTCGAACTGCTCATCTGCATCGCATGTGAAAAGAAATATGACGCAAAAAACGTTTTACGCCACGAGTTGACAGCAGATTTAGGTAGCCCTGACGTACCACTCGTAAAAATCAGAACTGCAGGGCTATAGTAGACAACACCTGCATTCCTTTCTGAATTAGAAAGTCTGAACTTGGGAGAAAATGGCTCTGAAATGCGGTTGAGGCATTTTTCCTGATTCAGATAAACAATATTCAAATCTGGCAATTCAGCGTGGATCTCATCTATGGTGGTGTCAAATAGATCCCTACACTCTTCGTCGACAAAAACCAGTTTGGAGTTGACGACTTTCAGTGAGTGAGTGAGGGCCTGGTTAGCCAAATTGTAGTTCTGAAAGCATGGGATAGCTCCTAAGTTCCAAAGCGCAAACCATGTAATCAAGAACATAGGTGAGTTTCCCATGTAAAGGGAAATAGTATCACCCTTCTGTACACCGTAATCTTCGTGTAGGACATGGGAAAAACGAAGTATCAAGTTGTAAAGCTCTCCGTACGTGTACTCCTCGGTTGCAAACTCACCTCGGTTCTTCGTCGGACGTAAGAAAATGAGACCAGTCTTCTTGGAGTGTTTCTTCATAGAATTTTCCACCAGGTACCAAAGACTTGCACGTTTCAGCACCAAACAGAAAAACAGGTGCCTAAGAAACTGATACACCACAACAGGTGCTAGACATAGATCATCCCAGACACGGTAACGTCTATCCCACTCCCTAATTCGGGTACGCCAAGAAAAACTCACCATAGCATAAAATACTAAAAGACCTATAAGTATTGGGAAAATATGCATCAGTGTAATTACACTCTTATATCTGAATCAGTTATTTATTTATCTAATTATTATGGTTATATTCTGGATGTGGGAAATTTTATCACATGAAGATTTAATACTATCCCACGCGCGCTGTGAATTTCACAGACCGTAGTATCCTTTCCTATTTCCATTTGCAATTAGCAGCGGCCATCCAAGAAAAGATGCTAGGCCTACTCCCCAAATACTGACGTTGACGACATGACTTCCGAGCTCTCTGTATAGAGGGTTGGGTCCGATTCTCTTGGCGGCAGAGTATGTAGTTTTGAGAGCGATAGATGCGGCAGACATGATAACAGTTAGTGTGTATTGATAATGAAAATACATGTTGTAGATCTAGAGGTTGTTTATATAGCCGAGGTAAGCTTAATCAAAACCCGCAAGTGGTGTGATTTTCTATGAAGGTCATGAGATGCTACCGAATATCGAACCACTCAATCAGATCCGGGTAACGATTTTTTAATTCCCCTGGCAGTCAAGAAATTGAATATCGGCGTACCATTTTGCTCATCATAACCTGCAAAGCCATCAATAAAACCAAAAAAGCCATAGAAAACATTCTCCTTCTCCTCCTCGGTATAAATTTTGTCATAAATGTGCTTGCGCTTGAACTGGTCTATTTCCGCTGCAAAGTTATCAAAAGAGAGTGGATTGTAACCAAACTTCTCTAGTTTGGCGTTGTAGCTTTCGTACACTGGTTGTTCAAGGAGAAGACCAAGAGCTGGAGCTTTTGGAATATTCACTTTATCTGGTCCAAAAGCTTCTTCAATTCTCTCCAATGGACATCCCGTTCTGACAACAAGAGTAGCCATACCAATCATCTTACGAATCTGGTGGAGCATGAAAGATTGTCCATGGATTTTGATAGAGACCCATTCAGTGTTGTCCACAACTATTGGGTCACTAACAGTGATGGATTTCATGAATCTGATAGCAGAAGGATCTTTGTAATCTTTACCATTGGTAAAATTATGAAAATTATGTGATCCCAAATAGGTTTTGAGTGCCTGTCTCACGAGTTCTAGTTTGTCTTCAGAGATTCTGAATCTCTTACGAGCTTCATTCATGATCTCTCTCGATTTTTTATCTGCTATTTCAAGAGGAACCGTCAATTGTATTCCTTCACGGTTGGCCTCTCTGATTTGAGCCAGCTGATCTTCTGTGACTCCTGCTTCTTCAAACAATACGTTCACATCTTTCCAGAATTTGTCCCCCTCAGCATCAACTCTGGTGGTACCTGGGAATTCTTTCTCAGCTTCAAGAATCTGAGCAGCAAGAGGACTGCTCGGTTTTGGCGGTAAGAAAGAGTAAGTAGGCATTAGATACTCATATATTCTTGAAGAGCACACCTTACGGCAGTCAAAAGATTTGTTAACTCTTTCGTAACCCCAGAACTTGATCTGGTCTGGGAGGTAACTATTCACTTTTTCGACAACATCGGGATCTTCAATGATCAGTTTGAGGGAAACAACATTACCAGCAGCGTGCACTCCTTTATCAGTACGAGCGGCTCTCATAAATCCACTTTTCTTGAGGTCATTAGAATTATTTTTGGAGATGGCTCCTGCTTTCACAAAAGCATCAAACAGATCACCCTCAATAGTCTTCGCAGGTGGATTCAGTTGCATACCATGGTATCCGGTTCCGCAGTAGCTCAAATAACATGCAACCTTCTTTTTGGGCTTTCTTTCTTCATTTTCAAACGCTGGGGTACCATCCTCGTTCAAAATGCGTCTATAATGTTAGTGTTACTGAAATTTCGCGACTGAATGGTTATGAAAGGAGCATTTCTGACTATCAGTTCACGAAGACATACCCACGTGTCCTGCTTTTTCTTGAGCACCCTTTGTCTCTTGGCCGAATCGCCGATGACGTCTCCTTTACGAGTGCGGAGCCATTTATTGTTAGGATCTTTTCTGAAGCCTTCTTCATCATCATAGGAGTTAACAATTGCGCTAGGTTGCTCCAAAACTTCATCTGTTGACTGGGGCTCTGACATTGATTCTATTGATAATGAAAATTTTTAAAAAGGCTGTGTTCAAGGACTTAACAAAAAAAATTTCAGAAAATTATTCAAGCACATACTTCAACTCATGAGACCTCTCACAGAAGAAGAAACGAAGGTGGTTTTTGAAAAACTGGCCAACTACATTGGTAGAAATATTGCATACTTGGTTGACAACAAAGAGGACCCACATGTGTTTAGATTGCAAAAAGATAGAGTGTATTATGTCAGTGATCGCATAGCCAAAGTTGCAACTTCAGTGGCCAGACCAAACCTGATGTCTTTGGGTGTGTGTTTCGGAAAGTTTACTAAAACCGGAAAGTTTAGACTACATATTACATCGCTTAGGTATCTGGCTCAATATGCAAAATATAAAGTGTGGATCAAGCAAAACGGAGAAATGCCTTATCTATACGGAAATCACGTCCTGAAAGCACACGTTGGAAAGATGAGCGAAGATATTCCAGAGCATGCGGGAGTGATAGTTTTTTCCATGGCTGACGTTCCTCTTGGGTTTGGTGTTAGTGCAAAGTCTACTTTAGAGGCTAAAAATTTACAACCAACAGCCATCGTTGTTTTCCGCCAAGGTGATATTGGGGAATACCTTAGAGACGAAGATACGTTATTCACATAGATGTTCTAATAATTGCGTTAACTTTACTATTTCTTTCCCTTCTTCTTCTTACTCTTAGCAGATTGTTTTCTTGACGAAGCAGTTGTTTGTGATGAGGAACTTATGTTCAGCGATTGCTCAGCACTTTGATCAACCAGACCACCTTGTGTATCCTTACCTTTTTTTCCCTTCTTTGGCTTATAGTATGATCTATCTTTCATAGGAAGCCACCTCTCCTCATCCAGAGCCCTGTTTAAATCTTTAGGTAGCTTCTTCGGTTTTCTACGTTTTCTTTTTTCAATCTTAGAGCCGAGTCTCTTGTATGTGACTGATGAGCTTTCCGAAATCAATGGTTGAAGCCCCTGCTCAACAAGAGATTCAACATCGATGTCAGCAATTAAACTTTGAACGCTGCCTAACTTGGATTCGGGTTCTTTACCCAAAACCACAGAGACGAGGATATCTGAAGACGCCAAATTATGATGCTTTCTGAACAGTTCTTGTGAAAGAGACACATCAATCGAGATTGTCTGGAAAGCAATAAATTTGAGCAGTTTGAGTTCATCCACAGTTTCAATTCGGGTTTCGAGCAGCTGTTCAGTCACTTGCGCTAACAATTTTGCTTTGCTATTTTCTCTGTCTAATTCGTCATATATGCCTAGTAATAGACATACAACAGCTGGCTTCAAAAGACAACTGGAATCAGAATTAACAGTAGACTCGAGAACACGTGCTGCATTTTGTACGCTTCCTTTTGCCAAGCTGAGCTGACAAGCAAAAAGGCAAAGGCCGAGATTCTGGGGGTTTCTGATAGCATATTTGAAAACAGCACGCTCGTTTGACACAGACCAGAAATTATCGGCATCAAATTCTGGTATCAGAGAGAGATCATTGAGAGCATCTGGAAGTAGTGAACCGGGAAAATGGACCTTATGTTTTTGAGAAGATTTGGCCACTGACTTACCGGACTTGAACCCAAGCAGAATCTCATTTCTCTGAAGTTCTCTCAGTTGCCTGGATGTCAATCTGTCAGCTATCAAACTTAATGAATTTGAAAAGTTCAAAGTTTTGTAAACAGAAGCCGGGCTGATATTGTTGTCGTGCAACGATGCTAGGTTATTACTAATGAGAAGTTTCAAAACTTCATTTTGTAATTTGGAGACATCGATACTTTCATAAAGTTCCTTGGCTTCAGACTTGCGTCCTAGCAATTGAGTCAGATATGCAATTTCGATCTCAATTGGGGCGAGTTCACTGAGTTGCTCTTCCTGGTCATAGTCCGTCAGAACTGATAGACACTGTTGCTTAGCTTCTTTCAAAAGAGACAAACTCTCTTCGTACTTCTCCTCTTTCATCAAAATGAGCGCCGAATTGAATTTTTGGTCATAGGAGTTGGAATTGATGTCTGAGATCGCATTGATATCATTATTTGGAGCAAACCCTTCGAGTTGGGAAATTACTGCTCTTTCGTTGACACTCAAGTCTAAAATCTCTTCCTCAACACCATTTTCAATAAGAGATCTATAAATTTCAAGGGCTTGCTTGTAGTCTCCAATTCGATAATAGTGTTGTGCTAAAACATGACTGAATCCTCGGTTGGAGATACCTAATGATTTAAGTTTCTCAAGGGCATCTAGGTTGTTCAGCTTGTAATAGATAAAAGCAAGCTCAATCAGTATAGGTTCGACGTTGGCGTCAACCAAGTCGGCGTGCTTGTCAATAATTTCACTTGCCGCAGTGTAGTTGTCCAGGTTGATCAAAGCCACAAGACATTGTTTCAAAGCCGCAATATTGGATGGCTCCTGTGCAAGTATCTTCGATCCAACCTCAAGCACTTGCCTGTGAGAGTCTGATCTCGAAAAAATCTGGAGTTGTGAAACCAAATCCGAAAGCGACATGGTTAAGAGATAATTAACGAGTTTCGAGGATGAAAAATTTACGGCAGGGTAAATGTAAGAAAAATTGTACAATCAAGATTTGATTTATGTTTAGCAAAGCTCGGGCGGCCTTCAGGCTTGCCCATCATGTATCAGTTCCCACTAACAGAGAATTCAGCTTTTATCTTCCACGTCTTGCTGGAGGACCCAGAACACAACCAAAAAAACGCAAGTCTCCTCCTAAAGCTGCACAAGAATCTGTCTATAAATTTGGATCTGGGCCATCCTTGAAACAATTTGAAGATGAAAGTCTCAAGAGTCTGGGTCGTCTTTACGAAAAAGTTCACGAATTTTACGAACTAAAGATTCATCCTGATGTTCGTGAGGCAATGATTAAAGAAATCAAAGAAAATACAGTTTTGAAGTCGCAAAATTTTGTGAGCCCCATCAAAAAGAAGCTTACTGACTCAGAGCTTGATGGTCTTGTTATCAGACCCACCAACATTCAGAAAGCAGCAATCAAACTTATTAATGGAGACCCAAAAACACCTAAACTACTTAACTCCTTCATTCTTGCAGGAGAGACAGGTTCTGGTAAAACTTGGGCATACCTTTCCACACTTCTTCATCGATTACGTGAATATCAGGTCGAATCTGGATCTGATCTCATCCAAAAGCCTGGAATAAAAAGCGTTATTCTTCTTCCTACTCATGAGCTGGTGGATCAGGTATTCCAAACGGTGAATCACACAAAAGACACCCTAGGTACAAAGGCTTTCCTTTGGGATCTGAACTCCAATTTCAAAGAATTCATTGAGAACTACAAAACAGGAATTGATGTTCTCGTCACGACCCCTGGAAAACTTGCCTCTCTTGAAAAATACGATGACATCCAAAATATCCGCCAAATATTACGAGATGTTAGGTTCTGTGTGGTAGACGAGGCTGACACTTTAATGGATGAATCTTTTATTGAGGATACCTACGGTCTTTTGAAGAAAATGAACGGTTTACGTCATGTGGTGTTTGTGTCGGCCACTATATCATCCACCTTGAGAACTGTTGTCAAATCACTATTTCCCGACTCACTGCCTATCACAAGTCCTTCTCTCCATAAAATTCCTAAAGCTATAGAAGTTCGTGTGATTGATGCAAAGGGAAAACCATACAATGGATCAAGACTCAAGGCTTTGGCGCAAGTTCTGTACGCTATTCATTGCGATGGTACCGAACCTGGATACGAGAAACGGGTTATCGTGTTTGTCAATGAGAAAAAGCAGGCTCCACAACTAGCCCTGGAGTTGAAGGAGAAATATAAGCATGATGTCCAAAGTATGACCTCTGACGATGCTCCTGAAGAACGTAAAAGAATATTGCAGCCCTTCATCGACCCACCCAAACCACTGGAAAACCCGTCAAAGCCCAATTTGAAAGTTTTAATTTGCACGGATCTGATGTCTCGAGGCATTAATTTCAAAGGAGTTAGAAATGTTGTTCTCTACAACATTCCAAATATGACGTCTGATCTGGTCCACCGAATGGGAAGAACTGGAAGAATGAATCAGTCGGGCCGTGTTTTCCTCATCTTGGAAAATAGAAACGCTCCAAAAACTAAGGGTCTGGCAAAAGTTCTGCGCAATAATAGACGGTTAGCATGAAAAATACTTGTAAATATATAATGAAACTAGGTTTTCTCCATGTTAATAAATGTGGACGGCCAGTGAAATCTATTCTTCAAGATCCATGGATGACGACCTATCTCTGACAGGCAGAATCGTTTTTCTGGCTCGTACACGAGGAGTTTTCGTATAAGGTCAGCTGCGTCTGGGGTGACAAATGAGGGTATGCGAAGATCCACTTTGGCGATACGTTTATATGTGGTGCTTGAGTTCTGCTCTTCGAATGGTGGCCTACCCACTAAAAACTCATAGAGCAAAATGCCCAAAGCCCAAACGTCGACTTTCTCGTCGTGTGTTTTTGCCTCTACCATTTCGGGTGGTAGATAATCCAGCGTTCCACAAAGTGTTGTTCTTTTGTTCGCACTAGGGGCATATACACTCCAGCCAAAATCTGAAAGCTTGATTTGATTATTAAAGTGAAGTAGAATGTTTTCTGGTTTCAGGTCTCGGTGAACAATATGCTTCTTATGCAAATACGTGAGAGCACTAGCAACTTGAAATGTGTAGTATGACGCGGTCACATCGTCGAACCTTTTTTTTGTTTTGAGAACTTTGTATAGCTCGCCCTCTGCAGCGTATTCTAAAATCAGGTAAACGTTTTTGTGATCATGGAACCAGCCATAAAGACGTAAACAATTTACATGACGAACATTGGCTTGGATCTCGATCTCCCGCACAAACTGCTTTTCAACCTTGTAGTTCACAAGTTCGCGTTTATCCATCACCTTCAAGGCACACACAAACCCGGTGTCTATTTCTCTTACACAGAAAACCTTTCCAAACTTCCCCTTTCCCAACTTGCGACCCAGCTCAAAATCAGATATTTGCCAGTTTTTGTGAAGTTGTCTAGGTAAAGAGTCAGTCACAGCGGACTTTCTTAGTGACAATCTGTTGAACACGGAGTTCCTTGAGTCCATGGATTTGCGATTGGGCGACTTGGAACCCCAGTAAGGACTTTTTACAGTGTCAACCATTTGTTTACAATATTTTAACTCAGGATTCCTTCTGCACAGCCAATAATTAAAATTCCGGCTAATTGACTTCTTGGGGACCTACGTACGTCAACGATGTATAACAGACAACCGAGAAGACTTTTCACAGCTTATTGCTCCGACATCACAGGAAGATGATGTAGCTCCACAAGTAGACATGTTTGAGAAAAGGTAGAACATTTGGCAGCCGTAGTCTGTACTGTCAGTACTCCGACTCCCATATTTTTTGACTTCCAATTACGTCATTGACGTTAAGAGTTGCTACTATAAGTATATAAATTCTGCCAGCATTTTCTATAGACAAATAATGGTTCAATCTCATATCATAGACATTGGCGAACTACCTAGGCCTACTCCGAAACTGGATCGCAGTCCATTCGAGCTTTTTTCACTGAAAGGTAAGGTTGCCGCTGTTTCTGGTGCATCGAAAGGTATAGGTCTTGCAGTTGCTGAGGCATATGCAAGTGCAGGAGCAGAGGTGGCTCTCTTGTACAACAGCACTCCAGTTGACGAGGTGTTAAAAGAGTTTGAAGCTAAATATGGAGTGAATTGTCGAGGCTACAAGTGCCCCGTCACAGACATGAGTGCGGTCAAGGACACCATCGAGCAAATAGTGAAGGACTTTGGTAAGATGGATATTTTTGTCGCCAACGCAGGAGTCGCGTGGAACGCTAAAGATATTCTCGCAATTGAGGACGATGATGAAGCTGTGAGAGAGTGGAACAAGCTTTTTGCTGTCGATGTGGATGCGATCCATTTTTGTGCCCGAGCAGTTGGAAGGCATTTTAAGCAACAAGGATTCGGGTCCTTGATAATCACATCTTCCATGTCTGCCCACATTGTCAACTATCCCCAAATGCAGGCTCCTTACAATGCTGCGAAGGCAGCTGTGGCTCACTATGCTCGCAGTTTGGCTGTTGAATGGGCCGGATTTGCAAGAGTGAATACTGTGTCGCCTGGATACGTGAAGACCGAATTAGTTGCCAAGTTACCAGCCGATCTGACTGCCAAATGGCTGGGAGTAATTCCATTGGGCAGATTGGCTTTGCCTAAAGAGATAGCAGGTGCTTATTTATTCCTTGCTAGCGATGCCGCCACGTATGTTACGGGAACTGATATTCGTGTTGACGGTGGTTATTGTGTTGTTTAATACTGAATAGAATACTTGAGGTTCAAGGAACAGTTGACTATAAACTTAGATAACCAGCTCATTTGTAATACTTCTCATAATACTGCTGAGGTGTTAAAGCAATATCTGCCGCAGTTTGTTGAATCTTCAATTGCTCCAACTCCGGAGTCCAAGCGTTGAACTCTTCTTCACTACCAACCGGTCTTTCTGCGATAGTTGTCACCCTGAAGGCGTGGCGTAGATTGTCAGAGTCCCAGTCAAGAGTGGCAGTGTGCAGCAACCGACGATTGTCCCAAACGGTAATTGTGGACTCGTCCCATTGAGCTCTAATATGGGCATCCAAACATGTCTCTATGTGTTGGATCAAAAAAGTAAGAAGTGCTTCACTTTCTTCTTCCTTAAGACCTAAAATACGGCGAGAGAAGTTCCTATTCACATAAAGACACTTTTTTTTTAAGACCGGATGGTATCTGACCAGAGGATGGATAGAGTCGATTGCAGTTTTACGCTCAATTCCTCCCTGCTGTCTTGCGCTGTCTGCTTGATCTCTTGAAGTGTTCAACACCTTCAGTCCATCAATCATTTTCTTCATGGTTGGCGAGAGTCTTTCGTATGCTTCAATTGTGTCTAGGAATTGCGTATCTCCTCCAACATCGGTCTGAAGCATTCCAAATAGTGTCAGCCCCGGAGGTTGCGTCTCGTACGTAACGTCGGAGTGCCATGTGATGTTGTTCAGTCTGCGAGCAAATGTCTTGGCAGATTCATCCTTATTCCCTCTGCGGAAGGTGATGTGAAATTCAGGGTGATTTAAAGGTGCACCCGAAGTAGGATGCACATGGAGAGGGCCAAAATATCTCCCCCACTCTTTAATGAACTCGAACGATTGGTCTTTGAAATCTTGATTCCTAAAGACCAAAACACCTCTTTGTTCAACAAGTAGTGCAAGATCGTCTTTCTGCTGAGGAGTTAGCGAACTGAGCTGGACTCCCTTGATTTCAGTTCCCAATTTAGGACTCAACTGACGAGTTTCAACATCGGGCCCAGACAGCAATGACTGGAAAGTAGGGTCTCCAAAATATCCACGATCAGTATGTTCGAATGGCTCTGGATTAGAAAACGCCATTTCATGGCTAGGATCCCAAGTAGGTGTCCAGGCTGGATAGTTTAACTTCTGATAGTTTTCATCGGAAATGGAGAAAACACCATTTCTAATTGTATCTTCACCCTTGCGAAAGTGAATGTCACTGTTGCTGTAAGCCTTTGAAATCAAAACCATTTTTACCTCAAGCAATCTAATGGCGTTGGGGAACAGCTTTTATATCCTATGAATTTATAAACTGTGGTGGTGGCAGCTGATTAGACAGCTGTGGAGCTACATCTAGTCACGTGACCTTGTATATTAGCAGTGCAAAAAAGGTTTAGATAAGATAAATTCGGCGGTCACTTGGTCACACGCAACTGTGGATCCCTGCGCAGGCTATCTTCAATGCTTATTATAGGAGCATACGCGACTGCTTCCTAGATAATCTTTGTCCGAACATCGCTATTGTCTGTGTCTCTCAAAACTGCACAGCCTTGTGTCATATCGGCTGAAACGCCTGAACCTAACACACAGGGATGTCTCAGTAACAACATTGATGTCCTAAACTATCTTGTTTCAAGTTTTGCCTCTGCTATATGACTATCAAAGAAGTATGGATTATATACCAATGCAGTTCCATCTTTGAATGTGATAAGTTTGCTGTGTGAATATTTGAGATATAGCCAGAAATGCTGCTCTCGATATATTTTGCAGTTTGTTGCCTTGCCTATCAGCAAACATCAACCAGTAGCGGCTCTAAAGTTGCAATAATAGGTGCTGGCGCTGGTGGATCTTCTTGTGCATACCATCTTCAGAAATTTACAAATTATGACTTCAACATTACGATTTTTGAAAAGAACAGTTACGTTGGAGGGCGGGCTAATTATTATAATTTCGATGGAGTTGGGGTGGAGTTAGGAGCCAGCATTTTCATAGAAGACAATTTGATCTTATACAATGCAGTTCAAGAGTTTAATCTCTCTTTAAGTGAATCATCGGGTGGCATTGATTCAGCTTCTTTTGCTATTTGGAACGGACAATCCATGGATTACATCTTTGAACCTTCATCAAACAGCTTGATGAACACACTCAAACTAGTCTGGCAATTTGGTCTATATTCAATTGCTGCCGTCAAATATGAAGCTGCCACTGCTTTGGAAACATTTTTGACTGACTATTACCAGACTTATTTTCCACTAAAGTCGCTGAATGCAGTTAGTACACTTTTAAAGTACACTTCTGTTACAGCAAGTAATTTGTTCAGTTACTTACGCATAAGTTCCAACTTCCAAGGTTTTATTCAGGGGTTGACTCGGAACAACTATGCTCAGGATCTCGACGAAATACATTCCTTGGGTAGTTTAGTGCTTCTTTCTGGAGACTCTTCGCTCCATGTGGAAGGTGGAAACAATAAGATATTCCAGAAATGGATAGACAGCTCGGAGGCTAACCTAAGGCTAAATACTCCTGTGACCTCCATTTCAAAGACGAGTTCTGGGTATCAATTATCTTATGGAGCAAGTACCAATGTAAAAAGTGAACTTTTTGACATTGTCGTGTTAGCAGGCCCATATGATCAACTAAACATCAAAACAAACATCTCTGTCTCACTTGTTGACGTAGAGTATGTTCATTTGCATGTGACTTTTGTGAGAACCTCATCTTTGCTTTCTGAAAGCAAATACTTTGATAATTCACGAACTCCGAACACAGTTTTGACGTCTGGCGGCGATGACTTCAATTCAATTGGGCTGGTTGGTTATAGTGAAGAGTACAGTGAATACATTTACAAAGTATTCAGCTACCAAACTCTCGGCGAAGAGTTACTACAGAGCTTGTTCGGAAATTATTCTTCCAAATTCGAAAAAACATGGTACAGCTATCCCTACTTGAATCCAATTTCTGAATTTGATGAATTCAAACTTGATGTTAACTTGTATTACCTCAATGGAATGGAACAATTGATTAGCACCATGGAAACATCTTCGTTATCGGGTGCCACTGTCGCTGGGCTTCTAGCAGAGGGAAGAAATACTTCTGAAATATCAATACCTTGAATTTGAATGCACTAATTATACATATCTTGAAATGTAGCTGCCATATTTTGACTTAGCCAACAGATATTTTGAGTCCTTTCGAAAAGTCATCTTCACTATCGGATTGACTTGAACCCTCATCCTTAGAGTCACGAATCATTTCCAAAATAGAAGCTTCCACGCCGTTAGCCGTCTCTAGATTGTTGTCAATCCTTACGTCTGATTTGCGAAGAGGGTGAGATTTTACTGGACTATGCAACGGAGTAGAAATCCCAAAATATTCAGCGTCTGTGCTTATTCGCTGACTGTGAGGTGTAGGGGGGTCTGAGGAAACTGTTGTCATTGTTGTGGCTTGAGTTATAACTGGAAGCGCCGGGGCCGCAAGACTGATTTTGTTGATCGGATTCGTTTCTTGAGATGGTTTTCGTGAGGATGACGTTGCCAGCGAAGTATTGGAGGTATTCACTTGTCGCGTTAATATTACACCTGCGGGATAGACATTTTCGTCTATTGAAACAGTTCCAGAGATTTGGCTTGGAGGCACCGGGGATGAAACCTGGGAAACTGGTTCAGGCACAGATTTTTCGTTAGAGTAAGCTGAAATGCTAGGGTTCGCGAGAGAAGTAAATTTGGAACCTTCAGCCAATGATGTGGAATTTAGCTGCTCCCACAAGTTTGGTGTTGTCGGAGATTGGCTAGTCTGTTGCTTCAACGAAAATGGTTTCTGGGGAGGGAACATAGGATCAGATGAGTTCAAGACATTGTTGTTAGGGGTCAATACTTGCATTGGCTGAAGTGAGGCATGTGATTTGTGGGTATCAATAGTTAAAGTCGTTAATTTAGCCCGTTGCGAAGCCCTGGAATCAATGGAGTCCCGGGCGTCATCTTTCCTCTCTTTCGAAGACACACTTACCCTGGATTGGGAGCTCATTCTGTTGCTCAAAATCTCAGACGAAGTGGAATTGTCTCTTGTGGTGGTAGTGGTAGTAATAATTTTGTTAAGATTCATCGTTGAAACACTCTCAGTCATTTTGCTGATGATGCTGGCATCCAAAAATTTGTTCAACTTCAATTGAGCAGACTTAGCATCGAGCAAAAGTCTGGACTCAAAAATACCAGGTTTTGACCCATCAATTCGTAAATCATTAGAGTAGTCAACACCATTGAACAAATTAAACAATTCAATTCTATAACCTCTATTGCTTGCAACAGGGTTTCCGACAAGGTATAAGGTAGTCAGCTTCAAAACTTCCGAGCTCATCAAAAATAAAGGCTTCAACTCCGTCACCTTCGTAATCTTATTTTGCCTCAAGTCAATCTTCTGCAACGCTTTAAGGTTTTCCAGAGAGTCCAAGTTGTCTAAATAGTTGCCTCTAACATTCAAAACTGTTAGTTTCTGCAACGTTTTAGGGAAGTATTTGGTGCTCACTAATTTGTTGTATGATAAGTTCAAGGACTTCAGATTGGACAGCTGTGAAAATGCATCATAAGGTATTTCAGTAAGATCATTATAAGATAAATCCAATGAAGACAAATTGTCTAGATTCTGGAAAGCGGACTTGCTTATGGTTGAAACTTTGTTTTCAGTGAGAGACAAATGTTTGAGCATTCTCCAGTAGGACGTGACATCCGGAGACATGTTCAAAAATGAGGGTATTTGTTCGATTGTAGGCAAACTGTCTTTGGGTGGATAGCGCGACTTCTGGGGGTATGGGTATTGTCTTCTTGATACCAGTGAGTACTTTTCTTCGTTCGGAATTCTTGATGCATGATAAGATGATGGCGGGGACACTGATTCGGGTAGCGATGCACTCAGAATATGATGGTAAGAGGATCCATATGAACTAGGAAACAGCGAGGTTGTCTGGACAACTGGAGACGAAAAAGATCCATGTTTGGACATTGGAATCGCGTTTGCTGCAGATACAGGAGGCGGATCGGAATCATCTGAGTAAATTGAACCTCGTTTGTTCATATCTTCATTCACCAAAGTAACGAGTATATCGTATGGATCGGTAACATTACTACGTTTAACAACCAGGAACCTTATTGACTCGCTGATAACGTTCCATCCGTAGATTTCCTTAGGGTCAAGATCAGATATCTCGAGGACCGAAAGATTCTTAAAAATTTTAACTGGAGTAGAAGTATCAAAAGGGTACTCTTCATGTCCTTCTATTAGTTTCGCATTGGGGTCATTTGCCAATCTTAGACATGGGAGCTTGGTGAACGCAGAATAAAGGTATTTCAAGTCACTAACAATGTTTTCTCCCTTATGGCCACTGGCACTTAAGGTTGACCACAGAGCAGAAACGCTAGACATAACAGATTTCACACTGGACATGGAATGGATAGACTGAGCGTCCGATTGTATAGCCTTATTTCTTTGGAACTCGCTTAAAAACGATACGTAGTTATTTGAACTCTCGGTGTCGATATTGTCTAGTCTGATGTTCATTGGTCCCACACTTATCCCCAGTTCCTGAAATTTCCCTAGGAGAAAATACAGATGATGCAATGATAAAGAAAGTCTGACTGGTTTTGCCGTTTGCTGTTGCTGTCTGGTCAGCAAAGCTGCCTTATCGCCATTACTGTTGGTCTTCGGAGCAGTCTTTTTGTATGCAACTAAAGCATTAGCCAGCTGGCGCTCATGAGATTTTATGAACGTGGCTAGGTTGTGGATATATACGTCTCCGTCACAAGTGTTGGTACCCATATTTGGTAGATGTGCTAAATCTGTATTCTAATGCTGATTGTCCCCTCTGCTACTTCTGTATTCGAAGTAGGGCGCTTTTCAAGCCAAGGGTGGCAGCAATGAGATGAGATTGATTTATTTAGAATTTAAAACCTGTACGTCTTGTTTACATTTTTAAATAATTTGGAATTTGAGCACGACCTCGATAGCTCACTGAGACACTGCAGAGCAATAATCTGCAGACACCACAGAGTCCTGTTCGCTCAAACCTGCGCGAGGCTGGATTTCAGATGAGTTAATTTTGGAGGCGCTGGCGTTGGTGGGAATGATTCGCTCAAAAATACTGGCTGGTGGAATTGCAGAAGTGGAAGCATTAGTGTCAATGCTTCTGCGTCTTCGATTACGAGTAGAACTTGCAATGGTAATCACAGAAGACGAGTCAGCTCCATGCACTGTCTGGTGCGACATCGAAACCGCAGTCGGTGTGCTGTTTCCTGTAAAACTTCGTATACTTGTACCATAGCCTGGGGTCCCACTGACCCCAGGAACAATGATCATGTTCCCATGCGAGTTGCTACTTGCCGTTGTGAAGGCTGTGGGAGCAATAGAAGTCATTGCAGTGGACTTCAAGGACGGGTCGTAGTCTTTGTATACAGAACTTATCTCGTCATGGTCATTATCGCTTTCATCGGAGGAGTTCGAGAGGATCGGTCTTGTACTCACATTGTCAATGGTCGAGTACTCCGTGCTGCAGTAGCTGTTCTGATCTTCAGCTGCACGAACTAGAGTCACTGGGGAAGCATCCTGTGGGGGTGGTTCAAAGTTGATCTGCGACCTGGTGGTACCATGGGGAGCATGAGATCCCACCGGTTTATTGTTGTTCATCAGTCGTTTGACCCATGAAAAGCGGCCAGTCCTAAAGGTCTCGGTTGTGGAGGTTTTGCTTCCCTGTTCAATTGAACTGCGGGGGCGTGCATCAGATTGCAATGGCGTTCGAGCAACCTTTGTGTTTCTTGAGGGATTGCTTGACAGCCTTAATGGAGATTCAGTAGCCATTAAAGTATGATGAATATGAAATTGAGAAGCTATGACCCAGATAATAAATACTCTCTATTGCTGAAATTATTATATGCTAAAATTAATATGGAATTCAATGTGGCTAGTCTTTGTTATCAGCCACTAATTTAGAATATTTATTAATACTAATCATGAATAGCGACCAACATCCTAACACATTCCGCTTTTTGGGATATTCTATCGACCCCACAGATGTCCTCCTCTACTGTTTGGCTTTTATACTACCACCTTTGCCCGTTTTCCTGCGAAAGGGTCTTTTCAGCATGGAGTTGCTGATTGCTCTTCTCTTGACTCTTCTAGCTCATTTACCAGGCCTCTTATACGCCATCTACATAGTCCACGATACTAGCTTGCTGACAGGCTCCCGCTCAGGAATAGAATCGCGGGCTAGAGCACGTGGTGGACAAAATGGGGACTACGAAGCTCTTGCAGAGGATCCTGAAGCTCAGCCCCAACTTATCGCCTCCCCTACTCCACAACGGCCCACCCCTCGGAGTCCGTACCAAGACATGGAACCTGAACAGTCTCATGATGAGCCTGCTATTGGTTCCTCAACTCAGCCTCCAAGCTACGACGATGTCATGAAAACTTCGTTGTCACCTCCGCCCACGGTCGGAGACCATAAGGTTCAGTTGGATTAGATAAGCATGTTTTTTATACTTAGTTCGGCTGTGCAAATAAATTTTTTGCACTTTTAATGAAGATCAAAACCATATCGAGATCGTCTGATACGTATGTTCCTGTGCGGAACACTCAGGAGAGCTCTTTGCCTCGTAACCTAGACCCAGCCCTCCATCCTTTTGAGCGTGCCAGAGAGTATACGAAGGCTCTTACAGCTACAAAGCTGGAACGAATGTTTGCTCAACCATTCATAGGACAACTAGGAAGCGGGCACCGTGATGGGGTTTATTCTATTGCTAAGAACTTTCGCAGTGTTAACAAAATTGCTACTGGATCGGGCGATGGTGTTATTAAATACTGGGACCTCACCACTAGAGACGAGGCATATAGTTTTAAGGCACACTACGGTATGTGTTCTGGACTTGTTGTGACTCCGAGCCACAAACTTCTTTCATGTGGTCATGATAAAACTATCAAGCTTTGGCAGGTCAATACAGAGGAATTTGAGGTACAAGATGAAAGTGATACTAGTACTCAGGGGCTACAAAAGACTTTTTTGGGAGAACATGCTTTTCAATCTATGGACCATCACTACAGCGACAACATGTTTGTTACTGGAGGAGCAACTATTAATCTATGGGATGTTTCCAGGAGTCGTCCTGTGTCTGATCTTTCTTGGGGTGCTGACAACATCAGCACCGTAAGATTCAATCAGACTGAGACTTCAGTTTTAGCAAGTGCGGGCTCTGACAACTCTTTAATCTTATACGACATCCGAACAAACTCGCCAACCCAGAAGATCAAAACCAGCATGCGCACTAACTCTATCTGCTGGAATCCCATGGAGGCATATGTTTTCGCCACAGCAAGTGAGGATCACAATGCGTATTTATGGGATATGAGAAACATGTCCCGGTCAATTAATATTTTCAAGGATCATGTGTCAGCTGTGATGGATGTGGATTTTTCTCCAACAGGGCAAGAAGTGGTGACTGGATCATATGACAAAACGATCAGAATTTACGGTTACAGAAAAGGGCATTCAAGAGACGTTTACCATACCAAGAGAATGCAACATGTGTTCATCACTAAATTCTCCATGGATAGCAAATACATATTCTCAGGTTCAGACGAGGGAAATGTGAGAATCTGGAGAGCAAAGTCTAACGAACGTTCCGGTCCAAAGTCTACAAGACTCAGAAACAAGTTGGAGTACGACGAAAAGTTGAAGGAGAGATATGCAAATATGCCCGAGATCAAGAGGATACAGAGACATAGACATGTTCCAGCTGTTGTCAAAAAAGCTGGTGAAATTAAAAGGGTGGAGATTGAAAGTTTAAAACGTCGGGAAAACAACGAGCGTAGACACTCCAAGAACAAACAATACAAGAGCGAACGGGAAAAACATATTTTTGGCCAAGTCCATAAGCAGTAAAAATATATTGGAAATTTATGTCCATTGGAGATAATGAAATTCGGTACTAGTTTTCCGCACTCGCTGTAACCAAGTAATTGAATTTTCAATATAAATAGTGCACATTATCCTGCCTTTTAATCCCAAATGACCGGTATCAGAATTGCTATTGATAGAGGTGGAACCTTCACTGACTGTGTCGGTAGTTGGGACACCGAGTCGGGAAAGAAAGATGTGATCATCAAGCTCTTGTCTGTTGATCCCCAAAATTATCCGGATGCCAATCTCGAGGGCATTAGGAGACTTATGGAAATTTACACTGGAGAAAAATATCCGAGAGGCGTTCCTTTAGACACTTCGAAGATTGAGCATTTGCGTTTGGGAACTACGGTTGCCACAAACGCTCTTTTGGAGAGAAAAGGTGAACGTTGTGCTTTGGTTACTACCCAGGGTTTCAAGGATATTTTACGTATCGGAAATCAGTCCCGTCCTCATATTTTTGACCTTTCTGTCACCAAGCCCGACGCAATCTACGAGAGCGTCATTGAGATCGATGAGAGAGTTACCCTTGAGGATTTCGTCGAGGATCCGGCCAAAAAATATACCAGCCCCGATAATGTTGAGTTATTTAAGGGTCTCTCGGGAGAGACTGTGAGGGTCATGAAAACTCCAGACGAGCAGGAAATCAGAAGTCTTTTAACTGTACTTTATGGAACTGGTGTCAGATCGCTGGCGGTTTGCTTGTTACACTCGTTCACGTTCCCTGATCACGAGCTGCTTGTTGGAAAGATTGCCCAAGAAGTTGGTTTTACGCACATCTCTCTTTCTCACAAGCTTACTCCAATGATCAAGCTTGTTCCAAGAGCGAACTCCTCTGTTGCCGATGCTTACCTGACCCCCGAGATCAAGAAGTACTTGAACGGGTTTGAGTCTGGTTTGAAAGACGGATTAGCAAGTGTTGCCGATGGGAAAACCGACGGTGTGAAATGTCAATTTATGCAGTCCGACGGAGGACTGGTTGATGCTTCTGGATTTTCAGGTTTGAGAGCTATCTTGTCAGGTCCAGCAGGTGGTGTTGTCGGGTACTCCAAAACATGTTATAACCCTAAGAACCAAATTCCTCTGATCGGATTCGATATGGGAGGAACCTCAACCGACGTTTCTCGTTACGGTGACGGTAAATTTGACCATGTGTTTGAGACTACCACTGCCGGTATCACCATTCAGTCTCCTCAACTTGACATCAACACTGTCGCAGCCGGTGGAGGAAGTATTTTGGACTTCAAAAACGGACTCATGACTGTTGGTCCGGAATCAGCTTCTTCGCATCCTGGTCCAGCTTGCTACCGTAAAGGAGGTCCTTTGACCATTACAGATGCTAACCTGATTCTAGGAAGACTTGTTCCAGAATACTTTCCGAAGATTTTCGGCCCTAATGAGGATCAACCATTGGATTATGAGGTTACAGCTCAAAAGTTCCAAGAACTCACTGATAAGATTAACTCTTCTAACCCACATCTTCCTCCTATGAGCATCAAGGAGGCTGCTTGGGGATTCTTGAAGGTTGCCAACGAAACTATGGCTCGTCCTGTTCGCCAACTGACTGAGTCCAAGGGACATGTTCTTTCCAAACACAGACTTGTGTCTTTCGGAGGTGCTGGAGGTCAATGTGCTTGTGATGTTGCTAAGCTTCTTGGTATATCTATGGTACTGGTCCACAGATTTTCGTCTGTGTTGTCTGCTTATGGTATGGCCCTTGCAGATGTCGTCGAAGAGGTTCAGGAACCTTCGTCTTATATGTTGGAAGATGCAACTCAGGGCTTGCTTTCCGAGAGACTTGATGTGTTGAGAAAGCAAGCTGCTGAATCTTTGAGACAGCAAGGTTTCCAGGACGAAGACATCACTTTCGAAGAGTACTTGAATTTGAGATATGACGGTACAGAATCGGGCCTCATGGTTGTCAAGGGTGAGGGATGGGACTTCAAGGAAAGCTTCTATGCTTTGCACAAGCGTGAGTTTGGATTTATTTTTGACAAGGGAATCATTGTCGACGATATCCGTGTTAGAGCAATTGGTAAGGGTTTGAACAGAGAGGAAGGATATGTTGATGATCAATTGGAAAAGCTTACTTCTGAGAACAAACTGGTTGATGCCTCTAAAGACAAGATTCAATTTGTGAAGAAGACCTTCTGGGGTCAAGATGACCACGACACTCCTGTTTATAGATTAGAAGAGTTGGACGTTGGTACTCAAGTTCACGGACCAGCCATTATTGCTGACGGAACTCAGACCAATGTCATTCCACCGAAAGCCGTGGCTACCGTTTTGACGGCTCATATTGTCATTCAACTAGCAGAAGAGCAGAAGACTGTCTTTGCTCAAGATGAGAAGGTTGTGATTGAGCCTGTTTTATTGTCCATCTTTGGGCACAGATTTATGGACATCGCTGAGCAAATGGGTATTTCTCTGCAAAAGACTTCTGTTTCTGTTAACGTGAAGGAAAGATTGGACTTTTCATGTGCTCTATTCGATCCTCAAGGAAACCTTGTCGCCAACGCTCCCCATGTTCCTGTCCACTTGGGTTCCATGTCCACGTGTGTGGCCACTCAGGCCAAACTGTGGGAGGGAAAATTGAAACCAGGTGATGTGCTCATTTCTAACCATCCTTCAGCGGGTGGAACTCACTTGCCTGACATCACTGTGATTACTCCTGCCTTTGACGGTGACAAACTGATTTTCTACGTTGCTTCGCGTGCTCACCACGCAGATATTGGGGGAGTGCTACCTGGCTCCATGCCTCCAAACTCGAAGGAATTGTGGCAAGAAGGAGCCACATTCTACTCTGATCTACTTGTGAGTAATGGGGAGTTCCAACTTGAAAGTATTACTAAGACTTTGTTGGAGGAACCTGCTAAATACCCAGGAAGTTCTGGAACCAGACGTTTGTCTGATAACATTTCCGATTTGAAGGCTCAGGTTGCTGCCAACCAAAAGGGTATAAGTCTCATCGGAAGGTTAGTTGAGGAATTTGGATTGCCTACCATCATCAGTTATATGACTGCCATCCAAGAGAATGCTAGTCAGACTGTTGCTGCAATGTTGGAGAAGATTGTTGAAGAGCACGGACAGGATTCTTTGTGCTGCACCGATTTTATGGATGACGGTTCCGCCATCAGCCTTCAAGTCCGCAAAGATGAAAAGCTCGGAAAGACTGTATTTGATTTCACAGGAACTTCTGCCCAAGCATACAACAACTTCAATGCTCCAAAGGCTATTGTCTACTCTGCCATTCTGTATTGTTTGCGTTGTTTGGTCGATGAAGATATTCCAATGAACCAAGGATGTCTTGAGCCTATACACGTGATCATTCCTGATAGCTCTCTTCTGTCGCCTGATGACGGGTGTGCTGTTGTGGGTGGTAACGTGTGCACATCTCAACGTATTACCGACGTTGTCTTGAAAGCATTCCAGGTTATGGCTGACTCACAGGGCTGTTGTAACAACTTCACATTTGGTACTGGTGGAAACAGTCCAGACGGAGTTTATGAACAAGGATTTGGATATTATGAAACAATTGCTGGAGGACACGGAGCTTCTGCCACCTGGGACGGTGTTTCTGGTGTTCATACCAACATGACCAACACTAGAATTACTGATCCCGAGATTTTTGAAAAAAGATATCCAATCATCCTACGCGAATTCTCTATCAGGAATAACTCGGGAGGAGCTGGTTTGCATAGAGGAGGTGATGGTGTTGTTAGAGAGGTTGAATTCAGAGTTCC
This sequence comes from Ogataea nakhonphanomensis, assembly GCA_030564965.1. NCBI lineage: Eukaryota > Fungi > Ascomycota > Pichiomycetes > Pichiales > Pichiaceae > Ogataea > Ogataea nakhonphanomensis. The sequence goes on from JAJMAN010000011.1 coordinate 102,473, forward strand.
TGTTACTGCATCGGTTCTTTCTGAAAGAAGAGTGATTGCCCCACATGGCCTTGAGGGAGGAGAAGACGGTGCAAGAGGTGTCAACTTGTGGATCAAGAGAAGAAAGGATCAAAATGGCAAGATCGAAGAACGCATAATCAGTATAGGAGGCCGCGCCTCTGTTGATGCTGCTGCTGGAGACCGTATCCGTATCTTGACTCCTGGTGGAGGAGGGTACGGAAAATGCTCGGAGGCTGCAGAGATTTTGACCAAAAAGAAAACTGGACATTCATTTACATTCTCTGGATCTCTAGCTGCGAGAAACAGGATTCAACTAGAAAATTAGTCTATATTAACAAAATATCTTCAATACACTGTCTAACTTAATATTCATCTCTTCCCATTCGCCTTCACATGTACTGAGTACAGTTATGGCCCCCCCGGAACCACATCTGTAGCATGTTGTTTCTTCGTTAGAGCAAAGATCGTCAGTGTAGTTGAAAAGAGACCGAATCACAACGCTCCAATCTGCGCTGTTGTTGAGCGACCAGTAGCCACACACTCCCGAATAAAGTCCTCTAGGCACTTCGTGTTCCAATTGGTTTAATATCTCGACACTCCTTTTCTTTGGAGCTCCAGTCATTGATCCAGGGGGGAGTGAGTGCTTCAATAAGTCTATCCCTGTAAATTTGGAGTTCTTCAGGTCACCCTCAATGACAGAGACCAATTGGTACACAGTGTGATACTCTTCAACTGTCATCAATTTTGTCACATCCACCTTTTCAAGCATTTGATACAGGTCATGACGGATAAGATCCACGATCATTAAATTTTCACCAATTTCTTTGGGAATCTTGAGCATCTTGCATGCTTTTGAGTAAGAAACTCCTTCCGATTTCTTGACTGTACCTTTGATAGGTCTCATCTGAGAACGCTCGTTATTCCAACAGATAAACCTCTCGGGCGATGTAGAGAGTAGCCTAGCGTCGCCAAAATCCATAAAGCATGAGTACGGTGACGGATTTTTCTTCACCATACATTTGTAAATTTCCCAAGGAGGAATCTCTTTTGGGACATTGATCTTTGTTTGACGAGTTAAACAAAGTTCGTACGAATCCCCAGACCGCAAAAACTCCTGGCAACGAGAGAAACTTGCTTCATAAAAGTTTTTGTCTGGTCTTTCCACAGTGGCACTTATTCTCTCCATAAATTGAGGAGCAGATGCAGATTTGAGTGCACGAGATGTTTCCTCGATCCATTGGCTATCACTACCACGAATACTCACAACAAAAGTACTAGTCCCATTGCTCACAACAAAACGGTCAATAAAACAGAGCCTGGTATCAGCAATGGCACCTGACGTAATTTTTTCAACCTTGTTCTGAACTCCCTCCTCATATGAAATGAAGCCCACAAGTCCTCCAACGAAAGGACAATCTCGGAGATCCTCATCTTCGATGTCGGGTAAATATAATCTCTTCTCCATGAACTCACAAATATAAGACCACATTGTCCCGGAAGAAGAAAACACAGGTCCTTTCCAGGTTCCCACACCCAATCCAGTTTCCCGTGAGTGACATATTAAAAGACTTCTATCTTTTTCGGGAACAGCTATGATGGTCCATTCACCTGGTGCAGCGGCACTATTCAGAAGTAGATAGTCATCAAACACTTCACATGCAGATATTGTGTCTATCAACGAAAGTTTTTGAAACTCATAATGGAATTGAGTAGACATTTGAAATTTTTCAATCATAGGCTGGGTCTTGATTATGTGCCCGTCTTGGACTTGCTCAGCCTGGAGTTGTGTAGCATTCTTCCAAAAGTTCGCAATCAGCTTCAAACCCTCTTCAGACAAAACAGACTCTGGGTGATACTGCACTCCAAAATGAGGTCTTGATGCATGTTGGGCAGCCATAAGGCAATGGTCGTCCGAGTATGCTATAGGGATGACCTCTTTCGAGAGTTCTGAGACAAAAATCGAGTGGTAGCGGACACTCTCAAACTCAGATTTGCAGTCTTGATAGAGCACACTGTTGTTGAGTGGTTTAACTTTGCTGATTTGCCCATGTACAGGCTCTTTCAAATATCCCACTTTGCAACCATTTGCAAGGCAGAGACATTGAAATCCCAGACAGATTCCAAGGATGGGTTTCTCTGTAAATCTTTCAAACAAGTAAGTGATAATACCCACATCGCTTGGTTCGGCTGGATTACCCGGTCCCGGTCCTATAATAAGAGCATCTACCGAATCAACCAGCTTGTCCAATTTACTACATTCATCAGGCAGCGTGAACGAATCGTTATGAATTGTTCTAACCTTGCATCCCGTTGCAGTTTCAACTAAATGCCGAAGATTGTAAGTGAAGGAATCATATGAATCAACCAAGAGTAGGGACATCCTCCGAGACTAATGAGCTGAGTTTTTCTGGGGCTCGAGGTAAAAAAAAATTCATAGCCGCACAACCTAAATAAATTATTTTCAAAATGGCCACTACGAGCATTTTAAAAGAAGTGCAGCCTAGCTTTGGTCAACCCTTTGAGGTGATAATTTCACTCCCTGTACAAAGGCCACTGAAAGAGACTGCAAATACTATCCCGATCTCGATTCATGTGAGTACGGAGGGATCCCGTACGAACCTTGGGTGTTACGTTTATTCTGTGGTAGACACGCGAAATCCCATTGCAGGAGTACAGATTTATCAGACTCTACTCAACAACGCTACTGAGTCCTTGGTTGATTTGGGAAAACGTATGGGCCAATTGATTTCCAAAAAATACTACACGCCTTCTTACATTAGCTTGAGTGGCCAGGTAGTTCATGAAAATTTCCTAATGATCATACAAGAAACCATTACAATCATGGAAAACTACTGGAACGATACGAATCAATAACAAACTTTATTAGCATGACCTTCATTTGAAATCCTTGTATGTCCATTTCTCGGTGATCTTTGGAGCGTATTTGCGTTTTTGCTTCACCGGCTTTCTGGCCTCCACCTTACCAGAAGCCTGTAATATGCGCATCTGGTCATAAAGCAAATTTCCCTCAGGTCTTAACTTACGTAGACTATCGCTCAATTCATCGCTCAATTTGACTTCTAACATCTGCTCAACAGGTTGATGTTTAGTTCCTAGTTTCTTCTTTTCTTTTGCAACTTTGTCCTGTTTGGTATGAGTTTTCTTCTCCGATTCGGCAACAAGAAGATCAGGAAGAGTCTCTAGCTCCTTGATCTTTTGCTTTAACTGTTTCATCTCATTTTCGAGTTTAACTTTCTCCTTGTGCCTCTTTTGCTTGTTTCTCTGCGTTTTCGTTTTCTCTTTGTTCTTCACAGATGGATTCACAGAAAGTTTTGTGAGCTCTCCTACATTTTCTTCTTCTTCCTCCTCCTCTTCTTCTTCTGGAACCTCGTCATCGATTAAATTTTCGATCAAGTAATTGATTTTCTCCTGGTGAGCTTGTAAAGCAAGTTGTTTTTCTTCCTTCGAGCTTTCCTTGAAAGACTCGCTCTTGATCAGGTCTTGCCAACTTTCAAATGAGGGATTGTAAGATTTTCCTCCGTGAGGCAGAACTTCAATGTTTCTGACTTTGACAGGGGCTTCAAAGAGAGTTTTAGGGGCCTTAGTAGCAGGTGTGTATCCTGAAAGACTCGGAACATACTCTTTTGTTTCGGTTTCTGCCCAAACATCCTTGGTGGAACCTACCTTGACAAGCCCTTTGCCTTTAAGCAAAGCCTGTGCTCTTGTCACTCCTTGGACTTTTCCTGCCAGCTCCATCAATTTTTGAACATCCTTTTTGTTGACTCCTTGAATCTTCTTCTTGCTTCTTTCAGTCTCCAAAGCAGGAACCTTAGATCTTTGGCTTAGAATTTCCTGTGATTTCAGAGGTTTCACGTTGTCACGTTTCATCTTTTTCACAAGCTTCTCATCCGCTTCATCATCAATAAAAAAAAGCTCATTAGACTCGACATTTTCAATGGATTTACCATGGATGATCAGCTCTTCTCTTCTTTGTTCAAGACCTAATTCGATATCATCTAGTTCTATGTTCTTTCTCCAGGCCTTTCTCGTCTTTCGAGAACTCTGTCTAGTTTGGGGTCTGTCTATCTGCATGTCTATTAGATCCTAAAAATTTATCAAAAAAAAAATTATTTTCCGTCGCGTCGATTCCAAACTCAGAATTCCTTCATACGTCATTAACTTTTCAGATTCCCATGCCGACTTTGATTTTGCTTCCGTGCCACTCGGTGTTCACACGTGGCACTAGTTTGCAGCCTAGTTTGAAGCAATTGGGTCCTCGTGATGTAGGTCCAGGTTCAGAACAATCTCACTGGATTTTGGCACCATTTCAGTATGAGGCTAGAGATCATCTTTCTTTTGTGGAGCACATACACAAAGCTTTCGAACTGTTAAACAACACAGAAGATTCATTTTTGATTGTTTCTGGAGGGCTTACAAAAAGCGATGTTTCTCTTTCTGAATGTGAAAGCTATCTACAAATTGCAAAACTTCGTGGTTTGGTGAATTCCAAAAACCAGAACCGTATTCTACTGGAAAAGCATGCTAGAGATTCCTATGAGAACCTTCTACTTGCAGTTGCTTTATACCGCAAAAGTCTGGGTCACTATCCTCAAGACATTCAAATTGTCGGTTTCGAATTCAAAAGATATAGATTTTTGGAGCTCCATGCCAAAGTCTTAAAACTACCAAACGTAGAGTACATTGGGATTGGCCCTGATTATCCAAGTCATGAAACTTTGAACATGGATAAAGAAGAATGGCTACTAAAGAAAAATGCATATTTTGAAAACCTACATTTTAGTGAAAAAAAGTTTGCAACCGATCTGTTTGAGCGAGATTGGTTTGGCTGCATTGGCTCTACGCTATATGACAAGAAAGTTGCGAGAGATCCATTCCATCGAGGTAATGGTGAGGAAATTTATAAGTTAGGTTTGGACAAAGCTCTTGACACCCTGCTAGAGCTTGATAAATATCCATTCGATGTGGCCAAAGCAAAATATGATGCGATAAAAATATTCCCTTGGTCTTTTAAGTCTCAGGTCCATTGAGAAGCTTCAGCAACTCTTCTTTTCTAGTTTTCATCTGTTCTCGATTGTTGAGTTGGTCCTCCAAAAATGCAATCTCTTTATCATTGTTCTCGAACTCCTTTAAGCCAACATCGACTTTGGTAAACTCACAGTCTCTCGGTCCATTGAGCTTTAATAGATAATCATGGTACTTGACCAGAGAATTGCGGTGACTGATGGTTATGAAAGTGAACTTTTTGGCTTTGAGCATCTCGAATATAACATCTTCAAAATCATAGGAAATTGCGTTTGTTGGTTCATCAAGAACGATAAATTGTTTTTGATGGAAAAGAACTCGAGCCATGACTAGTTTTTGCCTTTCTCCGCCACTCAACAATGTGTGCCAACTTTGCTTCCCATCACATAATCCAACGTTTGAATTATAAATCTTGATGCACTTTCCATTGACCATCAGTTCGTCTGTTAGGATTGTTGTGGACTCATTTGGGTGATAATCTAAACTCTCAAATCTTTCCAAAAGATACCCTAGCCCGACCTCATTCAAGTATCTTATAAGATCGCCATCAGTGTAGCCTTTTTCGAGCATTTGGATGTGAGTCAATGGATAAATGATCTGGTCCCTGAGGGAACCGTTAATGAAGTATGACTTTTGAGAAATGAACATTATGTCATTAGCAGCAGGTTTTGACAGAAGCCCACCATATAATGGCCATAATTCTGATATCAATCGCATGATTGATGTCTTTCCAATCCCATTTTTGCCTAAAATAAGAAGATTCTCGCCTTGGTTAATCTTGAATGTTAGATTTTGGAGCAAATGAGGTCCATTGGCTCCCTCAGATGACGGTATAATGACGGGAATCTTTTCTAATCTCAAACCTGGATATAATGTCTGGATGGTTCCATTGATTCCAAATTGAGCTCCTTGTGAGAGTTTCATTCGAGATGTGAATGAATTCAACCTGTACTGGGAGCCAAAACCATTATGCTCTATTCCGTATTGAAAATTGTGATCACGCACTTGGTGCAAGTTAAGAAGAAGAGTGAATACCCTGTCTGTAACTCCACTGAGACTGCTAATATCTTTCATCGAATACATCAAGCGTGATCCGGCATCTGCCATGTTGAGCATCAGTCTTTTGTTCACGATGAAACTTTTGATACCTTCGGAACCTGCTGAATCGTATCCAAACATGATTGGCAAACTTGAGAACAAGTATCCAAATGCTGGCCATGCGTACTTTAGAACATATTCTTCTAGAAGTCCGTAGTGGTATTTTGCATTGATTTCAGTAGTGAAATGAGAATCAAGCATCTTATAGATTTTGTGGACTTTATCTTTTTCGAGCTTTATACCTTTGTAGAACGAGATTTCTTCGCAGTTATTGATAAGATTCAGATTGTAGTTGTAATAAATTCCTTCCAAGTGTGCTTTTGATTTCCATATTTTGTTGAAATTTGGTGAGTGCTTCTTCAAAAACCAGCCAGTCACAAAATAGCATAAAAGCATCCCCGATATACCAGCACTTCCAATATTATCTCGCAAATAAGTTGCAAAGAAAATAAGATCCACAGTTGGCTTTCCCACATTTAGGAAAAGTGATGTAAGAGACTCGCTGAATATCTTGATATCCTCCGTCAAATACTGATCAATGTAGTTAAAATCCATTTTGTACACCTCTGATCTATTCTGGTTAAACTGCAGTTTGTAGTAAACCATCCTTGGATCCATATATAGATCATGGCAGTATCGAATGAGGTTAGTGCGAAAATTCAGCGCAAGCCTATTAGTCAAGAATTTTATCCCTGAATTAATGTAGGAAGCAGGGAAGGCAAAAAGGAACCAATAAATGATTCCTCGGAGGAATGATCTTCCTCGGAGACCAATCAGATCTTTCACAATTTGGCCATCTAGTTTTGTCACTAGTAAACTCATCCATGTTCTTGCGATCAGACAGAGAACTTGTGCAACCAAAATTGTGGTATTTCTATGGAGCACTTTGGGAATTAAGATGAGGCGCCATAGAATGAACAACTTTTTGAAGAACTTAGATTCAACCACACTGCCATTTGAAGAAGTTAAATCTGATTCTCGCAAAAACCTCTTGAACTCCAGTTTGTCGTGTTCATATTTATCGGAGTTTAGCTTATCGATTCGAACTTTCATGTTTTTGTTCTTGTATGGCACATTGATTATTCTATAATCATTGGATTTCTGGTAGAAGTTGCGTTTGGAAATATCTATCTGATGTCGTTGAGTATTTCGTAGCTTTATATAGTTGAAAAGTTTGATCAAGTTGTAAATAGCCATAATTAGGGAGCTAGATGAGATGGACAGCAGAAATAGCAAAACAGGCTTGGAGTTCGGATTGATGTTCAAGAAGGACATGGCCCGACTATTTTTTGAAAGTAGTCGAGTCACTATGTCCTTTACAGACATTAGGCGTATAGGATTGCTCATAAGCCTTCCAGAAGGACAAACTCCACTTCTTATATCCTTGCTACACTATCACATGCGTCTGTAGTGTTACGTAATCTGGGGTAAAGAGGAGTAAGCTCAATCTGATCGAAAACAGAAACCGCCAGTAATGAACAATAAACTTGATCGCTATACACCTGAGACATCTTTCAAGTTCGAGGGCTTTGTAAGCATGATAACTCACCGACTTTAAATTCTTGAAAGCAACCAATGATGTGAGGCTTGAGTGTCATCTTAATAATGGTGCACGGGTGTAATCCAATACCCAGGTCATCAGAATTTTGCCCGTTCAAAATATTTATCGCATTTAATTATTAATCAATGCTAATCAATAAACTGCCTTCGGCAACTGTTCGTTCACTCCACGGATCAGTGATACCGTGTTTGCGCTTGAATACAATTTTGAAAAATAGTATATTATCCCAATACAGAAATACACACACAGGACAACTCAATGAAAAGCGGAATAAGGATATCCTAAGCTCCAGTAAGTGGTCCAAACATTCCATGCCTGATAAAAGTGCCTTAATAGAACCTGTCAAGGATACGCCTAAACCAAAAAGAAGGAGAAGACAATTGAAACCTCTCAAATCAGTCATTACTCTAACCCCCAACGCCATAGTCCACTTGAAACAATTAATGCAACAACCTGAGCCTAAACTGATTCGTATCAGTGTTCGCAACAGGGGATGTTCGGGACTTACCTATCATTTAGAGTATGTTTCGCATGCTGAAAAGTTTGATGAGCAAGTCGAACAGGATGGTGTGAAAGTTTTGATTGACTCAAAAGCTCTTTTTAGCATAATCGGATCCGAAATGGATTGGATTGATGATAAATTAAGTTCCAAATTTGTGTTCAAAAACCCAAATAGTAAGGGAAGTTGTGGTTGTGGTGAATCTTTCATGGTTTAAGGTTTCATTAGCTATACTATATTTATTTATTATTAACGTTAGATGCATTGTTAAGTTCCATTATCAAATTCAGAAGATTACAAAGGTCTGCATTCCCTTTTTAACCAGTTCCACTCCATGCTCTTTTTGTCGAACTTGGTCTCGTAAATGTGCAAAATTTTCTGATGATAAGCGTCAATGTATTTCTTCTCCTCGGCTGAAAGCATTTTCACATTGATTAATTTGCGGCAGTAAGGAACCGTAGTGACGGTTTCAAATTCAAGGAACGGCTTCCCTTCTGGTGAAGATTTCTCGCTCTCCTTCACGTAAAACATGTTTTCAATCCTGATTCCAAACTCGCCAGGCTTATAATACCCAGGCTCGTTAGAAATCAAATGTCCGGGAGCAAGAGCGCAGAGATTACAATATGGCCTGAATCCGATTCCCACTCCCATAGAATGGACTGGTCCATATGAATCAACACCATGGCCTGTTCCATGTGCATAATCAAGACCATGCTGCCACAGATATTGCCTAGCAATGCTATCAATTTGATAGCCAGTGTAACCCCGAGGAAAAACCAGATTAGCGAGAGCAATATGACCTTTGAGAACTAGAGTATAGCACAAAATCTCTTCCTCTGTTGGGTCTGTGAAGTGCATTGTACGTGTCGTGTCCGTTGTCCCTTCCAAAAATTGAGCTCCTGAGTCGCACAAATATATTTTTTTAGGATTAACGATTGAGCTAGATTCTCTTTTTGGGGCATAGTGAATAATGGCAGCATTTGATCCTGTAGAGGAGATCGTTTCAAATGACAACCCTTTGAAATTTTCCTGTTCCGATCTAAATTCGAGCAACTTCATTCCTGCTTCATATTCAGACAAAAACTCATCCTTGTTCACGAGCTGATCTTCCAACCAAGAGAAATACTTTATTAGAGCAAACCCGTCCTTAATTTGTGCTTTGATCTGGTTTTTGATCTCCACGTCGTTCTTCACTTCTTTAAGTTCAGCAATTGGAGAGTCAACCTCGATGAAGTTTTTGGCAATGATACAGTTCACCATTTTCCAAGAAGCCTCCTTGGTGATTAAAAGCCTCTTGTTTTGGGCGTTCAACTCAGTGGCCAATCTCCTCAAGTGGAACCAGATTTCATCGTACTGCTTGACCTTGCAGTGGATCGAGTCTAGATATGCCGTCAAACTTTCAGAAGAAACTGCGCTGCTATCGGCAAACAAGGTCAATTGGTCGTCTTGAATAATCAAATAACTGTAAAACAACGGGTTGAAATCAATGTCCTTGCCTCTGAGGTTTAGCAACCATGCTATCTGATCTAAAGCCGAGAGAACCAAGGTAGAGGATTCATACTTTTTGAAGTATTGCTTGAGTTGCTGAAGCTTGTGCTGAGTGCTGAGGCCTGTGTATTTAAGATCAAGTTGAACAATCTCATTAAATTGTCTTAGAGGCATTTGTTCAAAGGTAGACCAAATGTTATCAATCAGATTATCCTTCACAGGCACAACTTTGACTATATCAGATTTTCCTGATGGGATTAATGACTCTAGCTCCCTGATTTGCTGATATGTAAATAAGGTTGGGTCAACACCTATCTTGATAGTTTCTCCTGAATCAGCTGACATCTGAAGCGCATGAGAAATTGTCCACTCCTGCCATGTAGGCTCGCCTGTAATACCTTGCTTCAACAGCTGCCAATTGAAATCGAGCTCGTTTAAAGCCTGGGTGAAATACCGTCCATCTGTTGCTAAAGCAGCAAGACCCTCAGGGGTCTCGTTCATGCATGTAACATCCCTTGTCACAATTGCAACTCCGGCAGACCCTCCAAAGCCACTGATGAAAGCCCTTCGTTGATCGGGAGCAGATGTGTATTCTGATTGATGAGCGTCAGCAGAGGGAATTACATAAACAGCAACGTCATGAGATTTCATCTCAAGCCGCAGCTTCTCCAATCTCATTGACGTGTTGATCTCTTTGGTAGAGCAGTTGGAATCAATAGTGTATAAAGACTCACCTGCCTTTTTCCTTGGAGATAGACCAGGAGAGGCTGTCGGACTTTGTTGCGCCTTGTGGCTGTTCGTGCGGTTGATACTAATTCTCTTCATATAAACTGATGAACGTCTCCCCTGTCTCGACAAAAGTCCAGGAGAGCATGTGCAGTTCGAACACGGTCTATTGGAAGAGCTCACTCGCCGCTGTTGTGCTGGGGTTTGGGTCAATCGTGTTGCCCCCGGCGTTCCGTTGCTCGAAATGAGAGAGAACATCGAAGGTTTAGCATTCATGGCTTGCGACATTGTGTGATAATACGCAGTTTCCGTTGCTCACAACTTTAAAAATTAGATTGCAAGCAAATATATTCCGTGGAAAACGCAAATTAAACAGTGTTAAAAAGAATGTTCTTCTCGTAATCATCATCTGCACAAGACTACTTTTATCAGACTATTTTTATTAAACCTTTACACCATGACTAAGCAGGGGGGCTGGGTATTACTGCTTGCATTGCGGCAAGCTCTGGTTAGAACGTTTAATTTCTCTGGTTTATGTCCATGCCGCTTTCGTGTTTTGTGTTACAATAGTTGAATACAGTTCTACATGTTACTTGTCCTGAAGTGGTGCAAAAATAATAGGAACGCCTTGGTAGTTTTACATTGTTCTTACGTAAAGTGGAAAATTTTTCCTCCTGGATTTGCCTATAAATACGACCCTAAAGTACCAAAAAAACTTTTTTCTTTGTCGACGTACTTCATAGGATCATTTCTATAGGTCACGTCTCTCTTTGACTCTTCAAAAGAGCCACTGAATCCAACTTGGTTGATGAGGTAGATACCTTTGTGTCCTAGAGTGAGAATAGCTAGCTTGTCCACGATCCTTAGCGGTCTGGTCATCTACATATTGCCTTGTTCAACAAGGAGCGATGATCTCGATCCACTGCGTGTACTTCTTCGGGAGGGACGTTTTGGATGGACACAAATGGCTGTCTGACAAGTTACATTAACTTATGTTTTAAATAAGTTAATGTGATTTGTAGAAACTCTCTATGTTGGGTCGGCCATGTATAAACTATTATATAAAGTAGCTTATACTAAAATATGTTTTTTGTCAAAAATTGAAGGTTTAAGGTGTAGATGAAGATATAGTAACTAGATTCTGAAATTTATTACTGTTTGTTATATGAGTGCTTTTCCTGAACAGGAGGTGGTCGATGTAAGTTTTCATACTTTAACTTCTTTCTAATACTTAGCTTATACATAAACTTTACGGATCCTCATCTGATGTACTAGAAGTTCAGAAAAAACTTCAGGAGTACCAAAAGTCTGAACATGGATGGATAATGGCTCATCGACTGCTTCTTAATTCGTCCATTAATTGCAAATTCTTTGGCGCTCTTACTTATACAGTCAATTTGAACATCCATATTGCTGGTTTAGCTAAAGACAATCGCAATGATCAAATTATGCAGATCCGCATAACCTTGATAGATCACCTTCTTAAGTTGATGATGGACGACTCTGTTCTTCAGAATGGTATGTTTGTGATCAAAAAAATGATGTCCAATTTGGCATTCCTGTTTATCAATAGCAACGGGACCTGGGAAAATCCATTGTCAACATTAATCAGTTGTATGAGATCCAATCAAGTGGTTGATTCGATAGTTTCCAACAATCAAATTGATCAGGCCCTTTTCGGAATGGATCAAAAAAATACCATAATGCTGGTAACCCAATCTCAAATACTGGCTGAGGAGCTAGTTAAAAAGGAGTCAGCCAACATTTCCATTGTCCAAACCCATGTGTTGGTTCACAACTGTGTGTTTCCTACAATTAATAGACTTTTGAGCGCTTCGATAACGGAGTCGTCTGATCTTAAATTCGTCACTACTTGGCTCGATTGTTTAATCTCCTGGATCATATATGCATCTAAGGCAGAATTTGACTCCACGGAACGCTATGATCTAAAATCACTACTTTCTATATGCATCTCTCTTGTGTCTCATCGGGATGTCGCTGTTTCCAAGAAAGCTATTGAGACCCTTAGTGAAGCATTGGAAACGAATCCCACCTTTTTCAGTACAGACCTGAGGTCCAAACTACAATCCCTTCTTTTCGGTGATGTGGGTGTCCAGTATATCAATTACTTGAGCTCTCAGAATAACGAAAGTGCTGTGTCTGATTTCACCAGATTGATCATTGCATTTTTGGACATCGATCTTAACGGATTAGCGATGAAACTTAAGGATGAAAACTGCGCTTATATTTTTGATTTCTTGACAAGTTTGACTGACTATCCGGGCATTCCGATAGGTGAGGAATTGGTGTCCAAAGAATTTGCTGATTTTTGGCTTCGTTTTGCTGACTATTGCATTGTTCAAGATACTGTTCTTCAAACGGTTTTGGAGGGCGATGCAGCTGGCCGCGACCGGTTTAACCAAAATGTTGAATCCCTCTTCGGTAAGATAACTCAGATATATTGGAGAAAAGCCCATGTTCCTGAGGAAGAAGAGGATTTTAGCCAATTCAAGCAGGAATTTATCCTATACCGACGTGATCTAGGCGATCTGTTTGAGTCAGTTTATCCTTTGGTTAAATTTCCATTAATAAGCAACCTGTTGCTGGCAATCAGATCTAGCCTTGAAAAACAAGATCCAAAAGATATAGAGCCCTCTTTATTCTTGGTCTCATGCATTACCAAAAATTTTGGTGAGGGGGAAGTTGACAATGAACTCATAGAAATGACTGGCTCCTTGTTGGACGCTGGTTTACTTCCTCTTGTCCTTCGTTTGAAGTCTGACAAGTTCAGATTTATAATCAATACAACAATACAGTTCCTGTCGACCTCAGATTGGTTCTACAAAACACAAAAAGGAACCAAGTATTTACCCCAAATACTTGACTTCCTGTTTGACTGCACTATGAACACTTCGCTTTACCAATTGTCGAGCTCTAAAGCGATTGCAGATATTTGCGATGAATGCAGATTTTCTTTGACTGAGTTCCTACCCAGCTTTGAAATCATCATTGCAGAAATGATAAACAATATTTCTATCGAGCCTATCGTTAGACAGCGGATTATCAACTCTTATGCTTCTATTCTCCAAGGCGTGAAGCAACCAGTGATTCAAGCGGAGAATCTATACAAATTGTTTGATCTCTTGGACAAGAAGTCTCTAGTAGTCTTTAATGCTTTATCTTCTGTGACTCCTGACCAAAGAGAACAGATGGTTGAATATTTAACAAGTTTGCTCAGTTCTTTGGGGGCTATTGGAAAAGGAATGCAACTTCCAGATGATGCTGAAAGTTTTTATACAGAAGCAGAGGAACAAAGTATGAAGGAATACTGGACTGCTGATCCACTTGGTATTCGTCCCAAACTTCTCGGTATTATTCGAAATTTTACATTATCTGCAGGGCGTTTTGGAGAGAATTATGAAGTTGTGGAAGAAGCAGTGGGCCTATTTAAATGTGGTCTGACCGAAAGTGTACCAGGACCTTTTGTGTTTGAGTACCCTACAATTCTGGAATTTATTATCACGAAAATTGACTCTCTAACCAAATCACACTGCTACCCGCTACTCTTTTCATTGTTCAATTCTCTCATTCAGGCTCACTACAAAGTTTTCGATCCAGTCCTTGTCCAAGACAACATCAAACAATTATTCCTGTCTCGCTTGTCCGTTATCGAGGATGACCCCGATTTACTCCAATCTTGTTTGAATGTATTCGGGACTATACTGGTGACTAGGCCTACCTTTTTGGTGTCTGATGAAGGTTTACTTACCACTGTGCTTGATTTCGCTGTTAGACATCTGAGTTCAAATGAAAGGTTTGTTCTCAAGGCACTGGAAAAATTCTGGACCAAAATCATAACTCTTAGGAAAGGTGATAGACAGGATAGTATTATCATGAAAAGACTTTTTAATGAAACACAACTTGGCTATATCCTAACTTTCAAAGTTCTCCAATCTATGTTTGCCACCCAGAGATCAAATCTGGACACCTTCATTGAGATCATCAAGCAATTGGTTGCCAAATACCCTTTGATGATGACCAAATGGATGAACGAAAGCTTCCTGAAATTGAATCAGGAGCGGAGCAAAGAAATTGAAAACTGGGAGATTTTCATGAAGAAAATTATGCTCACCAGAGGCACGCGAAGTGCAAATGTACTAATTAAAGATTTCTGGCTTGAAGTTAACGGATTAATAAACTATAACTAGGCGTCAAGCGAATATACACTAAAAACGAAGAAAATTTGTTCACACAGAGTAGCTGCTGAGACTCTCGACAAGAGCGTCACACTCAGCTTGATAGTCCACTTTAGCTAGAGAGGCAACATTGAAACGTGCACGTTCTTGACCCTGGTAGCTGTCAACCTTTCCACGCACCCTCAAAAGAATCTCTTTGAAGGAAATGTTATCATTGACAAAGTTTTTGAGTGAATTTTCAACCACAGCTTCATTGCTTGGGTCTTCAGAGTCGTTCTTCAATTTCAGTAATTCAGAAGCACTCAGGCCCAGAAGTTGGGTGGCTTGCTCGTCAAAAAGAGTGAGCCACAGTTGCCCAGTCTCATCCACCACCGAAATAGTGAGGATGTATCTATAGTTTGGCTCTGGATGACTGATGTTACACTTTTCACATCTCCATGTTCCATCACCCTGCTCAAGAAGCTTCTTGTTACATCCATCTGAACGACAAGCAGGATAACAGAAGTTCTCCAATCTAATAAATGAAATTGTGGCTTTTAAACTAAAGTAGTCGGGTTTGTCATTCATACCAAGTCTTTCGTCTTGCACTTGCTTGATTGTTTTACGCTCCATGATAGATTGCTTAGATGTTAAACTTGTTGGTCCGCTTGATCCTCCTTCAGAACCAATACTCTTGAAGTTCTGATTAGCTCCTTGGGTATCGTACCAGCCTTTGACTTTATATGCCTCTTCAATGTCAGGATTCACAACAATGGTGGCAGCTGGAATCAAAGACAAACTCTTTCCTCCAAAATCCTGAACCCTGCATCCTTTGAACGCAACAACAGATCCTGTTGGAACATCAAATTCACGAGCATGCTTGTTCCACAGACCAATGTTGACTGCGTATTGGGACTGGTCCACTAAAATGATATCTCTTCTATCGAAAGGCTTACCAGTGGATTTGGCGACGATTTCCTGCTTTTCCTTCACATCTTTAAGAACTCCAATTACGTCAATCACAGCTCCGTTTTCCAGTTTGGGAACTTGATCTAATTGGACGAAATCAAAGTGAAGCTTTGGAACATCGGCATCATCCTCGCATGGTTCAACAATAGTATCCTTGTCGAATTGCAATTCATATTGATGCTTTAAATTCGAGAATTGAGGTTTCGCCATTTGCATGGTAGCCTTGCTGATATAGAAAACCTTGTTCTCCTCCAGGAGATCCCAGAACTTCTCTGCAACCTGGTTGAACGCAGTCGCTCTGATTTCTCCCGTTTCGTCAAGAAGATTAACATTAAACAGTTTTCCATCTCCTCTTTGATTAGACCAATGTTTCATGTCACCTTTGAATGAGACTCTAGCCTTGATAGTCCATGAATTTTGGTATGGTGAAAGTTGATCTATGGAATAAAGGTTGTGGTATTTTGGAGCAGATTTTGTCACAGACTTACTCGGCATTGCAGCTGCTGGAGAAGGAGTCATGGTGGTGTCTCGAGGGGGGATTTGTCCTTTCAGCAGCACATTGTCCTCCGGGTGATCGCGCAAATAATCGTCAAGAGTTTCAAACTTGACGTCTTGCTTCTCCCCTTGCTCAACCACCTCAGCGCGGTCCACAACCAGGAATATCTTGCCCTTGTTTATAGGTGTCAACTCATACTGAGTGATCTTGAGAATACAATATCTCTTGAAGTTCTCAATCGAAAGTTGCGCTTCACTGGGTTTGAAAACTCCATTGACAGCCATCTGACCGTCGTTGAGCATCAATCTCAGTCTTTCACCTGTAGACTCGGGAATGGACTTGGCTTGGTGAGCCTGTAAATAGAGTACTTCTGGCAAAATGCCATCCTTGCAAATGCTCAAAATTGTTCCTGGACTCAACATCATGAAGATAAGTAAATTGCCTTCAAATATTACGATCTACTTTTTTATTTACGCGTCGCATCTCGTGAAAATAATGGTGCAAGGGTGCATTATATTTGGAGGCGTTCTACATGGTTGCGACTCGCAATGACTGAATAGCCATCAGCAACGGCAAAGTCGGACACGCAGTCCTCGTCCACGTACATGGAGTTTAGAGTACCATCTGTATTAAGAATCGACAGTTGTCGATGCACACAAAAGATCAGAGTGCCGTGCAAGTGGAGCTTGCGTATTGCTTCGTGACTATAGTTTTCCCAAAGCAGCTTGCCATCTTTGAAAAATCTGATCTGACCATCGGCATGGCCTGTCACGACGTAGTTGTAGGATGCTGTGAATGCCGTCATATTTTTCCCACTGGAAATACCTCCTATGAGACGTCTGGAGCTCAGTTCATACATTTTCACGGCTCCACTTTCATGACCAACAATAAGGACCTTCCCCTGACTCTCGAATATCACGTCATCATCGGCTTGCATTTTTGTACTATCAGTATCCATCTCGACTACCTTAAGTCCCACGACGGGATCGTTAGAACCATTCATCTCTGGAAAGCGCAACACAACTTGTGCCGTAGCACAGTCCCACAAAAACACATTTCCATCTCGAGCTCCAGAAACTATATTTCTACCTCGGCCTATCATGTCCAGACAGGTCACGGTGGCCGTATGTTTTCGCATGGTTCGGGGGTTGCTTCCATCAAGTGCAGACCATATATTGATGGTGAAATCTAACCCGTAACTTGCGAGCACCTGGTTACTAGGGAAAAACTGGACTCCCAGCACTTCTGAGAAATGTGCCTCGGCCAACACCAGTGGTTGCCCTTGCGCATCGACAAACTTCAGCTGGCCGTTGTTCCCACCCATTGCCAATCTGCCATCCTTCGACACAGCGAGACAATTGATTTTGAACTCTGTACTATCCAGCTCTATTGCCTCTCTCAGCACTATCTTTTCGGATCCTCGCATAAGAGTTGTAGAGTTGGCGTCTCTGTGAATGCTCCAGTTACCTGACGATGTGATCTCAGGCCCATTACAAACGAAAACTATCTTTTCGCCGTCTATGCGTACCCAAAATGACTCGCTTGCAACATTACCAGCCATAACATCCCTGATCACGTCTAAATAATCCTGCTGAATGAACACCTCGTTAATCATCGGCTGTGCAAAAAGTTTCAAATCCACAAATAATATTTCTGTGTCGTATCGAAAGTATGACCTCGGAAAAAGAAAATGAAGTGCTCTCCATGTTCTTCGACGAGGAGTTTGTTCCTCATGACTATCTTGATGCCTTGTTCACATCTTCACTGAATCTCTCAGCGCCTCAATTGAAAAACAAATCGGTGTCTTTCGCCTCGCCTGCAGCACTGAAATCTCTACAGGGCAAGTGTCTCTCCCTGCTCACACATTTGGACTACTACACTAATGAATTGACTCGCCAGTTCGAAAAAAAATTGCAGGATTTGCACAACTCATCATCCATAATATCATACAGCTCTGATAGCAAAACAGGCATCACGCGACTAGAATATTACGTGGACTATCTGTCCTCTTCAATCAACTCACTTAACAGAGATATGGCTGATGTCAATCAGAAACTAGACGCTATACCAAAGAATGAGAATTCAGAAACTCTGATCAAGACTTTCCAGGACCTCAACACCGTCAAACAACGTATCCAGGCAGTGCTTGATATTTTTGAGACCGCCTGGGCCGTCGTTCTCACTAGCCAAATAGATGAGGAAAATGCGCCATCTACCCACAGCTCTCAAAACTTTGCTCCCACGGGTTCTGTTGCCTTGGAATCAACGACCACAGTAACTTTGGAGACATTCTCGTCGTCGCTCGTCATACTAGAAGAGACTATCTTGGAGCAGCTACAAAAGGATAAGGGAACTAAACAAGTTAATCATTTATTAATTGAGAAAATTCAAATGCTTGTTGATTTGACTCCTCTATTCAAGAATATGACTAGATTCTACCCTATCTACGCTGACTTTGCAAACTTCCTAGACGGCGAAAAAAAGCGTTATCTTGGGATATTTAACAGTAGTCAATAATAAACTATAAAATCAGTTAATTTATAACTTTAATTTTATGAATCGTTGGAGTGGGCAGTGTAGCGGCTGTCCTTACCCGAAAATAAGGTACTTTCTGTCGTCTGTGAAAAATCTGAAACTTCAGTAGAAGTGGAAGACCTAGATCTTCCGCTGGCCATCTTGAAATGTGAAACGCTCAAAATGTTTTCAGGACTGACGTCATTCAAATCGAGGTCTTCAGGATCGTATGTCAAGTTCTGTTTTTGTTTTCTTCTGAACGACAATAAAGAAACAATCTTCTTGAATGCACGGGTAGGGAATATCTTCTCTGCCCAGATATCAGGAATGATTCTAATCAAAATACCAGTTGGCATGGAAACCAGTCCACAGATGATTGCAGTAGCCCACATGCCACCTGTTTGCGACGTGACACTGAAAGCAGCTCCACCGACGTACATAATAAGAATTTGAAACCCTCCGATGATAACAGCAATGGCAATAAAATACCAGTTGCTAAAGAAGTGTTGAGTGAAATCCAAGTTGGAGCGCGAAATACGGTCTCTAATTCTGGTAAGTCCGTCACCTTCGTCTAGCTTCCGCGTGAGGAATAGATTGAAGAATTGCAGCCAAACAAATGTGTTAAAAGTCAAAGCAGACATCTGGGTTTTCTGATGATCAGTCAAATCACCGGAAAAAAAGAACTTTGAACCTGCGAAATGTAGCACAAAGGTGATGACCAGCTGCACAATAGACTGGCCCATAATCATTTTCCACATGGAAGTCGAAATCAATGGCGATTGTCTTCCAGCAGGTTTGCGGTTCAAAATCTCATCATCAGGCTTGTCAGTAGCCAACGCCAAGGCAGCCAATGTATCCATGATAAGGTTGACCCAAAGCAGCTGAACTGCAGTCAAGACTGAACTGTCATCAGACGACGCAACAGCAGAAACAAAGGTCAAAAGCACAGCAGTGACGTTGACTGTAAGTTGGAATTGCACGAACTTTCTGATAGATGTTGCAACAGTCCTTCCCCACCTGATGGCATCCACAATAGATGCAAAATCATCAGTAGTTAAGATGATATCGGAAGCTTCTCTAGCAACTTCTGTACCTGCGATTCCCATCGAGAAACCGACGTCAGCTAATTTGAGTGCTGGAGCATCGTTTGTACCATCACCAGTCACGGCAACAACCTCGCCCTGGCGTTTTAATGTGTCAACCAGAATGCGCTTGTCTTCAGGGCTAGAACGAGCCAAGACGCACAACTTTGGGACAAGCTTATTGCGCTCGTGAACACTCAGTGTACGGAAAACAGGTCCCTCCATACATGCCGTAGGATCCTTGTACGAGTCCTCGTCCAGTATCCCACAATTTCTGGCGATGGCACGAGCGGTCAGAATGTTGTCACCAGTGACCATTCTGACGCGGACTCCAGCTTTTGCGCACTGGCGAACAGCATCCTTGACACCTCCTCTCAGTGGATCCTGGATACCAACCAGACTATCAAGAACTAGTCCTTCTGTCTTGGCCTCTTCCCCAATAACAATTTTAGGAACGTTGAATTTATTCTGGGAGGCAGAATTTGTATCAATAGCCATCACTTCAACTGCTTCTCCAAACAGAATCTTCGGATCAGCTTCATTCCTGTTATCGGTCTTGGCCATTTCAAGAGGAGGCCACGAATCCAGGCCATCAAAGTCGTAGTGGGCGAGGCACAATGTCCTCAAAGCATCCTCAGCGAGTCGAGTGATCTCCCCATTGATTTGCTCTTTAATATCCCATGTTATAGGAACAATCTTTCCGTCCGTGAGTAGCCTAGAGCCGCATCTAGAGAACACCAATTCAGAAGCCCCCTTTATGTAAAATCTAAAACCGGTTTCTGTTTTGACCACAATACCGCCCCATTTTTGAGAAGACTCAAATGGGATTATTTGAACTATCCTGTGCTGGGACTGTTCTCTAATCATTTCCAAGGAAACGGACTTGTTAATCGCATTGAATTTGTCTAGTGCAAATAATAGTAGTGCACACTCCGTTTTGGAACCGACAAATGTCTCTGGCTCAGCGGGCCTCGCGTCTTTTTGTCTCTTGAAAAAAGTTTTAGGCTCAACAGCTGGCTCGTGTGTCTGCTGCCGTGTTTCAAACGCAGTAGAGTTCAAAAGTATGTTGTCCAATAAGCTGGCCTTTAAACTATTGTGGGGCGAAAGCTGCCTATCTCTAACAGAGTCATCTGGAGTGGTATAATCGAACTCCTCATCTCCCAAGAAACCCCGGACCACTCTCATTCGGTTCTCTGTCAAAGTTCCTGTTTTATCGGAACAGATAGCTGTTGCTCCGCCCATTGTTTCACAACTCTTTAAAACGCGCACAAGGTTACCGTCCTTAGTCATCCTCGTGGTTGCGAAAGCCAAAGCAAGCGTGACTGCAAGGGGTAACCCTTCAGGAACGGCAACAACAATAATCGTTATTGCAGTGATGAGGATGTTGACAAATTTCGTACCCTTCTGAGGGCCAGTGAGATTGGAATAGTCGTTGCCGAGCTTAACACAGAACTTTATGAAAAGGACCACAAAAAGAATAAGAGCAGCCAAGAAACCAAACTTGGCAATCCCATCTGCCAAGCCTGATAGTCTAGCTTGCAACGGAGTCTCCTCTGGCTCGTGCTGAAGAGATGTCATGATCTTTCCGTGCATGGAATTTGTCCCGACAGCCGTGACGATGGCCTTACCTTGACCGCTGATCAGTTTTGCACCTGAAATGAGCATCGGGTCGTCAACGCCTTTGTCTCCAATGTCCTTCGAGGAGTCGACAAGCGGGGCAAAACGTTCAAGTGCCAAGGTTGCAGGGATCTTTTTTATCACGTGTGACTCTCCGGTAAGCGAGCTTTCATCGCATTCACATTCACCAGACACCAGAACAGAGTCTGCTGGAACAACTTCTCCGGTCTCAACATAAACCAGATCACCAACCAGTAGATCACTAATAGGAAGGTACTGCTTTTCGCCAGATCGGTACACAATCACGTCACGATTCTCTTTCTTGGCATTCAATTTCATGAACTGTCTCTCTTTATTATAATCGTTCACAGAAGCGACAACAACTACGATCAATATCGCAACGATAATAGCCACTCCTTCCACCCACTCAACTTTGGGCATGGGCTTACCTTCGCTATCATATTCAGTAGGCTGGCCAAACGTCTCGTACAAACCAAGGGCAAGAGAGATTATAGCAGCAACTGTCAGCATAATGAGTATTTTATCGTGCATGGCTTCCCAGCAGAGCATCAAAAATGACTTTGGGGGCTTTTGCGGAATAACGTTGATGCCGAAAGCATCTTGCCGATCCTTAAGCTCCGGGGGATCCATGTTGCCTGACAATCCTCTCGAAGGGTCGGTAGCAAGGCTGCTGGTGAGCCTGTCCACTCCCCCAAGATCCACGAGCTTCCTTAAGGATTTGGGATCATGAAGGGAACCCAGATCCTCTACCGTAAGCTTGAATCTCGTCTGAGCCTCGAGATCGGTGTTTTTTCTGGACACAACCATAGGGGGGAGATTTAGTATCGATTTCGCTCAATTAGGGGTTGAGGCCATATATATACACAGAGTTAAGTTGCTGGGCTTTAATAAGGGTCCTGGCTTTATGGAACGAATTTTGACTAGCTTTTCAAAAAGGAGGCGGAGTTTTTTCAGAGGCCAAAAAAATAAAGGTGATGTCTACAAGGGGCTAAAATGCCAATGTAATTTACTAACGTATAACAATACCTTAACTGGAAAGACATGTGATCATATTGTTCTATGGGCTTGCGAAAAAACAAGTCTGAGGAGCATAATAGCTCAGCCCCCGTTTTTCTGATTCATATTCAACGGTGGCAGGGACAAATTGTTAATTGATGGTAATGACATCTGCATAGCCTGTGCCTGAGCACTTTGCTGAAAATCGTAACCAAACATAGGGTTCATGTACAGATTTTGTTGTTGCTGTTGTTGCTGTTGTTGCTGTTGTTGTTGCTGTCTGTTCATTGCCGCGTAAAGTTGATTAGTGTCCATCATCTGTGACATATACATTTGAGAGTAGTTTGGATTTTGTGTAACTTCGGACTTAACCGCTGACTGTTGCTGTTGCTGCTGCTGCTGCTGCTGGACGCCTTGGCCATTAGAATACCTTGCGCCTTGTTGACCATTAACCTGATTAACGAAAGTCATGTATTGGTTTTGATCACTCATTGTAGCAGACTGCTGAGCCACATTAGGAGATGACGAGCTCTTGTTGCTTGGCGTTTGTCCTAGTGAAGTGGAATTCCCCGCGGTGGCACTAGCCAAGGCAGGATAAATATCATCCGTTTTAAACTGTTGAGGTTGCATTGCAACCATGTTAGGCTGGTAGTACAACGCTTGTTGTTGCGGGATTTGTGCAGATGCTTGCTGAGGAACCGCTTGCATAGGTTGTTGCTGGGACATCGCACCATTTGGATGACCCACAGCTTGTGGAAAGTAATGGTTGCCGTTCATAGCGAAAGCATAAGCATGATTAGGGTACTGTGCCATGTATGACTGCATGGCAAGATTATGGTTCCTGATGGCCTGTTTAGTACTGCAATGAGGACAGTTCTTCTTACTGTTTCTTCTTGGAGTGTACTTGTAACCAGGATATCTTTCAGCATGTCGTTTCTTTTCTTCCTCTGCCTGTTTATTCCAATAGTCTTTTTCATCAGCAGGGAGGTTCCTCCATCTACGTCCAAGTTCTCTAGAGACGTCTGGATTGGTTCTAATGACGTTTCCTTCCTCCAGTAACGCTTGGTGGTGTTTTTGTCTGAAAAGAATAAATGCATTTCTAGGTCTTGGAATCCTGTTCCCTTCCTGTTTACACGTACATTTTTCAAAAAGCTTCGAGGAATCAAGTTGTGGGGGCTGTGGAGGTGGTGGGATTTGCAGTGCTTGCATCAAATATTGCTGCTGGAGCTGCTGTGGATACTGGATAGCCGCCTGCTGAGGATATTGTTGCTGCACCGCTATCTGTTGATATTGAATTGGAAGCTGTGCTTGCTGAACAGCCATCTGCGGAGGTTGTTGCTGAGCAAGCTTTTGCTCGTGGTCTGGAGTTGGCTCAATGGAGTCACCATTATCGGACTTGTCCTGATCTAGCTGAGGAGAGTTCGATTCTGAATGGGAATTATGATTGATTGGAGACTGCTGTTGACTGGAAGGTTGTGTCTGGCCCGGAATGATATGAGACAGGGGAGGGAGGCTTCTCTTTCCGTCTTGGTCCACTTGGTACTGCTCCATCTTCACTGATGGTAATCTATAGTTTAGTTAGGTTTTAGGGACCTTGTTTATATTACTATTGTAAGTTGAAAAAACTAATAAAAAACCTTCCTTTGTTTCTTTGTTCTTGCTTTTGTTTTATGCTGGAACCAAAAGTTTTCGCCAACGTTTTCTTTTTCTTGAGCAACAAGGCTTTTTTAGTGGACGAGCAAATATGCAACTACAGACAATTATATTTACAATAAGGTGCCGATTGTTAATTACTCATGGTATGCGCCTTTTTGTCCGATTCTGCTGACCGTTAGATTCATCTCGTAGAAAGTGTGTTAACAAGACTACAATAGAGGGTATTCAATAGTTACAAGAGGGAGTATTAGTTGAGCATATTGTGACTGAACCAGGGACCTGATCGTCTTGTGATAGTATGAGGTCATCTCCAACATTGAGATCACATACCAACACATCGGGAAAGCCGACGAAGTAGTCCTCGAAATAGTTCGAAAGAATGTTCATGAAACAGACCATATCAGTTAACTATTTTCTGGAAAACCTTGGCCAGTGCAGTGTCTACAGACGGCCTCATCTTCTCTTTTATCGTGCTCGCTTGCCTCAATTGTCAGTGCTTATTGTTTTGGTGATGGCCTGGCTATGATGCCGGATTACCTTTTCCCAGTCTGGTGAACGTCTGCACATGTGCTCCCTTTTCGGAACTTTGGTAACCAAAACAGATCCAGACCTACTTTTTTTGCCAGGCATTTATTGTTGTGCAACAATATGTTTGAGTCCGACACTACTATAGTTTGTTTACCTTTGGACGTTTTCAAAATAAAAACTTTGCAGAGCTCTCCCCAATCCTCCCAGCGCCCTCAATTGCAAAGTTTGTTTACGAATTTACTTCAGTATTCTTTCTAATCAACTTGGATAACAAGCTCCAGAACTCACCATAGTCATTCCTTATTAACTGAGCTAAGCTCCCAACTACTACTAAACAACAACTTTCACTCTTTTTGCGAAAGATACCACTTGTGACCGGAGATACCATCGTTTATACTTAGAGACAATCATGTTATACAAGACCCTTTTGCCACTGTTGTTGCTCGTTTCCCAAATCAAAGCTGAGGAGACAACTACCTCTCTTATCACCCTGACCGTCACCAAGACAGTGTTGACACCAGCCGAAAGTACTGCTTTGTCTTTGTCGTCTGTCTCTGCCGCTTCTGCTTCGTCAGCCGCTTCTGTGGCTTCCGTTGCCAGTGTTTCATCGGCTTCAGCTGCTTCCGCTGCTTCTGCTGCCTCAGCTGCCTCGGCTGCTTCCGTGGCTAGCGTGTCGGCTGCTTCCGTTGCCAGCGAGTTGTCTGCGTCGGCTGCGTCTGTCTCGTCTGTTTCAGCCGCCTCCGCAGCCTCTGCTGCTTCTGTGGCCTCTATTTCTTCAGCTTCATTGGAAAAGGCCGAAGGTCTGCTGGCTATCGCCTCTGCTGCTTCTGTCAGTGCCCGTGAAGCTACCAGTTCCTCTGTGCAAATGCCATCCACTTTGAAAACTTCCTTCGTTAGCTCGACAGTCCCAGCCTCTTCCAAGGTTGTGACCAAGGTTTCGTCCTATGTGACCCATGTGCCATATAGCAAGTCTTCTATCCAGTCGTCGAGCGCTTCCACCAAGCCCAGCTCCCACTCTTCTATAAGTTCTGAGAGCAAGTCGTCAAGCACATCTGTTTCTTCGTTCGAGGACGAAGCTACTTCCACAGTCAGCTCATCATCTTCCAAGGGTGACGCCAACGGAATATCCCCACTTAATGGTCTTACCTTCGGAATGGCTGGTCTCGTGATGGCTGCTCTTCTCTAGATTTGATTTTCTTGCTTTAGGTTTATGTAGGACTACGTTTAATACCAGCTAATCTTGCTATTTAACATTCGTCACTCTTCTATGCTAATCACACACGAGTATAGTGCGTTTCTTGCACCTTCGGGCTTGCCAATCCAGCGTCCAAGTCGATGTTCCTTCGACAACGATGCTAGCACGCGAACTTGCTGGTCCTCCACATGCGCGTCGATTTTTGTCACCACTCCTTTGGCTCTTCCCAATGTGCCTATTAAAACAAAGCTGCGCAATTCTTTTTCCAGCTTCCAAACTTTGATCTCACCATTCCAGGATCCAGAGAGGAACGTATCACTGTACGGAACCGCATAGATAGCCGTGATCCAGTAAGGTTGTGGCTTGGCCACTTGTCTCTGCGCATCCTCCAGATTCTTCTCGGCACTGGAGATCCATGGATCTTTCTCTGGCTCTAGCCCATGAGCCTGTCTCTCTGTGTATAAAGGTTTTTTTTTGGCCAGGGACCAAAGACAGATATTACCGTTGTCCGAGCCTGTCACAAAATGCGTGTCGTCCACCATCGAAACACAGTCGATGCTACCCTCTGCGTAAAAATCGATACCCGCCTTTGGGGTATCGCCTCCTCTGAACGTGAGTCTGGTTTCCTCTGATATCTTCCATAGCATGGCTGTGCGGTCCCGCGATCCAACGGTCACACATCTCTCTTGTGCCAGTGCAGCAATATCCGCAACAAGATCCTGGTGGCCGTACAAGGTTTCCAACTGGGCCTGCTGGTTGACACTGTAGGTTCTGATCTTCAAATCGGCGCACGCAGCGTACAGTTGGTCGCTATTTCGACGGAAGGCCAACCCCAAAACCTCTCCACGACGGTCGCGCGTCTCCAAAACACGAATTGGAGCCAAGTTCTCGCTGCTCCAAATAATTATGCGTTTGTCGCGAGAGCCGGTGACCACATATTTGCCGTCCGGACTCACTGCCACCGTGAGTATTTCATCGCAGTGGCCGTTTTTCATTTGCTCCTTTGCCACCTCCTGGTACTTTCGACCGCCTTTCACGTATTTGACTTTTCTAAGCTTACTGGACTCGGAATCAAAACTCCACTTGGCCAGTTCCATATCTTTGGACACCGTGAAAACATTTGGATAGCGCACAGCTACTCCGGTCAGTCCAACACTAGCCACACGGTTGACGTCCACCTGAGCCTCATCGAGCTTCATTCTATCACCAATATATTGGTAAACATGCCCCTGCTGCTCAGAAACGTCTCTCTGCAGTCTTGAAGCAACAATGTCGTCGTCCAAATCCTTCGCATCAAAGTCGTATGTCTCGGTTTCCGCCTGTAGCTCGCTGAGATACTGTTTGGCCATGCGTCTTCTTTTATCTGCGGCAGTCTCATGAGCATGTTCATCCCCACTAGAGATCTCCTCGTCTTCTGCGGACTCGGCAGCAGACGAGTCGTCGAAAATATCACTTTGCACCTCCTCCTCATCGATATCGCTCGAGCTGTTGTTCTCCTGTACTCTCGACCTTGTGGCCTGCTTAGTTTGTTTCTTGTTCTGAGACCTGGATCTTTCAGGACCCTTTGAAGGACGCTTCCTCTTCTTGGAAGGATCGGAGAAAAACGAATCCGCCATAGTGCTATAGATGTCTAAAATTTTTTTCCAAAATATTTTTTATCGCACCCGTGCACCTAGCTCTCGTTGTAACGCGTACGATTTCTACACTCTCTATATTTTTCATTATGGACTCCCTGAAACAGGTCTTTATCACGCCTGGTTCCACGTTTGTACGCCATTCGCGGGATAGCACCAAACTCTATGTGTGCACTAGTGGAGTGCTGAAGGTCTTCGACCTCAGAAATCCGGAGCGAGAGCCTGAAGTGCTCGACATTCTGGACAAGGTGAGCTCTTTTGAGGTAAGCGAGATAAACGGCCGCCGCTACGGCATTGTTGCCTCTAAACAGGGAGTTTGCGAGTACTATGACCTGGGATCACTCAAATCCATGGGAAAGCTGGTGCGTTCTCCGTTGGGACTCAAAGATGCAGTTTTCACCCACGGAGGTTCAATGGTGCTCTGTGGCGGTTCTGATGGACAATTAACATTGGTTGCGCTTGATTCCGATGCCACTGTCAAGTCTGTCAACACAGGTGATCAGATCACGGCCATTGGATACAACAACGTGGGTGATCTAGCTGCCGTCTCGCTCTCGAACGGTGACGTTGCTGTCTACGCGTACTCCACGGCAGAACCCACCAGAAAACATCTGTTCAGCAACATAACACCAAAACACAAGATATCAGATGACGATGATGACGATGATCTGGACATGGACGACGCGTTAGGAACAGCCCGCCCAGACTCTGTGGCTGTGGCTGGTGTGTGTGGCTGTGACTGGCACCCTGACGGAGATCTTGTTGCTATTCCTACCAAGGACCACAAGATTGAGGTGTATGACCGTGCAGACTTTTCAAAGCTAAGCTTTAAATTTAGGGGAGAGTCTCATGACAAGGATTTGATTGACCTGAAGTGGTCTCCAAATGGCCATCATCTGGCATCCATAGGCCAAGACAAAAAGCTGATTGTCTGGGAGAAAGAATCCAGATCGGCTATCAAAGTATACAGTTTACCTGAACAAGGGTGCTCGTTGTCCTGGAGTCGTATGGATGATGGACTCCAGTTGGTTGTTGGAACCACTACTGGTCACATCGTGCGTTACGAGTCAGTGGTGGCAGTTACTGAGAAACCAGCAGATTCGACTGGCTACAATCAACAGGAGTTTGACAGTGAGGTTGAAAGTGAAGTCACGGGTCTTTTCGATGAGGCCCCGGAGGATGATTTCATTGTCGACGATGATGGTTCTGGATATCTGGAAAAAAAACGCTCGTTGAACTCTAATCAGCCAGTGAAGCATCGCAAAGTGGTCGTTGATGAGATCTCTGGACAGGCCAAGTTTGAGCTGCAACCATATTCTCCCGGAGGAACACCGTGGAGTGGTAACAGGAAGTACCTGACCATGAACTCCATCGGCTATGCCTGGACCGTTAAACAAGAAAGCTACAACACAGTGACAGTGAGTTTCTTTGACAAAGGGTTGCACAAAGAGTACCATTTTAAGGACCTATACGGATTCAACGTGGCTTCCATAACGGAAGATGGGATTCTTCTTGCGTCAGCACCAAAATCTAAGAAAGCCACCATCATGTACAAATCTCACGACCAGCAGGAAACCTGGCTCCGCACTCTCAATTTGCAACCAGCAGAATTCATCTCAAGTGCTACTCTCAGCAAAACTGCAATTTACATAGCAACCTCTTTAGGGTTCGTGCGCAAGTACAGTTTGTTTGGGCGTGTAGAGAGAATTGAAAAAACAGCTCCTGTGGTTGCGTGTGTCAACAGCGACAAATATCTCTTCACCGTGACCTACAACTCAGGCTCTTTGAATTTCAATGTGCAGGACCTAGAAGGCAAGTATTTCCAACGCAACGAGCACTTACCTATCCAGCTAATAGGTGGTTCTTACTCGACCTACCCGCTAAAAGGTGTATTTTTTTCTCTTGACGGTGATCCATGCGTTGTGGGATCTGATGACTTTCTTATCATTTTGACCAGATGGAGGGATCCGCTGCAGGCATTATGGATCCCAATTTTGGATACTGCAGCAGGAGTGAAGAAGCTCTCCACCGGTGACAATCTCAAGTGCTGGCCTTTGGGATTAATGAAAAACCATTTCAACTCCATTGCTACCAGAGGCTCTGAGTTTCCGTCTTTTCCATTGGCAATGCCCTTGGAGATCCCTATTAGATTGCCGATCGGTAGAGAAGACGATGATGAGGACGATCCGGAGGAGGAACTAGTGAGACACGTTACCATGGGAGAACTTCTGAACGACGCCATCGGTAACGACGACGTTGTGGATGAAACGGCTCAAGAGAGACTGGTTGAAATTAGTGTCAAGTACGATGCGGCTTTGCTGAAACAGTTTGGTGAGTCCTGCAACGATAGCAACATACATGATGCCCTGTACCTGGCAAGTAAGCTTCGAGATGAAAGAGCATTACATGCCGCCTCCAGGATAGCCGAACGTTTGCAACTTGTTCCACTGGTCAATAAGATTACAAAGCTTAGAGAGGCCAGAATGGACTGGGACAATTGATTATAGCATACATAATGTTATTGGAGTAATCTATCGCCGACTCTTGCTGACCATATCAATTTCCTTTTGAGATATCACCAGCCCGTTTCTGGTAGATTTACCTACGCTATTAATTTTCAGGCCGCGGTCCCTCAACCTTTTATCTTTCTTTACACCTTTTCCGATTCGTGAGCTAATAGAAGTAACCCCACGGTCACCCAGCTGTCTGAATTCATTCTTTTTCTTTTTTGCAAGTATGATACCAGCGTCTTTGGCTTCCTGCTCATGTTTCTCAACCCTGCGCATATGTGCCTTAATCATTCCCTTGCGCATCTCCATCGGCATTTTCTCCAGCTTTTTGTTACCACTTCCATTAACTTCAGAAACCTTCTGGAGTCGGCTATGTAATGTCTTCACTCTTGCGTTTCCTATCGGATTTTCGTGGTCCAGAGTTTGAAGTGTCAAATCAGCACCTGAATATATACTGCCCTTCGTATCTGCAAGAATATGAGACTCGTTCAACAGACGTTCCAAAGCAATATCATTCTTAATATCTTCCTGATCATTTTTGTCTTTAGAGTTTTTCAAAAGCAGCTGTTCCTGTGCCTTTTTCTTACGTTTCAACTCCTCCAGTGAAATGGGCTTACCACTTTTGAGTATCTTCTTTTCTTGTTTGGTAGGTTTAGCGTTTGTTGGAGTATATTTGTCCTCGAACTTGACAACCAAGGGAGCCATATTAAATTTTATTTTCAATTAATTTTTTTCATCCTGATAATGACTAGATACGTTGGATGCATTGACATCCACGGTGGAAAAGTTAAGCAGATCGTTGGCGGCACTCTAGAAAATGATGATACTGAAAATGTCGACCAAGTGTCTACGAATTTCATCAGCGAGCTGTCTTCCTCGCATTACGCCGACATATATAAGAAGCACAACGTTGTGCGAACCCATGTGATCAAGCTCGGTTCTCTCGAATCGAACGACAAAGCTGCCCTGGAAGCAATTCGTGCCTGGCCAGATTCATTGCAGGTGGGTGGTGGAATAAACATCTCGAACGCTCAATATTGGATAGATAACGGAGCGTCCAAGGTAATAATCACCTCGTGGCTCTTCCCAAATCAGACGCTTGACTGGGATAGGTTGAAGCAAATTAGTGATCTTGTTGGACCAGAAAGACTGGTTGTGGACCTGAGCTGTCGAAAAGTCAACAACGATGGTGAGATATCATGGGTGGTGGCGATGAATAAATGGCAAACCTTGACCAACACCGTCCTCAGTAAACAGCTTCTAGAGGAACTCAGTCAATATTGTTCGGAGTATCTTGTGCATGCTGCGGATGTGGAGGGTCTATGTAATGGAATAGACACCCTCCTGGTTCAGAAGTTGGGCGAGTGGTCCCCTCTGCCCGTCGTCTATGCTGGTGGTGCAAAGTCCATCACTGACCTCGAGCTGGTGAACAGACTGAGTGAAGGAAAGGTCGACCTGACGTATGGTAGCTCTTTGGATCTTTTTGGAGGAAAATTGGTCAAATTTGAAGATTGTTGCTCGTGGAACGACAACCTTTCTAGGTAGAGCTTAAGATACTATAATTTATACGGTTTCAAACTGGAGGTGATGCCTAGTAGTCCACCCACTATGCGATTTCCCGTAGTTCTTCCTGACTCAAAGACTTTTCGGACCCATGGCCGAAGAAGCATGAGGCCAAAAGCGACACCAAAACCCTGAACAAAGGGCATAATCATCTGGTCCTTGATAATAGTGTAGATTACCAAAGATGGTGTTATAACAGGGATTGGGTCGATTTCATTGGTTTCTGCGGACCTGTACTGTTTGGCATTACTCATAAGGTTTCTTCTGAACACCTCCTCAAATCGCAGGTCTGGAATCTTGATGTTCTGAGCCATGTCTTCAATCTAAACGTGGGTTTCGGTGTGCTTTAATTTTTCATTTGTGGCGAAAACAAAAAAAAACTAAATTCAAACTCATCATGTCCGAAGAGCCACAGGTGACTATTCGGAAGGCAGGTCGCGACGAGGTCGACTTCATTTTAGGTGATGTTGATCTCTCCTTGGCAAACTCTTTGCGGAGAACAATGTTGGCAGAAGTGCCAACATTGGCGATTGACTTGGTGGAGATTCTGATAAACACTAGTGTTTTGGCAGATGAGTTTATTTCGCACAGAATGGGTTTGGTTCCGCTGGACAGCGAGGACATTGATCAGCTCAAGTATACAAGGGACTGTACGTGTGAGGACCACTGCGAAAAGTGTTCTGTGACCTTGGAACTGAGGGCCCATTGCGATTCGGACGAAACGATGAATGTGTATTCCAGCCATTTGAGCATCATTAGTCCGAACACAGGACTCAACCTTGGAACTCCCGTGGTCAGAGATGCTGAAAGAAAGGGTGTTCTTTTGTGCAAATTAAAGAAACACCAACAGCTCCATCTCAGATGCGTGGCCAAGAAAGGTATTGCGAAAGAGCACGCCAAGTGGTCTCCATGTGCTGCTATTGGGTTTGAGTATGATCCTTGGAACAAACTCAAGCACACAGATTACTGGTTCGAAGAAAGCGTTGAGGAAGAGTGGCCGAAGAGTGCCAACTGTGACTGGGAAGAAATGCCAGTTGCCGGTGAAAAATTCGACTACAACGCCAAACCAAATCGATTTTACGTGAACTTAGAGACCACCGGACCGCTGAAACCCAACGATGTGTTTTCCAAGGGATGTATCGAACTGCAAAAAAAGATCGCCAACATTGTGTTTGAACTTGACAAGCTAGACCAACAACAGCTCCAGGCCCAAGCGAACGGTGCCACCGCATATGCCGGACAAACTGTTTACGGCGGTGCCAATGGAACTACATACGGTGATGTTGTTGGTGGTGGACAGACTAGCTATGACTTTGGCTCTGGAAGATGGTAAAAGTAATAGGTACGTACGATAGAAAAATAATTTTGAAAATATCATTTTGCTCAACATTATGTCGCAATATATTGGAAAGACCATTTCGTTAATTTCCCAGGCAGACATCAGATATGTGGGTATCTTAGAGAACATTGACAGCACTAAGGGCACGATTGCATTGAAGAGCGTTCGAGTTTTTGGCAGTGAGGGCAGAATCTTAGAGCCCAACAGAATCGTGTATCCTTCCACACAGATGTACGAACACATCATGCTGAGTGGTCCAGACGTGAAGACGCTCAACATCCTGGACGTTCCTATTGATCAGGTGGTTCCAGAACCCACACCAGTATTCAATCCTGCCAATTTCTTTCCTCCGGGACAAATGCCCCACGCAGGCAGCCCTGACATCTCTGCAAATCCAACTCCTCAGCCAGCCCCTGCTGCATCAACTGAAAACGCACATTCCCAAACGCCTTCTGAATCTGTGGCTCCAAAGGCTGTCACCGAAACGGCATCAGTCGAAGACGATAGTTCTGAGAACGAAGAGAAGAGAAAGCCAGCCCCTCAACAGAAGACACAAACTATGTCAAGAGCTGCTTCGGCGGACGCCTCCAACAGTAGAAGGCCTCTAAAGCAGCCAATTGGCAACGATTTCGATTTCGAGTCCAATAATGCGAAATTCGAAAGAGACGCTGAGGCGGAGGCCGTCGACTCTACATTCTACAACAAAAAGTCATCATTTTTTGATACTATCTCTTCCTCAACTGAGCAGTCTGCCTCTGAGAGAATGAGATGGCAGGAGGAAAAGCAGCTTAACATGGATACCTTTGGACAGTCTTCGCTCAGAAACGGTCGTGGACGAGGCGGATTCAGAGGAAGAGGACGGGGAAGAGGAAGAGGGAGAGGGAGAGGTGGTCGTGGTGGTGCCAAAGCTCCGGAATGGGCTTGAACTTCAGACTGTACAAGTAGATCAGATTAACTTCGAAAAAATTTATAAAATTAATTAAATGAGCTCCATTAAGCCATTTGCAGCAACTGATCTCTTCGAGCTCAACTCGATCAACCTTGATCCGCTCACAGAGAATTTCTATCTTTATTTCTATCTTCAGTATTTGTCTGATTGGCCGTCTCTGTTCTACAAAGCTGTATCTCCTTCCGGTCATGTGCAAGGTTATATGCTGGCTAAAACCGAGGGAAAAGGCAAGGAATGGCACGCTCATATAAGCGCAGTGACTGTCAACCCCAATTATCGCAGAATTGGACTCGCTTCTAGTCTTTGTGCTTCTCTGGAACGTTTTACCGAGGACGAACCGTATGAAGCATATTTTATCGATCTCTTTGTTCGGTGCAATAATAAATTGGCCATAGTTTTATATGAGAAATTGGGCTATTCAGTGTATCGAAGGGTGGTTGGATATTATGGAGACTACGACAACGTGCCCAACAGAAACAAAATGGATGCTGATATCGATGCCTATGACATGCGCAAGGCGTTGAAACGGGACGTGCAACGGGAGTCTGTGCGTGCGAATGGACGCAAATTCAATGTGCTTCCAAACGAAATCGTATTTTAGTCATCTGATCTTGCCGCCATTCTTCTTCACATTGTGTGTCAGCATGTGCCGGAAGTACGCCAAGAACCGATTCCCCGGCGTATTGTTGAGGGGACTGAGGTCCTGGACCTTCACCTTGTCGTTGCAGATTGGACAAACAACCACATATACGTGATCTATTTTGACAGAGTTTTTGTTGCTCTTGAGCTCTGGATGCAGACCTATCATGGATGGAAGAGGCATTTCTGACCCATTGCTGAAAACGCCGTGTTGTTTTGTCAAATGATGAAGATAACCCGATGAATTAAGGTCAAAAAACAGGCTGTCAAAATCTTCCTCGCGATCCTTTCTCATAGGCTTACAGAAGGAGCACAGTCCTTCTCGTTTGTGTCGCTTGCAATTGTTCTTGGACCGCAGAAACCGGAATATCCTGGGCTCGTAAAAATTGATTTTCTCGTTATCAGCAAACCGAGGAATCTGATTATTCTCGATGTTGGACTTTTTGTTCAACTCATATCCCCATTGGTGGTTTGGTTTATACTGGAGTTCTTTAACGAAAATCTCGGGATCTAGATCGTTCAATGAACAGTAGGGGATTAGATGTTTGTCGATGATTTCTCGATAATCAGGGTCCCCCTGATAGAATACTTGAATAAAATCTTCCACCAGCGCGCTTTTGCGAGTCTTTTTGCTTTGTAATTCATTTTGAACCCATGAATCGGAAACGCTGTCGTGTCTCTTGCGTTTTGACTGAACCTCTAGCTCCATTTCCTGACCTTCGTTTTCCAAAAATGATATTCGTCTAGAGGACCCTGACGACTCTGGGGTTTCAGACATCTCAAGCAGCAAGTCTGCCAAATCTGTCTTGTCATCAATATAGCTGTAAGAGTTCCCTGGTGTTGGTAGGTCTTCATCAAAAACAGGTATGTCCGAATTACCACCCGCAAGATGGTACAGGTTGCAACCCTCATTTAAATCTGTTACTCTTTCTTCGACTGTGTGTGTATCAATGAAGGTGTCCAGTATAGACGCCAACGGGCTTCCAACGAGCGTAACATCAGACTCTCTGTCGGCCTCTAGCCAAGAATCATGTGTAATTTCTTTGGGATCGACCACGGAGAAATCTTTAGATACCGGATCAATCAGGTACACGTCGTTGGTTTGCAATTCCTTCTCGAAAATGTCCCTAATTGCCTCAAGTTCTAAACCAGCAAACGCCTTCGCGGAAAACATTAAGATCTACGTAGTGATCTTGTGATCTTTGAATAAATATATATCTCATGTGGAGATCTTTTTCTGTTCTACTATTATGGAGAAACAGATAAACATAATGGAGCCACGAACTGTCTAGCGGCTAAGAGGCTAGCACATGAGATAAGTACTTCTATCCACAGCTCCACAGCTGACTATGGTCTCGGAACTGTTGATAGTGGCCACAAATGCCGACTTGATACGGCCATCGTGCGTTGGTAGCTCATCTGCCACGACGCCTCTTCCTAAATCGAATCCTCTCACTACACCGTCATCTCCAAACACCCAAACACCCTGTTTCCCTGGTCTCGAAGCAACCATCGGGTCAGAAAACTTGTCCTGGGGCGACATTGAGTTGGAATTCGAAACTATCAGGTCCCGCTTAATCACCAAATCAGCTACCAAGGTTTCCTGGTCTGAGGCTTCTATGCTCATTTCTGAAAGCTTTGACGCGACGTCTGCCAAGCTTGTAGATAGAAAGTCGGCAACGCTTGGAAGCTTAAAGGTAATCAACCTCATGTACGGGGTGTGGTTGGTTGCTGCAACAATTTTTTTTGGTTCAACCTGCACTAACTTCATCGGCTGGAACGAATGGCTAGAAAACTCAGAATCATTCAAAGCAATCCGCCCAATCTCAAACATCCGGTCTTTGATCGTGTACACCCCAAGCATTGACGTGTCTGTGCGACCCACTAAAATTAGTGGAAGACCACTAGAATCTTTTTCTGTCAAAATGCAGCTGGCTTTAGTGAGTAGAGAGATCTCTGTAATCTTTTGAAGTGTGCCGCAGAGTAGGTCAACTTTGGTTGCAGTCAAGCGTGAGTCCCATCCAGTAGAAACAAGGTACCCCGCGTCGTTGCTTGTTTGAAGAAAAGCGATATCCAGTACGAGACGTTTATGAAGCTGTTCTTCAGCAAGTAGCTCCAGCTGGAACTGCTCGCTGCAAGTTGCTCGCCAGACCCGCAACTTTCCATCCATTGCACACGAAATCAAAATGTCTGTGTTTGGGATACCAATCATTAGTTTTGTGGGAGTAGAACCGTGAAGATCTCCACGAACAGCTATGTTAGTCTGATTAACGAGATCAAAAAAGTGAACCTGTCTGGAATTGGTAACGAACAGTCCGACACTGAGCTCCTGTGATCCTATCTTTAGCGGCGCATAGGAAGAATGAATTATCAGCGCTTGCAGTGAACCCATGTTCAGCTCCTGCTTCTTCCGTGGTGCATCAACTGACCACAAACTTTCGGTACTCTTGAGGTTCGAAGATGGTAATGTAAGATAAGCGTACCGGTCGCGGAGTATACTCTCCAAAGACTCATCTACAACACAATCAAACTTCTGGTTGAGCTCCTGCTCAAAAGCCTCCAGAGTCTGTGTCAAATTCTTAGATTTCAGGAAGTGAGCTACAAGTTGTTCGGGAGACGTCATGGTAGGAGAAGTTAGAGTGCGCCGATCGGCGCGACGTTAAACGTACTACAAAGTGCTGACCTGTTTTTTTGTTTCACGTGACTCGATGGTGGGTTTTTTTTGTGTCCTCTGGCACTTGTAAAATAATTTTTCTGAAAATTTGCATCTCTATCACTAACTTCAATCATGGGAAAAGGAAAGCCTAGAGGACTTAACTCCGCCAGAAAGCTCAGAGTGCACAGAAGAAACAACAAGTGGGCAGACAAAGCATACAAGTCGAGATTGTTAGGAACTGCCTACAAGTCCTCTCCATTTGGTGGATCTTCCCACGCTAAGGGTATTGTTCTTGAAAAATTGGGTATTGAGTCTAAGCAACCAAACTCCGCCATTAGAAAGTGTGTCAGAGTGCAACTCATCAAGAACGGTAAGAAGGTTACTGCTTTCGTTCCAAATGACGGTTGTTTGAACTTTGTGGACGAGAACGACGAAGTCCTGCTTGCTGGTTTCGGTAGAAGAGGTAAGGCCAAGGGAGATATTCCAGGTGTCAGATTCAAGGTCGTCAAGGTTTCTGGTGTCTCCTTGTTGGCTCTCTGGAAGGAGAAGAAGGAAAAGCCAAGATCTTAGGTAGAAAGAGCAATAAGACATAATAAAAAGGTACAGAACTCAATGTAGACTAATTTATTTTGATGACTTACATAGCCAAGCCGCGGCCTTCAATAGAAACACCTCCCTTCTTGGTGCTCTTCTTTTTCTGGCTCATTTGCGTGAGTCGCTGGTTCAACTTTTTGAATCTCTCGTCCCTACTCAAAGACGATCCAACACCCATCGCAGCAATATTGCTCCTTTGCTGGCTCATAGCGTTCAAATTCACCTGTGGAGCCACAGTATACACACTCGTACGTGCTTCTGGAGCAGCAGCACGCTTTCTTCTATCGGCACTCTCTTGGTATAGAGACTGGCGAACTTTTTGGGGCTGAGATCGTTCGGAAACCATGGTTTGCAGTCTTTCAGCGTCGAGCGTGACTGTCTGCACCTTCTTGGCTCGGTAGTTATCAGATCTTCCCATGATTGGTCTGGTCCAGTCACCAATCAGCTTTTCAGCCGTACGTTTTAAAGATGGATCCACCTTTTTAGACTTTTGATAAAATAAAACAACCTTCCCTAGCCCGGATTCTCTCAGGTGGATAGTTTTGATCGGAAGCTTGGCCAGTTCAGTGAACAGTGTTTTCTGTATCTCAAATGCAGGTAGCGAGGCATCAGGAAGCGGTTCCAGCCAGATTCTCACGGCCTCCAACATGTTATTATCCAGAATTGAGTCGTACAGGTTCGACTTAAGCAATGTGTCCTTGACCTGGGGTAGCAGCTTTAACTTGTGTGTTGCTGGACGCTTGTTGTTCACACACTCTATGTCTAACTCTGCCGCGTCCTTCATCATGTTTTTGAGGTGCGCAATCGCGTCATCCTGCATTGCTTCTAAGTCCACCTCGTCATTCTTCTTGCGCTTAGTTGGCTTTCTGAGAACGGCTGCAAACTTCTCCTCAAATTCTCTTCTTTTGCGGGTTTGTTCGTCTTCCTCTTCAACTGGCTCATCATCCTCGTTGACCTCAATGTCATTAGACGAATAACCCTTGCTTCGTCTGAGCTTCTTGTTTTTCGGTTTCTTTTCCACCTCCTCGCTACGCTGTCTTTTTTGCGGAGCCAGCTTTCCCACATCTTCCTCCAAATCAGGCGTCTCGCTCACACCCGTATTCACGGCTTCTGCCTCCACAGAGGATGCCTCAGGGGAAGCAGTCTGCTGTCTCGTCTCGTCTCCTTCGTCCATTTTAATAAAAAAAATAACAGTGTACAGATGTTTCTTCAAAAAACTTTTATTTTATTCACCATGGACGGATTCTCCGAGGAAGACGCTAAGAAGTTTAAGCAAATGCAAAACGAGGCCACTTTCAAACTTGCTGCTGTAATTGCACTTGGTTTGTGGCTTGTGCCGACCGCAGTTCACTTTGTCAAGAAAGCTTTGTGAAGATTTAGAGATGCATTTGTATATATGGGTGATTACTGTGGGTATGGTTCATTTGGTGTTTATGGGTTTGTTTGATTGCCACTACTGTCTTTATAGTTCCGCTGTGCAGCTTGCTCTTAGACCAAGGCTTAAAGTTTCTTAAATACTGAACAATACGAAGTTCACCAAATTATTGCTACAACTCCAATATAGAACACATGATTTACTCTGGATTTTTTTAACATCTACGGTTGTAATGGCACCTGGTTGTATTTGTATGACACCCTGTTCTATCGAGTTGTTACAGACAGTACAATTTCGAATGTTTTGAGAGATCTGTTTCCGAACCTTAATCTCACCGATTTAATTTTCATTAATATTTATATCCAGAAAGATGACTACTAAGTTTTGGCGCTCGAAATCCTTGTTCATCATTAATGGTTCATCCAATGATCTGAAGGTGTCCTGGAAACACCCGCATGGTCGCTGGTTCGAAATTAGCATGGGTCCTTTGTCACTTATAGTTCACAACAAAAGTGGTGTCGTGCCTATATCTTCTTGCTTAAAACGTCATTCAATTTTTGCATTGCCTCCAGTTGAATCTTGCTGGTCAACTTTGGATCGCTTGTACTCTGTTTAATATTGAGATCATCCAAAATACCAATAATCATGCTGTTCAAATATTTGTCCTCCTCGGATTTGTTCACCGATACCAGCTCCGGATCATTCAAAATCCTCTTCATGCTCTCAAGCTTTTCGTAAACATACTTGACCTCGTTGATCAGAAATCGATATGTTTCTCGCAAAGGAGTTAATTTCTCTAAAAGTGAACCTATGTCGCCTCTCAGACACTCTTCCGACTTAAAATCCAAGAACGACAAGTCATCCTTCAATTTGTGAGAGTAATTGCGAAGCTTTACAAACTTCACAAGTGTCTGGTTCAAATACTTGTTGACCATGATCTCAACCTCAATTTCACGTACGAGGCGTTCATACTCCGTGTCCAAACGCTTGGCTTCACTTATTGCATTATCACGAACCTCCATTCCCTGGTGATGTCTCAATCGCACATATCCACCATCCACCAGATCTTCTGGGATATCCAAAATGTTCCTCATAGCATACACCTCGAACTTGTCAAAGTTCTTGTTTATTATGTGCTCCATTAAAGACTCTAGAGTAGCGGTGCCTTTCTGGATATCCTCGACCGTATAGGTGGGACTTATTGCGCTTTGATCTTTGAATCCTTCCTCATTCACAATGACATCGTCATCGTCATCTCGAGTTTGTAGCTCGCGCTCTCTCTGCGTCCTAATCTCCTCCTCACGATCAAACTTCTTTTGGATCAACGCCAGTTCCAACTGCTCTGTGCAGCGATACATGATCTCATTAATTACGTTAATGATATCATCAATTACAGAGATTGGCTGAAAGCCCAGATGCTCAGTCAAAAGCTGCGAAACCTGCAACTCCACAGACTCATTGCTCATGTTATGTTTATGTTTTTAGTTAAGTAAATAAAATTTATAGTGTGGCAGTTGAGATGTGGCTGGTACATCTATAATCTATGCTGTGCTATTTTACATCACTCGTCCTCATCTTCTTCAGAACTTAAGTCGCCGCCAACAACCTTGTTATCTTCATCCTCATCATCTTCCTCATCCTGATCGTAGCGCGGCACCTCGACATTTTCGTCGCCTTTCTCCTCGTCCTCCAGGGTTATCTCCTCTGGCTCGCTGAACTTCTTGTGCTTTCCGTCTCTGACGACTGGCTGACTTTCCTTGTCGAAACCGGGCTTCACTAGAGTTCCCTCCACAGATACAACTTTGCCTGCCGCGTGCAGGGCCTTGATTGTAAATCTGATTTTTCCATCAACAGGAACTTCATTTTCGTCCATCCATTGTCCCAGCGACTTGCCAAACTTGTCTGCGCCAGTGTCTGCATTGAACTCGTCGACCTGGTTGGGTATGTACCTCCATCCTGGGGGTATTCCTCCTTTTTTAATCGTGGCATTGAACGTATCGTTGATCAATAGACCGATGTGGGATTGTGATTGCATGTACGACCAGCCCTCCACCACATCGCCAACTTGTGGTCTCCAGACAAGTAGGTCGGCAGTACACCACACAAATGCAAAGGGGTTGTCGTCCGAGATTTTGGCAACGGCAATTTGAGATCCATCGTCATCTTCTCCAAGGTTTTCGGATGATAACTCAACGTTAAAATAACCCAGAAGAACCCCCTTTGCAAATGAAAGATACGTCATCAACATAGGGTCTAAATGCTGCTGTTTGATTCCATCGATCGGAGAATTCATGTGACATGGTGCTAGTGAAAGATACAGACAGGACTTTACAGTGTGAAAACAGTTCGACAGCCCGTCTTCACAGACTGAATTCGAGGACTTGTGGGATATCACATTGTACAGGGCCTTGGTCCTTGGCGTACTTTCAGAAAGTTTTCTCTTCACTCCAGTAGACATGCTATATAATTAATTGGAAAATTTTTTTTCAAGCCGCACAAGATAAGATGAATTTTTCCTGCCTCATCACCGTCTCTTGAATAGCTTGGTCAATTTTCTTTGATTACCGGAGGACTCTGGGGCGCTTATAGCACTCATCATGGAGAACTTACCGTTGGCATCAGCAGAAAGGCTGTGAGAATTGGCCTTGCTGAAACCCTCGAACTCTCCATGGACAAGCGAGCCCTGAAACTTGCGAAATGCCATGCCTTCTTGGGAGTTGAGCTGCTTAGTACGGTTGCGAAATAGTGGTTTGTAGGAAGACCACTTCTGTCGCATTTGTTTCTGCATTTGTTGCGGCGTTGGTGCATCCTCGTCCTCTGAATAGTGAGCCACCCCTGTGAATCTCACTTTCTTGACCAACTCGCCGTCTTCACCAAATTCAGGCTCCGCATCTTCTTCCACAACCAGAATGTTACCTAAGAACCGCGGGGGCCCGTTCTGTTTTGTAGACGATGCACGTGAGCGAGGTCTGCTCTGCGAACTGTCATTGGACTTTTCTGGTGAGGCTAGTGCCGAAGAAATTGTAGCATCTGGTAGTTTTGTCGACTCGTCACCTTCTGGAATTGCATCAACCGATCGCTGGGAAGCGCTCCCAGAGCGACTGCGGGATATGCTATTGGACGGAGACAGTCTGCTTGAGACGTTGCCTACTGGAGGCTGCAGATGTTCACTACTAGGCAACGATCCTGACCGCGAACGATTGGTCTGCATTTGGAAATCGGGTATTGTTGCATGCTTCAACGAGTTCAGAGGACTCGTAGGGAACTCAGAGTCACTTTGTATTGAACTGGTACGACTTTGAGCTGGCGAGGTAACCTTAGGAGGGTCCAACACTAATTCCGGGACCGTATTGCGTAAAGAAGAAGATCCCGACCCAGATCCCGACCCAGATCCTGATCCATTGTTGTATGTGTATATGTGGGTGATTTTGGGCCTAGGTTCCAGCTTTTTGGCGATAGTCTGTCCATTTTGAGAAGATTTCATAATATGCTGTTGTAGTCTTTGTTGAGCTGTCAAGGGTTGGGTGTTTGACTTCCGTGAAGCAAAAGCTGCTGCCTTTACTTGATGATCTGTAGTTGAAGATTCATGCTTCGGCACTTGCTTTTGTTGCAGGTAGTTGGTTCTAAGAGATGCACTAGCGCCTGCAAGTGCAGAAACAGAAGTGGGACTTTGAAACGAATTCACCGGTGAATTAGAGGGAGGAGAGGTGTTCGTTTCAAGGACTAATGTTCGCTGGATCTCAGGTGTGACAAGAAGCGAGTTCCTACGACTGGCTGAAGACCTTGTGCGTCTCAAAGGCCCATCATCCTGGTTGCTTTGTATACTGGATGAACGCGAACGCGAACGAGACATTGTCGATTGACGCGACAGTGAGCTCGGTGAAGATCCACTGGACCTAAGTTCTTGGCGCAGTTGTTTTTCTCGTTCATCCACTTTGTGCTGCATCTCTTCTGCCTTCTGTTGCTCTCGGTCCCTTTCACCAGCTTCCTTGATCAATCTTGCTTCTTTTGCCTCATCCAATATGTCCTTTTGAAGTTTTGATTGCTTCTCCTTTTCCAACTTGTTTCGTTCGGGAGAAACATACATGGCTTCCAAACTTTTTG
Source organism: Ogataea nakhonphanomensis (assembly GCA_030564965.1). Classification (NCBI taxonomy): domain Eukaryota; kingdom Fungi; phylum Ascomycota; class Pichiomycetes; order Pichiales; family Pichiaceae; genus Ogataea; species Ogataea nakhonphanomensis. The sequence goes on from JAJMAN010000011.1 coordinate 145,500, forward strand.
TCAGATGTGAGGTGAATATTGCCGATTGTCTCCTCTGCTCTTTGCGCTCCCTCATAGCTTGTTCCTTAAGCTTCAGTCGAAGCTGTTCCTTGTCAAACTCATTCGATCGATTAGAATCGATGATAGCTTGCCATTGAGTCTGGAACTTTCTAAGTACGAGGAGCATTGTACTTAGCAAACTGTACGAATCATCGCAAACTTTGTGCATCTCAAAAATGTTTTCAGGGCGAAGTGTCACAATACTTCCATTTCTAGTGATTCTTGTGATTGTTGTCAATAACAGATTGTTCTTCTTGGTCTGGTTAAAATACACGTCAAGATTCTTTAATACCACACGAAGAGACTCATTAGTTCTGGCGTAATTTTCAAAATAGAAGCTGTTGTTGTGGTACAGAATCTTTCCAAACTTGCGCACAACACCATAGAAGTCAGCTAAATGCAAAATTACAACAAATGACCTTTGAAGAACAAATTGATAATGAGGGGATTCAAGAAGATATTCTTTCACTTTGCATTTTTCCAACAGCTGTTTGTAAGACGTGAATTCTTCCATTGTTCTTTCAAAGTTTGCAAGATTGCTATTCAAGCTTGCTAAATCGTATTGTCGTTGCAACTGTTCTACTCTCGACTCCGTAAGAGGTCTCTCAGGCTCTGCACTCGAAAGTTCTTGCATTGAGTCTAATTCCGGAAACTGCAACAAGTCTCCAAAACTTTCAAGAGTAAATAATGGTCTGTCCTTCTTGTCTTCGATCGCCGCTCTTTCGTTCATAGCAGCCTTCCATTTCTGATTGCATATTTCAAATGTGTTGATCAGCAACAGCTCCAAAAGTTTGAGGGTCTCCAAACTTTGTTTAAAACTAGGAATTTTAGCTTTTGTAGTATCGTAATTAGTCGAATTGTCCATGCAATCAAAACTGATCGCGTTCGTGTTCAACGGAGGCTCAATTGACTGGGCAGGATTGAATTTATTTCCATTGATTAGAATCTCAGATCTCCGGTATATATTATCATTGATATTGAATATGCAACCATTTAAGAGAATAACGTATTTGCTGAATGAGATGTGGTTATCCTGCGAGCATTTTTTGATCAAAAACTTAACATGGTCGATAAGTTTGAGTATTTTTTGAGACGTGTATCGATATTGCAAAATTCGGGCATCAAGATAATCCAAAGGCGCACAATCCTTCAATGAAGGTCCCGCATTATCAAACGAGCCGTTGACGGAGGGAGCAGGGAAGCCTTTATTCATGGACTGCCAATGTGTTGTTCTTATCAACAATCACAAGGGTTATGCAAATCAGAACGTAGGAAAACCAAGTAATAAAACTGCAAATGGTGGTGAAATGAAAACTTGTATGCAAAACGTTTCGAAACGGATCTTGCAACTTTGACAGCGGGCAAATTAGTAACTAGTGTCTGCATCCACCAAACAAGCGAACAAATGAATTTTAAATGCGTTTCTTCTATTATTTATTTACACAGCCTGCAAATCGCGGTGATATGCCTTCGTTTCAGTCTCGCTATTTCTTCTTGGGATTCCCGTTAGTTAGCCATTTCCAGATCAGGTCCTTCTGCTCTGGGGTACTCTTTGCGTGTTGTAATTTCTTTTTGAACTTAAGTCTGCTTCTGATGCGGGCGTCCAGCTTTCTTGTCTGTTCACGCGAAGTGATATTCATTTTTTGAACATTCTTGAGTCTCCGGAAAGAGTTCACAACCATGGCTCCACCAGCAATCATACTGAGGACCACCACAAGAGCGAAAGCATGTTCAGACTCCTCGATGAAATTTTTAAGATTCATTCCATAGAGAGCAGGAATAAGCGTTGCGACTGTGGCTCCCAGAGTATAGATAGTGATTTTCAGCTCGAATACCATCAATGAGTTTCTATTGGCATCCAGAATGATATTGACGATCTCCTCCGTTGATTTGATATCATTGATAAGTGTCTCTGCCTGCTGGACTACCTCATCACATTGTTTGTAGTATGACTCCAGCAGCATTTCAATTTCACCAGTGTCAAGCTCATCTAATGCCTGCCTAAATTGTGCTGCCGAACTATTTTTACTGTTCCCATCTATCTGTATCTCCTCATGACGGAAAGGTCCTCCGTGAACACTGCGTTCGCTCAAATACATATTCTCGAGATCCTCGTCGTTGTCCAGCAATTCATCCAGAACATTTCTGATCAACAGTGATTTTTGGTAGAATGTAGTGAGTTTCTTTGAGTTGACCAGCAAATCTCGTAACTTTTCCCTGTTGATTTCGGTATCCAAATAACTCAGAATCCGAGTACACACTTTCAATCGTTGCTGGAGCTCTGCTTCCAGAACAGCCATAACGTTTATCAATATACTTTCGAGAGTCCGAAACTCGTATGATTGAACCAGATTGGTTGTCCCGTGCTGCGTCTTGACTTTGAGTTTCGATTCCAAGTCATACATGAATAAGCTTAATTTGGAGGCCGCTTCGGAATTGGCCGTGTCGAAAACCAAAACCGAATCTGCTTTGATCAAAGCTTTAATATGAAGCAGGTTGATCAATATACAATTTGAGCGGACAGCAATAATTGGAGCAACGTCAACGTTAGACGTATCAATCTTGCGCAAGTCACGAGGAAATAGTCCATTCTCGTGTAGAAATTTGGCCTTGGGAAAACTCTTCGAAATGGCAACAACATTTCCATTAGCATCAAATATAGTGCAGCTCACATCCGTGGAGTCAGGTTTAGCAGTCTTCAACACTTTGGCTAGTTCCAAAGGATCCTTGACCGATGAGGCAGATCTAATACTAAACGTGTGATTTGGCGGAACCCATCGAGCATTATTCATGAAAAAAGATGCTCCATAAAAAATCCGAGGCACCATCACCATTCGTGACAGGGCCTCAGCAGGCTTGGCCTTAAACATTGGCCTCGGCCAACTCTTCATCACGACTTAATTAAATAAAATTTATCACACCCTAGACCTACGCTATCAATATTTAATCGTCTCTACACATTTAGTCGAAGAACTTTCTGGTGGCAGAGATTCCAAAGAGCTCAAGTCTCAAGGCCGGGAGAGCAGTTTTGGAGAGAAGGGCCAATCTTTCCTCGAGTGTGTTGGTCACCTGAATCTTTCCAGAACCATTGATGATAATGCATCCTCCAGCAGAGTCTTCATTCAGGTAGGATGACTCGTCTATGGTAACAGTGGCACTGATTTTGGATTTGGACTCAAAGTCTTTGGCGGCATCTTCGATAGCTTCGCTTGCCAGAGAGACATCTGCTTTTCTGACTCTTATGGTGACTTTAGATTCCATAATGGCAAACAACCCTTCCTCAATTAGCAGCTTTAAAACAGTTTTGTATTTGGCCGAATCATGCGAAAGCTTAACAAGTTCTTGTTCTGCATCTTTAAAAATGGACTCCAATGCTTCTTCTTTGGTCGCAAGAATCTTGAGTCTTGTTTTATTAGCAATTGTAGACTTGGTAATTTGTTGTGCCAAAGATGCCTTTTTAAATTTGCTTTCGTAGAGCGAATCAATGGCATTGATTTCAGAACGCACAATCGATGCCTTTTCAATCTCGTATTCTTCATCTGCCTTCAGTTTGATTTCCTTGGCTTTTTCCTCTGCTTCTTTAGTGATGAAAGCCTCCATCTTCAAAAGTTCTCCTTGGACCTATGAAAGTTAGTCGAAACGTTACTATCGTATATTCAACATACCTGATCCTCTGTAAGTGCACGTGTGGACGACATGATGATTGGTTAGTTCAATTGTCGGGGTTTTCTAGCTGTATGTATTGACTTTTAACAAGTATGAATTTAAGCAGCAGCTGAAAAACGGCAGCACAAAACTACTATTTTTGTGCACGACCGCTATGCTACTTAATTCCAAAAATTAGGAATTTATATATTCACTAGAATAACAACAAGTTGTCCATTTTTTTACGTTCTCGAACACTGTAATCTCATGATTCCTTGTTCATTCCGACGCTTTGCGTCTAATCGACCCAGAATAAATCCTGTGGGCATTCAACATTTATCTGAAGAGCTACAGGAACAACTTTTCCCTGATTCCTTCAGCCGTGAAAACGAGCGTTTGACAAAACACAACGCGTTGCTTGTAAAACTGGCACATGAACATCTGAAAGCCAACCAGCTTTTAGGCAAGAAGTGTTTAGTGACAGATCCAATACGTTTTCGCCTGCCAAAACTACAAGGTAATAATCTGAGCGAGCATTTTTTTAGACTGGGTATGGAGAGTTTACGGCCCTATGAAGCAATTTTGGATGAAATTATGAATATTGGTAATGCAGTTCAGCCACTACCAAAAATATGGCAGCTCAAAAGTGGCTGGACAAGATATGTTCCTGGCAAAACTCCCAAATCAGTTCCCTATCCGCTAGAAAAAGGGTTGATATTTGATGTTGAAGTTTTATACAAAATCAGCAAGTATCCGGTAATGGCCACAGCTTTCTCCAATCAAGCGTGGTATGCATGGGTTTCTCCTTATTTAACTGGCGAAAGTGAACAACTGGATGGTCATCTAATTCCAATGAACGTTCAAAACGAGGAAAAGGTTATAGTCGGACATAACATATCTTATGACCGAGCTCGTATACTTGACGAATATGAACTCGCACAGTCCAAGGCATTTTATATGGATACAATGTCTCTACACATTGCTGCTAGCGGAATGTGCTCTCGTCAAAAAGGAACTTGGATGAAGTATCACAAAATTAAAGATGAGGAAACGAACAGGGAGGGTTCTTTGACTAAAATTAGAGACGAGGTGGAGTCGGACTCTTTGAAGGAGCTAATTGAAAACCCCAACCTTGATGCAGATGATACGTTAAGCTCATATCTCACTGATGATCCATGGTTGAGAACGAGTAGTTTGAATGGACTCCAGTATGTCGCTAATCACCACTGTGGAATCAAACTTAACAAGGACACTAGAGATCAGTTTGCAACGCTGAATCCAAAGGAGATAGTTGATAACTTCCAGGAACTGATGAACTACTGTGCTACCGACGTTGTTACAACCTACATGGTTTTTAAGAAGGTATATCCGGAATTCAAAAGCCTTGTTCCCCATCCTGTTAATACTGCAGCATTACGACATATTTCACAATCGTTCTTACCAACGAACAAAAAGTGGAAAGCTTACATCCAAAGAACAGAAAAAATGTATCAGGATAGTGTTGAGCTTATAGAGAGCAACTTAAAGAGGATGTGCGACGAGGTGATGGCTTTGAAGGACGATCCCACCAAACCTTGGGAGAATGATCCTTGGCTTTCACAATTGGATTGGCAAATCATACCGCCAAAGCTGACGAAGAAAGGGACTCCCTATAAACGTCAAAAAATGCCTGGATACCCAGAGTGGTACAAAAAGCTTTTCTCCAAGAACGTTATGAACATCACACCCAAGTCGAGAGTAACGCCGCTTCTGTTGAAATTGTCCTGGGAGGGGAAACCAGTCTACTGGATAGACAGTAAAGGTTGGTGCTTTGTTGCTGATAAAAGTGAGGAGGAATATTTCAAAAGTAAGAATTACCTCCTATTAGAGCCTGCCAAGATAGTCGAAGAGGGACTGGCCTCTAATGAGAATTTTGTGGAATTGTTGCAGATAAAGTCGTTCTTCAAGATTCCTCACGAAGAGGGACCAGAGGCGCGTACCACAACACTCATGTCCAAGTCGTTTGTCCGCTACTCCGAGACGGGAATTTTATCATCAGAATATAAGCTTGCAAGACAAGCTTTAGATTTAGCTGTAAGAAATAGCTATTGGACAAGCTCCCGCGAGCGTATCATGAATCAATTTGTTGTTTTCAAAGAGCAGCAAGACCTGGGTATGATCATACCTCAAATCATTCCAATGGGAACTATCACGAGACGTGCAGTTGAAAATACTTGGCTGACGGCTTCGAATGCGAAGAAGTCTAGATTAGGATCTGAGCTGAAGGCAATGATAGAGGCACCTCCAGATTATTGCTTTGTTGGTGCGGATGTCGACAGTGAAGAGCTTTGGGTTGCTTCTTTAGTAGGTGATTCAGTATTTAAGATTCATGGAGGAACTGCTATTGGCTGGATGACACTCGAAGGAACCAAGAACGAGGGTACTGATTTACACTCGAAAACCGCGAAAATTCTGGGTATTTCAAGAAATGATGCTAAAGTTTTCAACTATGGACGTATCTATGGTGCAGGTGTGAAATTCGCAACTTCTTTGTTGAAAAAGTTCAATCCCTCGATATCTGAGACTGACGCTAGAAAAACTGCCTCTGCACTTTATGCAGCAACTAAAGGCATGAGTCAGACAGTCAATAAACGTAAGATGTGGTTCGGTGGTTCTGAGTCTATTGTTTTCAACAGATTGGAAACAATTGCAGAGCAGGAACATCCACGGACCCCCGTTCTTGGGGCAGGGATCACGTCTGCTTTGATGAAAAAGAATCTGAACTCAAACACATTTCTTCCTTCACGGATCAACTGGGCCATTCAGTCCTCAGGAGTCGACTATTTGCATCTTCTGGTGATATCCATGGAATACTTGTTGAAAAAGTATAAGGTTGATGCGAGACTGTGCATAACTGTCCATGACGAGATTCGCTATCTGGTCAGGAAGGAACATAAATACAAAAGTGCTATGTTACTTCAAATTGCCAATTTGTGGACAAGAGCGATGTTTTGCCACCAACTTGGTATAGATGAAGTTCCGCAAAGTTGTGCATTTTTTTCGGCTGTGGACATTGACCATGTTTTACGTAAGGAAGTGGATCTGGACTGCTGCACTCCTTCAAACCCGACAGCCATTCCTCCTGGTGAGGCACTGTCTATTACACAGTTATTGGAGAAAGATGAGACCCAGCAATTTTTGAAAACAATGGAGGAGACAGAAGTGTCGAATATCCCTGTGCCCAAGTTTGAGAGGCCGTCTGATCTTCTTGATAAAGATCTCAAGGGTCCAAATCGCACTCTATTTATCAAAATGCAGATTTTGACCTCGACAGACGAATTCAAAAAGTACCGGCGCTCGTTCACTCAGAACATGAAGAAGAGTAATTCCAAGTTTGCTGAGGATTACAAGCGTAATTTTGAAAACAAAGAGATAGCAAAGGGAAGTTTAGGACATATGGACACCCAGCTCACGCAAAAGATGGTGAATGAGATTGACTTCGAGTTCTTCCCTGGACCCAGCTCTACCAGCGGGCGACCAAAATACAAAAGCGAAATAAATGAGAGCGACTTCAATATTTACGCAGATAAGGTCTCCAATTACAAACCTAAACCACAAAGCGCCCGAACATGACCATGAATAGATTTATTCAATTTGTACATATAATGATTACGATGCGATCTGATTATGGAGATTGGACTTGCGCTCCAAATAGCGCTTGCGATATTGTATTAAATCCTCGGGAGTGATCTTCGAGGTGATTAGTTCTTGTAAGGCTTTCTCAAAGGACGAGGTTATTTTCTTTGATCCATCTGTGGGTTGTTCTGAATCTTCGTCCACTAACTCCTTGGGATCTGCCGATATACCTTGCTGTTTGTAGTTCACAGGTTTTCCTAGTTTTTTGGCCACCTCTAACTTGTGTTGTTTGTAAGACTCAGAGACAAACACTTCAGCTTTATCAGTTCCAGACTCCAAATTCTCTCTTGCTCTATCTATTCGCTCCTGCTCCTGCTCTAGTCGTTCCAGCTCGCGCAGCTTGCGACTTTCCAGCAGCTTGTTGATATACTTCGGTTTCTTGGTCTCCTGGCGAGCTGGCTTCTCAGGCTTTTCGAAGCTGTCATACAGCTCATCGTACAAAAATTCTTGATCGACAGACTCGGTCTTATCTCTTCTAACATATACTGTAGACTTTGCTCCAGAGTCATCATCTAGATCATCGCCAAAAGCTGACACGCTCTTGACCTTCACCTTGCCCTTGCCTAACTTCATGAAAAAGAGAGAATTCGGGAATACACTTCCTTACACCAGGTGTTCATACATATTGGAGCCGCCTAGACACTAGCACTCAGGTCTCAGACCGACATGTGGAGATCCAGCAGCTAGATGACTTTGTTCCTCAGATCCAGGTCATTTTGTTGCGATACCCCAGCTTTTTCGGTGTTTGCAACCATCCCATGTCTTATCTGTCGACGCGACGTTTTATCAAAAAATACTAGACAAATTAAGTGTTACTTCACTATTGAACAACAGAGAAAAATTATGTTCCACAACTAAACACTAATTCATCTGGAACTAGTATTTGCTTTGATCATCTGGCAATTGGACACAGAAGACCCTGAAAATTTTAGAGCAACCATCTAAAGAATTTACATTAATAGAACATCGAAAATCTCCTCTCAGGTTTACTCTCATGTCGCATGGATTTGACTGGTTTTCGATCCCGGGGGTGGACACAGGTACAGCCAATGCTTCAAACGAAGTAAGGCCTGCAGTCTCATTTGGGCTTTCACCGACACCATCTACATCGTCGGTACTGACTCCCCCTGCACGACAACAATCTCCGCGATATCAGTTGCCGTACAGCAACTCTGGTGCATCTCATAATGCCTCATCCGATGCACTGATGGACCATGAACGGTTCTCGACGATTTTCGACCGTTTGGATATCTCGGGAATGGACCGGAGGGTCCATAGTGATGATAACATCAGCCTGGGCTACAAACCCCAGAATCTGACACAGACGGAGCCGCAACGAGCTCCTGAACCGCACCCCCTATCAAACAGCACGCAGACTCTCATTGCTGAAGATGGTAGTAACCTGCCTTTGTCCCTCACAATTAACGATTTGTCTCCTCAGGAGGCCAAAACGTATCTTCGATGGTACAATAACATTCTGGCGCGGAAACGAGGTGAAAGAACCATCACTTTAGAAGATGTGTTTCGGTTCTTGTCCAACTTCCGCATCCCGGATACCGTCAAAAACAGAATGACTGAACTTTTCGGGAAACTAGCATACTCTCTGAACATTGGGCAATTCTACGCATTGCTACGACTCCTAGCACATGCTCTAGATGGAAAAACGCTAACCAAGTCACTTTTAAAGATTCACGCCCAGATCCCTAAGCCAATATCCATTATGGCTCGCAAACGGATCAAGGACCAAACTGACAGTACGGATAATTCTGAAACAAGTTCGATCGATGAGCAACAAGCAGCAACAAGCTCTGAACCTCCTCCAAAGCTAGATCTGGACTCATTTACTCAATTCATTTTAACGGGCGAGCGCCCATCTACATCCCCTACCAAGAAGAGCAAAAGTGGAAAAAAGGTTAAATTCTCGGACCAAGTGATAATAGAACCACCTCCATTGGAGGAGATCTCCATGGGATCGACAGAAAGCCTTCCTAGTACGACCAGCTTGGACTACTCATTACCAATGGATCAGTTGCTAGCTAGAATGAAGAGCCAAAACCGGAATTCTGCCCCCCAGGAGCAACATCATACAGAGGAGGAAGAGGAAGAGTTACGAGATATGCAGGATTCCATAAACCATTTTCAGAATGTCACAATCGACAGTGTTTCCATCCATGGAACTCCTTCCAACGTACCATCTCTCCAGGTCAATGGTGACTCTCCAGAATCCGAAGTTCCTCCCGTGCTACCGTTGGCTCCCAATTTAACCGGGAGCGTTTCAAAATCCATGAGACAGCAAAATGATGGACTTTCCGTTCGTGAAAGAGGGTCATCTTCCCCGCTACCATTTGGAAATAGACCAATGATTCCGTCTCCGCTTTCTCGAAATGCCAACTTTTCTGCGGACAGTGCGTCGATGTTCCTGGAGGCAGCGATGGCACACAGCCCAGGAAGCCCCAACAGAGACCAACAGAGACCAATACCTCCTCCTCCACCACCATCCAGGAACCGTGGATCCTCGGTTCTGCGCCCTCCAGCTCCTCCACCACCTAGGTCACGAAAGAACTCGTCTCCGCCAGCGTTCGAGTTCGGTGTGGATCATCCGTCGCTGCCTCCCAAACCCACATTGACCCCTGCACAGAAACAACACCACGTGAGTTCGGAAAACCTTACCCCCAACTTCAGTGGCGACTTCGGCCAGGGATCTGATCTCCTGGATAGCCTGAAAAGCCTGCAGGCCGAAGTGGACAGAATCAAGGCCAATGAATACTAGATGCGTCGATCGACGGGCCGATCCGGAACCATGCTTCTCCATCAGAGCAAAAAATTTTATAGCTCAATCATCAATGCCACCAGTTCAGAACATCCAGTATCAACAACAGCAGCCATCGAACTTCCAGAAGTTCAAGATGGGTCTTATGATGGGCGTATGTATACTTTATGTAGAAAAATACTAACCAATAGAGCACTGTTGGAGTTGTCACGGGACTCATGTTTGGAGGAATGGCCATTTTGCGACACGGGGCTCCTAATGGTATCATGAACACCTTGGGACAGTACATTGCTGGATCTGCTGCTACATTTGGACTCTTCATGTCTATTGGATCTGTGATCAGGTCGGAGAGCGCTTACGACGTCGCAATGAGCCGGCCGGGAACCATGGCCGAGCTCAAGGCTCAGCTGATGGCCAGACACATGGTGACGATGGAGAAAATGAAAAGGAACTGAAGGTCAAACCGGAGGTAATTAGAGGGTCCGTTCTCTCGTATATCGTGTTCATAGGAGTTTGAATTGAAAGTCAGGAAATATAGTGTTTTTGAGTTTTGCTCGGGATGAGGGGATGAGGAGATGGAGCAGTTGTCATGCAGCCAGCCGAACTTTGTGGGAGTACGTTGCTCTTCTTCAGAGGCTACTGGTGTAGCTTAACTACACTGATTGACAATTGATAGGTTTGCTTAGCACGTCTGTCCGAGATGTGACATATGTGCTTTCAATTTAAGTAAATCAGCGCGATCGGCCAATTCAGACTACACAGATTGCTGCTGCATTCTGCACCCTAATAATAGCTAATATAATAGTTTCAGATAGATGAAACCAAATTCTGTGTAAATTATTTCTCGAAAAGCGGACATCTGATATAATGTTTCACATTTAGCTCCAGCATAGAAATATATTTAATGCGCAGGAACAGACAAGGATTCATGTCAAATGTCTAGCAGATCTAAAAAACTTCAAGGTGCTGTAAGCAAGAGCTTTAACACCATCCCTTGTGGCGACATAAGTGTGAAAGATCTCAAGGACATATACTCATGTTTGATTTACTGTCTCGATCTCAAGTCTGACCGAGAAAAAGAGACTCGGCGGATGAAACTGAGCTTTAAATCAAGTCACGGCTACTCCTTTACGTGGGAAAAAGCGTTTGTGGCCATGCAAAAACTCAAGATCCACATCGAAAACGCTGCTACCTGTATCAACATATCATACGAGATCAAAGCCAAGACTGCCCAGGATCTTTTGCAGATCTTTATGAATGCTCGAATGATTCACTGTCCAGAAGACAAGACGCGAGGCAAACTCAAACCTGGTTTGATCCTCCAGCCCACGCCAAAGGGAGTGGCTATTCTGAGCTCTTTCTGCGCCAAGCATGGTCTGCGGGGCCCCCACCAGGTGCCCGAGATTTTGAAGAGTAACCTGAACTCTATGGAGCTGATCACATTTGAAAGAGCATCCAGGACGGACTCAATTGTCCACAGTGAGTACTGGAACAAGGTTCTGTTTGTCCATTTGATGGGTCCAAAAAAGAATTTCTGGACTCCAAATATGGCTCCTGATGAGCTGCCCAATCTTTCAAAGGTGTATGAAAACGAGAGCTATGCTCCAAACACTGACTTTGACAGGTTTGAGCTGACGTCGCAGGAATCCTTCTATGCCTTTCTGAACGAGAAAAGAGCTGGTAGCACGAACGAGGTCTTGGAGCAGAGCAAAGCGGACAAAATCGACAAAAGCCCAATTTCTCCTCTACACCATCGTTTTTTCACTAATCCAGACTCAGAGTCTCACGTGCAGTACTACGTGTCCAACAAAGGTGTCCGCATGTTCGAGAGCAAAACCGAGGAAAGACCGAACGGGAGCAAAAAAATAATAGGGGAGCATTTTTCCGGGAAGGCCGTTGTTCAATGGCTCTTGGACTGCACCGATGTGATATCCCACGCAGAGGCAGTTAAAGTAGCTGGACTGCTCACCAGCATGAAACTTTTCAGACTTTTAAACCCCGAAGACTTTCCCAATCCAGAGAAATTTATAGCTCAGCGCAATGCTTACTATGTTCTGACCAAAGAGGGAGCAGAGTTGGCCCAATGGAACCATTCAGACAGGGTTTTATCAATGTCGGATGAAGACTCAGACTCAGTGGCAACAGTCCACGACTGCGACATGCAACAGATTACCTTGGCGGACGTTCTGAACGATCCGGGAATGAAGTACCAGTTTCGCACTCATTTGGTTGACGAGTTTTCGGTGGAGAATCTGGAAGTCTACAACGACATTAGGCTTCTAGAAAAGAAGTTCAAGACTCTCAAAAAGCTCCTCAAGCTTAAAGAGCGTGAAAAGTTGTTTTATCTTCGAACTCCAATGAGAGCCAAACAAAAGGCCACCATCTCCGCCGCTGTGATCAAGCTTTCAAGCGACTGCTTGAATGATGCGTTCAATATTTACACTTCGTACCTCGCACAGGGAGCCCCTTACGAACTCAACCTGAATTCTCGGCTCCGCAAAGAAATATGCCACTTCATGGTGCACACAGAGGAACTTTATCCGAAAGATATGGATATCAAACCCCTCCAACAGACACAAATGACTCCTAAACCCGGTACAAGCGCTGGCAAGAAGGATCCTTCCCATCTCACTTTAGACTTGCAAAACATCAAGCTTGTTGATCCGCCGACTCCATCGCCAACAGATCGCTCTATTGCTCACGTTTTGGAAATGCTTGCCAACATTATACCTCTTTTCGAGGAAGTGAAAATGCACGTTTTCCAGATGATGGCCAAAGACTCGCTTCCCAAATTTCTTGAGTCCTCAATACTAAAGGACCTTCCGGTGAGTAAGCCTAAAACCACAATGTAAAAATAGCTGTGATACAATATTTATAACATGTAATTTTAGAATTTAAATTCATACTTAATTGATTGGGTCTATCGTAGTTCCCTTCTTAATGGTTGCCCATCCAATCAGTCTGAAGTGCTTGTCTATACGTCTAGACAAAGCAATCTTCTCATTAATTTCGGTACAAGCTGGCGAAGTTAGCGTCAATCTAGCCATGTCTGCTTTCACTGCAACCACCCTTGCTCCAGTGGCTGTGGATCCGATGTTCACCATCAACACATCATCAACCTCTAGTTTTCTGACACGTGCCTGTTTCTGGCCGTCGGTTTTGACTCCCAAAAGTCTTCTCAGCAAGAAGTAGTTGATTTCGATGTCAGTAAAAACAGATGGAAGATGTCCCTTGGAACCAACAACCTGCCCAACCAACCGATCAGCCCTACAGAGAGTAGGATCGATGTTAGTTCCCACACCGATCAAACCTCCGGGAACTGCAAATTTCAGATCGTTGTTCTCAGCATACAGCGACACAATGCTCGAGAAAATAGGCTTGCACTGGATTTTTCCGTTATCGTCCTTTGTAACGATACCTGGTCTGACCTCGATCTCGTCGCCAATCTTGAACACTCCGGTCAAAATCGACCCTCCTGCAACACCACCCTTGAGCTCGTGGATTTCAGAACCTGGCTTGTTCACGTCGAAAGATCTGATCACAATGAGCTGTGGTTGGGCCGAAAAGTCTCTCAAAGGAACAGGGATCGAATTCACCATGCACATATTGACGGCATCGATGTTATATTTCAGCTGTGCAGAGATTGGAATAATTGGGGCGCCATCAGCAATGGTACCCTTGATGAATTTGAGGATGGATTTCTCGTGTTCCAGAGCGGCCTCCTCCTTCATCAAGTCGACTTTGTTCTGCAGAATAATGACGTGTTTCAATTTCATGATCTCAATGGCAGCAAGATGCTCAGAAGTCTGGGGTTGTGGACAGGTTTCATTACCAGCAATCAACAACAAAGCAGCATCCATAACAGCTGCTCCGGACAACATGGTGCTCATCAAAATGTCGTGACCAGGACAATCCACAAACGAAACATGTCTCACCATCTGGTATCTACCATTGCACCCCTCTCTTTGACACTTAGGGTGGATCTCCTTATCACTCTCAAAGGAACGGTAACATCCTGGCTCTGGACATTCCTCATTATCACACTTGTAGATCTTGGCGTTGGCATATCCCAACTTGATGGTAATGTTTCTCTCCAGCTCGTTCTTGAATCTGACAGTTTGGACACCAGAAATCGCACGGACAACCGTACTCTTTCCGTGTGCAACGTGACCGATAGTACCAATGTTGATCGTAGCCTGTCTGTTAATGATCTCTGGAGACAACGGAGTCAAAGTGCTGAAGTCAGGGTTGTCTGGTTGCTCAGGAAGTCCTCCTCCTTCTTCAAACTCCTTTCTACGTCTCTCAAGCTCGTCCTCGTGTTCCTGGTCGTCATCAGACGTAACAAAGCTCACTTTCTTTCCCTTTTGTGTTTCCTGTTCGTTTTCGCTGTCTTCCCCCTCTTGACCGACATACTGGTCATCGTACACGTCTTCTTCGTTTCCTCCAATCACGATGTCTGGAACAACGTCCTGAAGCTCAGTAGGCATATTGAAATTGTTTTAATCTACTACTTTTTTTTACTCATTTTTTCACCGGCAATTTTTTCAACGTATGTGGAGACTGGACGACGCGCCGATCGACGCTTCGCGACTCACGGCGAGGCTCACTCAGCGTGGAACCCAAACACGTCCATCACCGTGTCAATGTTCTTGAAAAGCAGCTCCGAGTCAAAGTCGGTCGCCAGATCCCATGAGTCCAGTGGATAATTATTCACGTGTTCTGCAGGACTGTCCGATTTGTTGACGGCCTGCGATTGCATGCGAACGTGTTCTGGAGGAGAGCGGTACTGCTGGAGGAACGGAGACGCTTTGCTGCTTGCTGTACCACTGCTGAGGTCCTGTTTGTCATTGAGAGCAATCGGTTGCGGGTCCAAAGGAATTGTTTTGATGATTTTGCGGGCTGAGGATTCGGGGTGCAACGTGTTGGACAAGCTTCGCTTCTTTTTCTTTTTGCGGCTCTGCGATGACACAGACGATCCTGGAGTCTCCACCTCCTGATTGTCACCATCCACTTTCTGCTGGTGGTCCTCCAAGTCCGAATTGGAGTTTTCGCCCGCGCCGTATTCGTCCGAGTCTGAGTCTTCCTCTGCCACCGCGATATCCAGGTGGGACGAGCCTTTACGGGGTCCCAGCTTGATCATACCACTCTTTTCCCGCAAAATCCACAGACAATCAAAAAATACACTCGCAGCCATCCGCGAGCGCACAGTCACCTTCTGCGTCTCATCGCCTTGCTCGTGAAGAGTCTTAAACAGCGGCCAAAGCGACCTCATGATTCCTGAGGAGCGGTGGGCCATGTCGTGCTTCACCACGGAAGCCTTTAGGACGAGGTCGATCGCATGCTGGTACGCCTCCTTTCCAGCACCGACATCAACAAATGTCGCATAGGGCGAGTGCACAAGCTTGGCTATGATGAACGCAGCCTGCCACATCGTGAGGACGTGCACTCCTGGCATGTATTTCATGAATCCTTTATCTCTTAGTTGGGCATCTTTACAGTGCAATACCACCGCTAGGGCTGCATTGTATGCCTTGGTCATGCCCTTCGTCAGCTCAAACGAGGCAATTCTATCTGTGTCAAGGAAATAATATGTGTTAATGTGTAATCTTGCGGCGTAGAGAGTGAGACGGCGGATATCGTCCACCGGATGCGCAAAGTCCGAAACAAGCTTGATCTCGAGCTGGTCCAGCTGGTTATGAAGAAGATGGAGCAGAGGAAGTCTCTCTGAAGCCTCAACGAGCCGCAAAGGGTCTAAAGGGTTGCTGTTCAAAGTCTTGGCCAGGGTGTCCTCGAAGAGCTGGATCTCAACCATTTGCCTCAGGGAATCAGAGATCTCCAGTGAGGAGTGGGGTTTACACGACATCAACAACGACGTGTCAAGTTGGACGAAACTTGGGAACCCGAACGCCGTGGCTATGGTCTGCGATACAGCGTTGCAACATAGCCATGTTCTCACCTGCTCCTGCAACAGATCCATGTTTGTGGTCTTCATACCATCAGAAGAATGGCCTGGAACATGCAGACCTATGCGAATGGCCTGAAAAATAGCCATCCCTATAGAGTTCCAACTGGCATCTGCACTCAAAGACGATTTGAGCGGCGGCCAAAATGTGTAAATTAAGAGCGCCTGAACAGAGAACACACTCGAGACATTTAAAATTGCCTCCTCCATCTCAGCTGGTGCATATCTGGTAATAGGTGATATTGTGAGTTCGGCTAGAGCCGACTTTAAAATGGAAGACAAAGCAAAATACAGAGCACTACTGTCCTCTCTGGAAATCGACGACGACTGATGCTTTCGCAACGCCGTGTACATGATGGTCCAAAAAAGAACAGGACACAATTTGAACAGCTTTTCAATGCCCTTATTCACGTCCACCACAGGTAAAATCGGGTGATACCGTTCGACATACTCAAAAAAAAGAGCCTTTATCTGATCTTCTGACAGATAAACGTCACCCAGAGATTTTGCAGTGCAGGCATACAGAGAATTATCGATATGTATGCGTGGCACAGAAACGGGATCGGGGCCTTTTTTCCCAAAAAAAGAGGACTCCGTGCTATTTCGTATCACTGCCGGCCCTGTGGGTGGTGCAGGAGGCGACGGGAGCGAAGACGCCACTTTGGGCACTCTATTAAAAGGCTTCAGCCCTGACTGTTCATATGCTGGGCCAATCTGCACCCCAGTTGGCGGAACTGAAGGTAGGCCTACAGTTTGGGAAACTGTGTGAGGAACGTTGTGCAACGGAGGCAGATTTGGAGCTTCCAGGCCAAACTCAGGAATTTTTGAGTCACTCTGCAGCTTCTGCCGCAGGAATTCATACTCTCGTTCAAGCTGCGCAATTTGGGCACGTTTATATTTTCTTTTATAATCTGAATTGAGCTCACATTGGAGGTTCCGCCGTTTACATCTGGAGCACGGCTCTGGAGCTGTTTCGTGAGCATTGCATTTTGCTTTCTGCTGACGACATTCAACACATGCAATCTTCTTCAGCCTGGCAGAACCCGTGTCGCCTTTTTCAGACGACTTGCCATCAAGAGTCATAATATTTGAACAAAATGATGGAGTATTTTTTTTTATATTTTTTTTGAGATTTTCTTATCCTGTCAGCTTTGGTAGCACTGACGAAAAGGGTGACCTAATGACGAATAAACCGAACATCTTCACACACACGTAGGTGCTCTAAAAATGGTGATGTGAACACTTTGTGAAAAACTCACCTCAAGTCTTCTTAAGAACAATAATATATCCTGCTCATAGCAGGAATGGTATTTAATTATTCGATCAATTAAAATGAGTAAATTATTAATCATACACACAGATCACTCGTCATTGATTAGAATTTTCTTGCCGATATTTTTTTCATGAGGACTGCCAATGTTCATCGCACTATTCGTTCGGGTACCTAGCCTGCTATGAGCAACAGTGTTCGATCCTGATCTGGCAGCGAGGTCCTCTACGTCAAAGTAGTCATAGCCACCCAAAATGTTGGAGCTCTTCAAAGAGTAATTGGTGGCCAACATAGATCTAGGCAGAGAGTCAACATAGGACTCGAGCTCACGGGCTCTGCTACGGTCTGCGTAATTTTCACTTGTATCACCTTCTTCCCTCCATACCGCTTGGATCTCCTCGAACACGTTTTCTAGTGTCTCCAAAAACCTATCAGTCTGTCTCCATTGCGACGAAGCCACCATGGAAATCGAGTCGTCCTTGATAATGTATCCAATGCCAAAACCGGTAGGAATAGCAGGGGTAACTCCAAACAAGTGCAGAGCTGGGTTACCACAATTGGCCACCAAAAGCTCGGGCTTATAAAGCAAGTCCAGTGCTGGTTCAAACAAGAAAGGAGGAACAGATTTCACTGTGTGTTTGGGCACATCAGAATGCAGATGACTCAATAGGTCCAGTTGAATAAATGCAGACCGCAGAGCGCTCAGATGCCTTTCAAAGCCCATTCCTCTGGAAGCGTCACGGATTTTGTTCGAATGTTCCTTGACCGCTTCCAGAAGAAGATGCCACTTTTTAGACTGAGGAGTCTGCGAGATGAATGCCTGACACAGTGCAACGACAGCCTCACTCTGAACACATATAGGCTCTGTCCTGGCGTCCCTGAACTTGCGTGTGGTCACAGGCTCTAGTGTGGAAACCGCCTTTCCATAAAGAGCGTAATACGTGATCTGCACCGCCAGTTGCACCAAAGAGTCCGGAGGAAGATTGAGCTTATTGGAAATGAAAGTATTGCCCATTCCCACAAATGTTTTTGAAATGTACTCGTGTTGATGGATGATGTCTGCCAGACGAGTTTCGGCGAGGTGCAGTCCTGATTTGAGCTCTGGGGTGAGCTCGAAACGCAGCTTGCGGAACTTTGGTTTTTCGAGCTCGCTGGTGATAGGCACAGTGTTGACGTCCTTCCACAGCGTGTAGTTAGTTCCGTTGATTTTTCTTGCAAGTCTGAGAACCGAATCTGTGTATATATCGCTCACAAAGCGCAAAACAGTTGTCCCATCCATGCAAGCAGCCGGATACACGCACGCTGCCACCGAGTTCTCCGTGATGATCAAATTTAGCTTGTCGTAATAGCGGTTGGTGCAAGTGCCTACCTGGATGCCATTTGAGTCGACTCGGGAAGTTCCGTGGGAAACGAATTGCACCTTTTCGAGATCATTGGATGGTGCTTCGTGGTCCAGAGAGACAACAAACAAAGCGTTGTCGATGATCTCCAAAACATCACCGTTGGTTCTTTCCAGACAGTTACGAGCCTGTTTCCAAGTGGACTTTAGCTCGGTGGTGAATGAGCCAATAGCGTGTCTCGAAACCAGGGCCTGGTCTTCCTTTTTCGAATCTTGCATTATCTCGAGAAGAATGTCCTTTAGTTCGTGTTTAGAAAACCAAATCTGATTTTCGGTGGATAAAACCTCCAGCGTGTAAAACTGAGAGCGTGCCATGATCACGATGTGCCTGCTTTGCTGCAGATTTGTACATTTTTTCATAGAGACTCCGTTATTGAACGGAATAATGGTCGTTCCAAAAAGATTGCGGTAGGAGCTCATCGACAGCGGACTCCTGTTGCGGGGAGAACTGTCGGGCATCAAAAGCTCCTGACGAAGAGCAACAACAAAACGTAGCGCGGAGGTGATTAGGATTGATGCTCTAAATGCCTGTGAAGGAGCCATGGACTTGAGGGGGTCGTTTTCGAAAATGAAAAACGGATTTCTGGGAAGTGTGTGGCCACGGAGATCACCATAGACGTTGGCTGTGGTAGGAGAAATCCCCTCGGACTCAAGATAATTGTTGTTCAGCTTGGAACTCTCCAGCAGATGACGTTGCAGAACACGGCCGATTTCCGAGTCCAGAAACTCGCGGGATCTGGCCTCCAGATGGTCGTACTCCGGGCCCGAAACCAGTGGGTGCAAAGCGTCCAAGGCCTGAGTCAGGGTATCAGACAGAGAGGGAACAGGTAGCCTGGGCAACAAGTGCTCTTGCTCAAAAGTTACGCTAGACATCTGGGGAAAAACGTGGGGAAGCAAGAATATTTATACCCCTCATCCCCGCAAACACTTTTATCTTGTTTGGATGACAAAGCTGAAGATAGACAGAACAAGAGGGCGCAGGTAGCAGGGATTGTGGGGACGCAGGGTGCTAGATCGCTGAAAGGGAGGGGGAGACGTGATACGCTCAAACGGAGGCAGCTCGGGCTGGAGGAGCCGGGTAACCACCGTGGTTTTTAGCCTTCCTATTTGGGCCAGAAAGTCAATTCCAGGGATAAGACGCAAAGTCGTGCACAGCACAGAAAAAACCCGGTTTGTGACTGTATTTTTTCGCACATCAAAAATTTTCAATCGTGAAAAACTTTTAATCAACCATGTCTGAAGTCGAAGCACAACCAGTCGAGCAATACGAGGAAGAGATCATCTCTGAACCAGTCGAGGTCAAGTTCGTTGAGCTTGCCACTCCTATCCCAAAAGATATCCAAGCTGGTGCCCAAGAAGTCAAGCTGTTCAACAAATGGTCGTTCGAAGACGTCACCGTTAAGGACATCTCGTTGACCGACTACATCCAGATCAGACAACCAGTGTACGTTTCTCACACTGCTGGTAGATACGCCTCCAAGAGATTCAGAAAGGCTCAATGTCCTATTGTCGAGAGACTCACCAACTCCTTGATGATGAACGGTAGAAACAACGGTAAGAAGCTCAAGGCTGTCAGAATCGTCAAGCACGCCATGGAGATCATCAACGTTCTGACCGAGCAAAACCCTCTGCAGGTTGTTGTTGACGCCATCGTCAACACCGGTCCAAGAGAAGACTCCACCAGAATCGGATCTGCTGGTACTGTGAGAAGACAGGCTGTTGATGTTTCTCCTTTGAGAAGAGTCAACCAGGCCATTGCTCTTTTGACCATCGGTGCCAGAGAGGCTGCTTTCAGAAACGTCAAGACCATTGCAGAATGTCTTGCCGAGGAATTGATTAACGCTGCCAAGGGCTCTTCTACCTCGTACGCTATCAAGAAGAAGGACGAGTTGGAGAGAGTTGCTAAGAGTAACCGTTAAGCATATAGAAGTAATCCAAATCAGTATGAAACAAAGTAGCAACGTCGTTGTTATGGTACATTAGGTATACATACGGTATGCTGTCTATCAGTTGAGAAGCCTCGAGATGTCTGTGATCTTTGGTTTGGTCTCTGGAGCTGCTTCACTGGTGGCTTCAGAATTAGTGTGCGAGTCAGTCCGCTCAAGCTCTTGGGGATCGGGGGGTGCCGAATCGTCGCGTTTTGGCGAGCCAGGATTGTTGGCGGATTTCTTTCCGGCGACACCCACCACCAGCCTTCTCCAGCGAAACTGGCACGCGTTGAGCGTGCGGTTGGGGAAATAGGACGCGATTTCTCTCCATCCGTAATTTTTCTCTTCCTTGAGCATCCGCAGCAACTGGTCGTCTTCGGGACTCCAAGCACTACTGGATTTTGAGGCATAGCGGGAGGGCGGCGCAGAGACAACAAGCCCAGATGGCGGAGAGGTTGGAGTGGTGGCCAGATAGTACGGCGCATGATGGGCGGGAACAGGGGCGTCCCTATGGTCGTGGTAGGGAGTCATGAAATGCGACATATGATACGGCGACCGGTATTGCGGGCCCAGCACATAGGGTTGAGGGGAGGGCAGTGGTGGCATGTCAGGGACAGCAGTGACGTGGTGGGGAGCGCGAGCTCTCGGCAAGGTCAGCGGAGGAGGTCGCAAGGTGGGTGGAGATGGCGAGAGCTCAGACTCCAGATCTCGTATGGACGGGAGGGTGATTTTCGGCGGATTCTTTTCGTTCGGAGATTCTCTATTCATAGCGTAGTGTTCGCAGACTCAACGCATCCTTGTTAGTATGAAAAAAATGACAGGGTGTGATCAAGACTGAGTCGTATTTAAAAATGATCACAAGTATGTTTGTGACTTTATTTTAGCGTGCGAGGAGCAGCAAAAACTTGTTAGCGATGCATTATAGATGCACCGAAAATATTTTAGCATTTCCAACAATATCAGATTTTCTGTTTCATGTTGCAAACATGCATACTTCGCAGAGACCGGTGTCTATTTCATTACAACTACAGATACAACAATATCCATGAGAAGTGCTGACGCACATCCCATCATTCTGCACAAGGTTCGAGGCCGTTCCGGCATACCACGCCGAATCCCAAACCATACAACACCCTCGCTTGCTTTGCTTACATTGCTTTCGCATAGCAATTATGTACACGCTCTAAAATATTTCAGACTATTGGCTCTCTTACCCCTTCGAACCGCAGTTGCTGCACCGAAAAAACATTTAATCGTGGCATGTTTGTTGACTTTGTGCAAGACGTTGAAAAATTTTCTTTATTGGCTAATTCGGCTTTATGCGATCTCTGCTTTGTTTACTTATATTTCCGAAAGGAGACACAATACCCTAGATCTACATGTACTGCATGGGCATGGCACTTACAAAAGTATGCACATCAGGTGTTGAAAGATAGAGTTTCACGCGGGTGGCGAGACACTGCGCTCAGCCGGCTATTTTTGCAACCTCTTCAACGGCACCATTAAAACTTCTTTCTGGAGAAACTCCCAACCGTTTCACCTTGAGGACGCCATCCTGGAAAATGAAATCGGAGCGGACAATGCCATTGGGGTGTTTTTTCGCACCCAGAAGACCGATCAGCTTCTTGGACGGATCACACCACAGGTCGTAGTCCAGCTTCTGCTTACTTTTGAAGTTTGTTTGCGCTTTCGGCGAATCCGAGCTAACGCCAACTACGCAGGCTCCTAATTTCAGCAGCTCCTCGCTTTTTTCGCGAAATCCCACCGCCTGACGTGTACACCCGGGTGTGGACGCACGGGGATACATGAACACCACAAGAATATGGGCCTTTTTGGCAAACTCCAACACGTTCACGGTCTCGCCGTCCTGGTTCTCGAGCTCCAGCGTTTCCGGTATCGTGTCGCCCACTTCGAGCTTGGAAGTGGATGAGGTGGAGGAAGTGGAGTTGGAGTTGGAGTTGCTTTTGGTCTTCTTGCGATGCTGCTCATCTCCCTCCTCCTCCTTCACAGCTCTCTTGCTTGTTGTCTTAGTCTCGGGTGCGGAAACACTCGCACTGGCCGCCAATCTTGCTGAACGTCTAGCCATTTCCAGTAAAAGTATTATTTATTATTATTTCATTAAATTATCTAATCATCTTTTTCCGCAACACAGGTCTCGTAGTCAAGCACCTTCCAGTACTTCCAGATCGAAAATGCCAGCACAGATCCCAAAATAGGACCCACCCAGTATATCCAGTGGTAGTTAGGGAATGATCTAGCGGCCACACAAGGTCCAAAGGTTCTAGCAGGGTTGAGTCCTGCTCCGGTGTAGTACACACAGATCAAGTGACCCAGGAAAAGCGACAGTCCAATACAGACTGGGGCATAGTCGGACAGGTTCGATTGCTCAACAGCAGTCATTAACACTGTGATACACAGCAGACAGGTACCAAACATCTCAATAAAAACTCCTCTGCTTCTTGAGCAGCCACCTCCCAAACCATTGGTGAATGCAATTGGGCCTGGGGTCATGGCAGAGGCTGCTCCAGCAGCAGCCATACCGGCAACCATCTGGGAAAGCATCATGATGATACCACGAATAGGAGAAATGGCGCCGGCCAGCACCAACGACAGACTGACAGCCGGATTGAGGTTACCACCCGAGACTCTGCAGGTGAGGAAGATGGCCACCATGACACCGAAACCGAAACCAAACGCAATCATTATAAGCTTTGCTGGGTTGGAACCAGTGGATGGATAAAACTCGTCTTGGTTAGCAATTTGGGCAATCATGAATGCGACCCAGAGGAAGATAAAGGTTCCGATAAACTCTCCAGAGGCAGCCACAAGGTGGTTTTTCATGGTCAACGAAAGACCAAATTTGGAGCTCTTGAGAGCCGGCGAGTAACCCAGTTGTTGTTCAGCGTCCATTGTTCAATGCCTGGGCCTGAGGAATACGGGGCTATTTATAAGGTGGAACGAGGTTATAGTTAGCTTGTGAAGTGAGTGAAACTTTGCAGATCCCGTAGAACACTGTATTGTGTCAACAATAAACAAAAGAAACGAGGTCTTTGTTAATTATTTTGGGAAACCAAAGTATCACTCCCTGAGATTGCTGCATAAGGGGAGCTGGAAGGAACGAGTTCTCCATTTTGGGGCAATCTTCTCACTTTTTTGGGTAATTGCATGCTTTACCGTCACTACAACACCCTGACGTACCTGTTTAGTCGTCTTCGGGTGGCTTGCCGGATTGTTAGGTGTCTTGTTGACACAATGCCATCGACAACTCGCACCTGGCTGGACAATTTCATGTTAGTCTATATTTAGGAAACGAACTTTTCTGTGTCGGCCTCTCAGCTGAACTACTTGCTTGCTCACGAAGCAAATCGAGAAGCCCAAGACTCAATTTACCTTGTTAGTCAAGGTGGTGCGCACTGCCTGATTTGTGGCCTTGCTGTGTCATCTTGACCTGTAATTTCGGCCAATTTTGTAGCCTTGGTGTATGGGATTCAGTTATAAGCGCTGAAAAAAATAGAATGTTCGCTGTGGCAGTCACCGAAAAGAACAATACGATAATTTATTGTGGGCTGGACTCTGCAGACTTCGGCACAGGGAAGCTATGTTTCTGTTGCACAGGAGCTATAATAAGATGCTGGAAGTATGCGTGAGTGCATGTGTGGAACAGGAGGCACTGTGTGCATCCTGCTCCATAAAAGCACGAACTAGAGTGCGCGAGCGAAGCATGTTTGTGGATTAGTGCTCGCGAAAATCCCAAATAGTTTGCATTGCATGTTGGAGAGAAAATTCTCTGGGCCTGGATTGTAACAGTCAAACTGGCTGAAAATCGACGCGTCGTCGGAACATGGTCGTGGGGGTGTTGGTGTACGGGTGTCTAATCCTAAAAGAAAATGGTCATTCAAAAATGCCGCTAAAAATGGGAAATGGAACCCCGCCGTTGACTTCTAGACGGACCGGCGGTTGGAGAGCATGGGGTGCAGGGCGGGGATGGACACAGTGCACAAGTGCGCAGTCAATGACCAGCTTTAGCCCATCTCTGCGATTGACAGCCACTCATTGGCTCTCGCATGGGGTGGGGGTCACTGTGGACCGATGGTGTGGGACCATATGATTTTCCCAAAATGAGACCCCAGGCCTATTTTTTTTTTTACACGACCTCTCCCAATCTTGTATAAGAGTCTCTTGTTTGTCGGGCTTAATTTTTAGCTGATAGAATAATGCAACGACAATTAGTGTCTTTTGGCAAGCGTTTCGCTCAGAGACGTTTGTTCAGCAACGGTTCTCGGGCATTCGAGTCCATCAAGCCAGCTGCTCCCGTCAAGCCAGCTCCCAGAAAAGCAGGGTTTCTGGCTTACACCTGGTACGGAGTTCTCGCTGCGGCTGTTGCGGAGGTTGGATATCTAACTTACTCCGTTTACAAGGAGACCAATCCAAGCGATCAGCTTCCGCAGTCCGTTCTGAAGGAGAACGGAAACAAGAAGAAGAACGTTGTCATCCTTGGCTCTGGATGGGGAGCGATTTCCTTCTTGCAGAAGCTTGACACTACCCAGTACAACGTGACGATTGTTTCGCCACGGAACTACTTCCTGTTCACCCCGTTGCTTCCGTCCGTTCCTACATCGACAGTGGGGTCGAACTCGATCTGCGATCCTGTTCGGACTATTGCCCGTCAAACTCCGGGCGAGGTCACCTATCTGGAGGCTGCTGCCACAGACATCGATCCTACCAACCAGACGGTCAAGATTGTGCACAAGAACATGTCATTCACGTTTGGAGAGGCCTTCATCAACAATGACGAGCCTATCGAGACCACCCTCAACTACGACTACCTGGTTTACGCCGTGGGGGCCAAGGTGAACACTTTTGGAATTCCTGGAATTCCGGAATATGCTTCGTACCTGAAGGAGGCCCAGGATGCCACTGCCGTGAGACAGAAGCTGTTTAATGCCATTGAGGCCTCGAGATTGCTCCCGGAGGGCTCTGACGAGCGCAAGCGTCTGCTGACGTTTGTTGTTTGCGGAGGAGGTCCAACCGGTGTCGAACTTGCTGCCGAGGTCAAGGACTACATCGACCAGGACCTGCACAAGTTCATCCCAGGAATCGAGAAAGAGATGAACGTTGTTCTTGTGGAAGCCCTTCCTAACGTGCTCAATATGTTCAACCCCAAGCTGATTGAGTACACCGTGGAGGTGTTTAAGAAACAGGATGTGCATCTTAGAACCAATACCATGGTCAAGAAGGTGGATTCGAAGCATGTGTATGCGTCGGCCAAGAAGCCAGATGGATCATCTGAGGACGTCGTCATTCCGTACGGAACTTTGGTCTGGGCCGGAGGTAACGCTCAAAGAGAGCTCACTAGGTCTCTGGCTGACAAGATCACCGAGCAGAAGACTGCCAGAAGAGGTCTTTTGGTGGACGAGTACATGAAGCTGGACGGCAACGACCACATCTACGCTCTTGGAGACTGCACGTTCACCACTAATGCCCCTACTGCCCAGGTTGCTCACCAACAGGGAGTTTTCCTGGCTGAGCACTTTAACAAGCTGGCGAAGATCGACGACCTGAAGTATCTCCTGGAGATGGAGAAAGACGCTGCGTCGGTGCAGAAGTATCACAAGCGTCTCGAGAGACAGCAGAGTACTCTCAAGCCGTTTGTCTACAAGCATCAAGGTTCTCTGGCATACGTTGGTTCCGAGAGAGCCATTGCTGATCTGACCTGGGGTTCATGGTCCACAGTGGCTCTGGGAGGAAGCATGACTTTCTTCTTCTGGAGAACTGCGTATGTTTCGATGATTCTTGGTGTGAGAAGTAAGTTGCTTGTGATCAGCGACTGGATGAAGGTTGCTATTTTCGGACGTGACTGCTCTAAAGACTAAATTCGTTAAATACATTCCAATTCTAGCGAGATTACATAACGTTGGCGCACTTGCGTGGTTCCAGTTCGCCTGTTTCCGGTACTATCATAGTTTCCCAGTCCAGCGGGTATAACAATTTTCCCGTTTTCGAACGCGCGTGTATAACTCCTAAATCGTTTCTGGCAGTGGAGAGGTAGTAGTTTATGCCGTCTCCAAGCGAGATCACAACCGCTTTCACGATGTCTCCCGGCCGGAAACACTCACCCACCTTGACTTTGTCCTTGTCTGTGGATCTGACGTCCGAGGACCGGATAATGGCCTTGAAGTTCTCGCCGTAATCGTTGAGCAGCAGGTTGGATAGATGAATGCTTTCATCCTGGACATGCAGGATGTCGAGGTTCACTTTGTTGGTGGATATCTTGGTGACGCGGGCGATCACTACATCGTTCTCAGAGGGGGTAAAATTAGCTATGTTACCCTTCTCTCTGTGCACAGAAACAACTGAGGACGTGCCGTTGGTGTTGAAGCGCACAGCACCAAGCACTGTGGCCACAATGCAGGGGACCACAACACCGTCCACAGTTTTGTCCAGCAGGGCAGTGTTTGTTCCGGCCGTATACGTGTGTTCCGGAGTGACAGCAGGCACTATTGGCTGGCCTGGCAATACCAAGGTGTTCATTAAATTATTCCTGATAAGGGGGGTGAAAAAAAATTTTAAAAGTAAATTTTTTCATAAAAAAATTTATCAGTATGGGTAAAGGAGAAGTTAAGAAAGCTGCCAAGTCAGCGAAGTCCGCAAAGTCAGCGAAGTCCGAGAAGCCAGCCAAGGCCGCTAAGAGTTCCAAGAAGGAGGTGAAGGAGGTGAAGAAGAGCAAAAAGGAAGAAAGCGAATCGAGCGAATCGAGCGAATCGAGCGATTCTAGCGATTCTAGCGATTCTGAGTCTAGTGATAGCGATTCTGAGTCAAGTGAGTCCAGCACTTCAAGTGATTCAAGCGACTCCAGCGATTCCAGCGACTCCAGCGATTCCAGCGACTCTGAGTCTGAGGAAGAGGTGAAAGAAGAACCTAAGAAGGAGACCAAGAAGGAGACCAAGAAGGAAGAATCTTCCGACAGTTCTGAATCTTCCGACAGTTCTGAATCTTCCGACAGTTCTGAATCGTCTGACAGTTCTGACTCATCTGACAGCTCTGACTCATCTGATGACGAGGAAGAAAAAGACGACAAGAAAGACGACAAGAAAGAATCATCTGATTCATCCGACTCTTCTGACTCTTCTGACTCTTCTGACTCCTCCGATTCTGATTCTTCTGATTCTCCTGATTCTTCTGATTCTTCTGACACTTCTGACTCTTCTGACTCTGAGTCTGAGTCCGACTCGTCCAAGTCCTCTGGCTCCTCCGACCTCAAAAGAAAAGCCGAAGATGAGCCTGAAACACCTTCGAAAAAACCAAAAGAAATGGCAACCCTGTTCGTTGGAAGACTAGCATGGGCTGTCGATGACGCCAGATTGCTACAAGAATTCCAGTCCTGCGAGGGAGTGATTGCTGCCAGAGTTATGACCGAGCGTGAAACTGGTCGCTCCAGAGGTTACGGATACGTCGACTTCGAGTCCAAGGAAGAGGCTGAAAAAGCCTTGGAAAAGTTCCAGGGCAGAGAAATTGAGGGCAGACCAATCAACCTGGACATGTCCACATCCAAGCCACAGACCCCTTCTCAAAACCAGAAATTCCAAGATAGAGCTAAGAAATACGGAGACACACCATCACAACCATCCGACACCCTTTTCATTGGAAACCTTTCCTTCCAGGCCGATAGAGACACTCTTAAAGAATACTTTGACCAACACGGAACTGTTCTGGGCATTAGAATCCCAACCCACCCTGAGTCCGAGCAGCCTAAGGGTTTCGGATATGTCCAATTCAGCTCTGTTGACGAGGCCAAAACCGCTCTGGAGGCCCTGAACGGTGAGTACATTGCTGGAAGACCTATCCGTCTTGACTTCAGTGCTCCTAGAGACCCTAACGGTGGCTCCCGTGGCGGAACCCCTACTCCTCGTGGAGGCCGTGGTGGATTTGGAGGATCCGGTGGTCGTGGAGGTCGCGGTGGATTTGGCGGCTCTGGAGGCCGTGGAGGATTCGGTAGAGAGCGTTCCAGCGGAAGCGGTGCCAATTCCGTCCCTGTGGCTTTCAAGGGAAAAAAGAAGACGTTCGACTAGATAATTAATTAGTGGGAAATTGTTTTATTATACTTTAAAAATTCTTTGTATTATATGCCTTTCAGGTTGGAGGCCCAGTTTTCCCAGCCTCTGCTGTGGTCTCGTACGATCAACTCGCTGAGCAGCATCTCAGATACCATCAAGTTCACATTGAAGGAATCTGGCGATGCTTATACGATTGATCTGACTGCGGTCAATATCAACCAAACCAGCTCTTTGACCGCACAATTTAAGAGCGACTTTTTCCAAAGCTTCAGCGTTGAGGGAGATCTGCCCATTGTGGACAACATCCAGACGTTCAGCTTTCTTGTTAATAGCAAAACCATGACAGTTTGCTTCAAGGATAGCGAGAACATCGAGTCGGTTAAGCTGCTGGTGATCCATGAATCCCATACTGATTCCACACACATCTTCACCAACAAGATGTTTGTGGAGTCTGCTGGAATCAATGGGGTCACGAAAAACTACTCGATTACGTTCCGACCAGGATTTTCGTCGGACGATCTTAAGATCTATAGGGTTTATTCGCGTTTGGTCAGGAAGCAGGACAGGGACGAGCGCGTTCACCGACTGGTCCTTGAAACGCGGATCCTGAGGAAGTTTTTGGGCATGTTTGGACACGGGCTCGAGGACTTCAAAATTGAGCTTTATCCAGCTGCGAGAAAACTACTTTTGCACGGTTACAATCGTCAAGAGCTCACGAGTCAGAAAAACACTACGCTCGCCAACCAGCCTATGAGCCTGTCGATGCAATTGAGTCTGAACGACCTTATTGAGGAGAACAGCGTGAGCACAGACGAAAAACATTCGGTTGCGTTCCGCCTGCGCGACTTCCGCACGTTCATCCAGCTGGCTGGTGCAGAGAGCGGGGAGTGTGCTATTTTTTTCAGCTACGAAGGGTCTCCCGTGGTTTTTGAGCGTAAGATCGTGCGTGGTGAGCAGGAAAAGTGTCATATCTGCGACATCACCCTCACCATGATCAGCGACGGAGAAAATATCGATGCCACCCATTTTGCGAAACCAGTCCATGTCTCGCGACCAGACAGCCTGTTTGTGTCGGAGGACGCTAGCCAGGCCGAGAAAGCCACCGACATATACTGGGAAGCCCAGTCTGGGCCCCTCGAGACGGTGTCGTCCAACTCGAGTCTCCGACCCTTGTCCACTGCTCCATCTGTCAAAACCACTACTAGCAATGCTCGGACTCCGTCCGCCCCCGAGACCGAGCACACATCGCTCCCCTACGACCCGGAACAGCTCGGTCCCACACAAGTGCCCGTTGCGAAGGGCCTTCTTGACTAACGAATCTTATTCATGTGTATATATATCTCGGTCTAGTTCTGTTTTTTCGACCCGTAGTGGTACTGCAGGTACCGGTAGCCTTGGCCCAGCTGGGCGCATTCGTTCAGCAAATGGCATCCGAAAAGCAGGTAGTTTGCAGGCTTCACAGCCAGCGCGTAGCGCATGAAAACCAGCGAGTACACCACCAACGATCCGGTCATCGGTCCGCTGATGACCTCTGGTGATTTATTTCTGATATCCATAATTGCCGCAATCGGCAGTCCGAAGTTCGACACCGGACCCCAGAAATGTGTCGTGAACACATATTTGAGGTTCTGCTTGTTGAAAATAACCCTGGCGAATTTGGACGCGGAGAACGAGGAGGTCATGGTGGAGGTGATGGAGCAAGAAAAAATACGAAATAAAAATATTTTAACTATTCAGGTTCCTGTTTGTGCCCCAGCACGTGTGTGTTCTGGCGCCTGATGAGCGGCCACAGAATCAAGCAGGCCACCAGCGAGAGTATCAGCGTGACCACGAACATGTTATTGTAGCAGCGATAGCCCAGAGAACACACGGCTCGTAGTTCCCCGGAAATCTCCAGCTTTTGAGTATGCATATCGTAGTTTCGCGCAAATAGTGTGCTCAGAACCAGGTTCGACAGGACCGGAGTCATGTTGCATAGGCCCCAGTTGGTGCTGAAGCTCTTCATGCCCCAGAGGTCGCTCACCACGAGCGGCGTCAGCGTGTACAGCGACCCGTACCCGAGCCCCAGCCCCACAGAGAGCAGCGACAGCGTAGACAGCTTCGCGGAGAACAATGCCCCCAGTTGCACAGACCCGAGAAGCAGCGCAGGAATTAGCAGCAAAACGGTGCGCGATTTGCGTGTGCGCGCATGGAATTCGTCCGCAATCACCCCACCCAACAGGCGTCCAACGGTGGAAAACAATGACAGCAGTGCCACCTGGTTGTGCTGGTGCTCCTGCACCGCCACGTCATACTGCTCCCAGGTGTGGTCTTCCAGGACCACGGGTCCATACAGCGAGCACACAATCACTCCCAGCCCATAGATGAACATCTGGCCTATCCCCGCTAGGATTCCCAGACACGAAGTGATCAGCCAGAACTCCACGCTCGCAATGGCGTGAGGTTCGTCTGTGTGGCTGTGCACTGGTGTCACCGGCTGCACCGCCACACTCGACGGCGACGTGAGAGACTGCAGCTCGATCGCAGCCCCAATGCCAGCCGAAACTGCGCGCGTGCGAACCCAATCGCTCACGCACAGCACGGGAACGGCCAGCAGCGCGATCATGAAGGAAACGGTGGCCACCATTTGTAGAAATTGAGCGGTATCTCCAGGGACGAGCCAGCTCCCCAGACGCGAGTAAAATATGCCGCTTGCCCCGTAGCACGCGATTGGCAGTGCTGCCGCCATTCCCTTTCGATGTGGCCAGGCTACCATGCTGCATTTAATGCATACAGCGTTCAACCCCGTGCTACCTGCCCCGATCAGAGCAAATAGAAAACAGCTGTACGATAAGCTACCTATTCCCGCTGCAAACTGGCGGAAAAACAGCTCGTATCCCAACGAGACGCAAATCGCACCCACAACAGCGCACGCGGTGTACCCGTACGCGTCAATCACCTTGCCTACCAGCGGTCCTGACAAGACCGAGGCGGACTGCCCAGTGATCGCGATCCGTGCTGCTTCAGCGGCCGAGTAGCTCAGCTGGGACGCCACTTGAGGAGAAAACGCGCCAAAGACATACAATGTGCCGCAATTCAAGCTTGCAATTGCAGAACACACAACAACAAGCAACGGCGGTGGAGCTCGCATTTTCGAGCCAGATATCTGAAAAATATTTTTGAAAAATATTGAGTTATGGTGCGAATCGCGTACTTTGGCTCTGACAGATTTTCGATCCAATGCCTGTCCCATCTGCTTCCAAGGTATCAA
Source organism: Ogataea nakhonphanomensis (assembly GCA_030564965.1). Lineage (NCBI taxonomy): Eukaryota > Fungi > Ascomycota > Pichiomycetes > Pichiales > Pichiaceae > Ogataea > Ogataea nakhonphanomensis. The sequence goes on from JAJMAN010000011.1 coordinate 177,492, forward strand.
GACCAGCTTACAGTGGTTGCTCGTGAGGCCAAACTCAGCGGCCGAGGTATGAAGAATTACAAGGAGCCGCCGATAGTGGCCTTCGCAGCACAGTCGAATCTGCCTCTGTCTCGAGCAGACTCCAGACAGAGCTTCGAGTCCCTATGTGGCAGATTCGACATCTGCGTGGCTGTGTCTTTTGGTCTGCTCATCCCTGCTAGTTTTCTGGACTCGCTAAAATACCCGGGTCTCAACGTGCACCCGTCGCTGCTCCCGTCGCTATCTGGGCCAGCGCCGCTGCAGAGAGCCTTGCTGTCTCACCAGAAGCACTCAGGGGTGTCTGTACAGACACTGGACAAACTCAAGTTTGACCGCGGCAATATCCTGCTCCAGGAAAAACATGAAATCGCCGCAGACGAAACCATACACACCCTGAGTTCCAGGCTGGCTGACCGTGGAGGAGTTCTGTTACGCAAAATTTTCGATAATGAGCTCTACGACCCAGACAAGCACGCTTACCTGGTTTCAAACGAAACGTACTCCTATGCTGCCAAAATAAAACCTGAAGATAGACATATCAACTGGAAAGAGTACTCTACCAACCACATTATTCGCAGACAGAACACCCTTGGACCTCTCTACACAACAATCCCAGCACTCACAAAGAATCGAATACCATTAACTAAACGCGTTTATTTATCGAGTCTCGAGCAGACACCCAGAGTCGCAGGTCTCGAGGAGCCAGGAAACTTTATTTTGCACGATAACCGTCTCGTCATAGCAACCCGTGACGGAGCTCTCAAGTGCTCCGGTGTCAAGCTGGAAGGATTTGCCGAGGAAGAAGCATCAAAATTCATCAGTAGCCTCAAGAAAAGAACGAGATCCATTTCATCCAGCTTTTTATAGAGCAACAATACACGATTTGTTGAACTCCTCAGCAGCCACCGCTATTTTGCTGTAAACGAACTTTTTGTCTGCGGCATCAGGAATCGGAATAAAACGCTCCACTCCAAAGGAGCGTTTCTGCTTGATCCTAATGCCCGAGTTCTCGAGCGTGATACTGCCGATTTGATCGTATAATATCTCCCACTCGACAGACATCTTGACAATCGACACAATCAACAGCCGTTTCATACTCACGATCACACAGTGCTCCTGTCCTGGAAGTATAACATGGGCCAGATACCTATCGTTGAAATACTTTCCTCCCTCACAGCTCTTGAGCCAAAACTGTCCCTGAGATTCTCTTTCGGTGAATGGTGTCAGTGTGCCATCATGGTTGATGAACCGCGGTAGACGCACCTTATCCAATCCTTCTCCATCAAATGCAGTAGCAGTGTTGCGAATGCCTTCACTGATGTTGTTGGCAAAATCAAAAAGACCCGTGGCTGTTTTAGTAGGAAGTCCAATAAGACCCTTACCCAGGCCCTTGAAAAATCCAGCAGCACCATCCTGGTTGGCCCCCTCAATTGGCGCTGTAGCAATGCCGGTAAGTCCACTGGAAATTCCTTCCACTAATGAGGTGGCTCCAGAAGTGATTCCATATATAGGATGCTTGGGTTTGTTACGTTGTCTCAGAAGTCGTCTCCGTTCCTGGAAATTTTTATCCATGGTGGCAGCAGTCAGCCCCTTGGCCATGGAGCCCGTGAAACGGGCAAAACTGTCGCTGAAACCAAAAACTGATTTTTTCACAAAACTCAATCCACCTTTGGCTAGTCCTATTCCTAGCTCTTGAGGCCTATCTGTCATAATGAAACCCTGATATGGCTCATAAAATATGTCCATCACGCCAGAGCTAATATTGTTAAATAAACCGACCGGATTACCTAGAACATCTGCAGACCCAAGAACTTTGTAGACTTGGTACAAGAAAGCTTGTTGATAGTGCTCGCTGATGTTCTGGATCAGATAAGGAAGTGGAGTCCTGATATTCTCCAAAAACAACGAGCTGAGTCGAACAGGGGCGTCATTGATATTCCCTATAGCCATGGTCAAAATGTTGAGCATCACAGCAAGAGCATTTTGAGCCTCAGTTGTGTCATGAGTGTTGATCCTCTCCGTTCTAACAAAAGAAAGATTGAATTGTAGAGGTTGCAGATGGAGAGCCTCAAAATAGAGGTCATGGCCTGTTCTGACTGTCGGAGGCTCTGGAATTTGCAAGTTTTCATCCCATAAAACATTGTGGACAGATTTGTTCCATGCTGCACCTGGAAATTTGGAAAAGTCCAAAAGGGCAAAAAGGAAATCCTCATCCACTTCCACGGACATTTCCTGTAATAACATGGTGGCATATTTAATATAGTTAACTCCATGACTCTCATCTTTGAGCTTCGAAATGGCCATGGAGAAAGCTGGATGGTCGTTCATCTCATTGGTTGATTTAGGAACAACAGTTGGATAGATGATGATTGGATAAATGCATGGATATAACTGGTTGTCTACCTGAATCCATTTCAGCTTGAGACTGAAATTTTGGTAAATGTCTGACTCATTGTAACGCAGTTCCATTCCTCTGATGGTTGTGTAACAAAGCTCCTGGTGTTTTGTGTTGATCAAGGAAACACCCAAACCTTCGAATCGGATCAATATCTTGGTGAAATAGTTTTCGTCTTTTTCGATGGTCTCAAACTTGTCGGTGTTGGAAGAGTTTCCAAGGACGGTCTGAGATGAAGTATTGTGCTTGAGTTGATACAAACTCGTCTTAGGATCATAGTTAGAGATTATCAAAGACTGTATTGTTCCATCTGCTACCACGTTCAAATCAACAATTTTTGTCGAATTGTCGGCACCCTTGCCAATCTTCATAGGCATCAGCGTTCCAATTTCTGCTAGATGCACATATCTTTCTCGCGAGCCACTTCTCAGAACAAGTTCCTTATACTGAGCTGCCGGATAGTCCCAGGCATAAGGCATAGCACTTTTCGGAGGTATTCTGTAGTAAATCGGCTTGAACGGAGCCTGTGAAATTCTCCGGCCTTCTTCGTTTATGTTTGGATCTGATTGGTAAATGAAGAATTCATAGTCACTGAAGTTGCGGATCGAATATGGCCACATTTCTTTAGCATCAAGTATGTCCACAAATATAGCGGCTGCCTCCGTGTTGATCACAATTCGGAACAGCTTATGAGCATTTTCGTTGACTTTCTGGACCCGGATAAATATTTCACCGATATCATTGATACCAAATGGTGCAGACAAAGAAGATCGGCCTCCAAGGAATCCAACTTGCAGCTGTTTTGCTGGCGCACGAGGCATTTCATAAAGCGGACAGAACTCGCCTGGCTCGACATGGAGAACGCTTGAGGCTCCAACTTTAGAAACCTGAATAGCATCCTCGAGGTTGTTTCTAATCACATATCGAGGTATTATGCTGATTACCTTGGTTAAACTGTAAATCCCTTCACCCTCCGTGATATGAATTCCCACATTATTCTCCAGTTCCTTCTCCTTCAGTGGAACCTTGACCTCGAAAGACTGACCTATTTTGTCTATGCTGATATTCGGACTTGGTTGCGAATCTCCAACGCGAAGCACAGCACGATTCTCTTCGAGATTTCCACCCATAAATCTCTGGCTGTCGGTTCGATCGTAGTCAAAAGAAAACATTCCAGGAACAGTTTCTTCTGGCTGATCAGGAGAATGTGGATCACATATCATCTTGTTGAAACGGTCGCTTAAAGTAATACGCTTTCCAGTTCTGTTTAGAACAAGATATGGCGAGTAAATTTGAATCTTCAAACCCGAACGCTCATTGTTCACGTAGTGCAATCCCAGGTGCAATCGCTGACCATCTTCGCTCTTCAATGTCAGTCTTCGACTCAGCGGTATACGCGATTTATCTGGGATATTGATGAATCCAGCGTCTGACTCTCCATATTTGGAATGTAGGGGTCTGATATGTAACATCAAAATTGCATTCATGTCGACAACATGGATAGACTTGGTTGCTCCTTTTTTCAAGCCACCAGTCCAGGTCTTGAAGCCCTTTTGAAAAACTTTCCAGTTTAGATCAAATGGTAGGAGGTTTTCAATTTCCAAGGGCGGTGTCATCGTGATTGTGAGATGCGGATATATTTGGGTCAGTACTTCTTTTTCGTTGAACGTGGCATGTGCTCGGAAATAGTACTTCTTTGCTTCACTGTCGTCCTCTTGAGGACACTCAAGGACCATATCGTTTTTCATGATTCCTCGCCAATCAAAATCAGCACCGGCATTGTTTCCCATTATTTTGGGCACCGACCATCCAAATCGTTGATTCTGAACCTCAGGATGCATCACAAATTTCGACTCGTAGACATATTTGAGTGGAACAGCCCTTCTTTCACCCGCACCAATGACAACCTCATCTTTGGGGTCTGATAATTGAGATTCCGATTTATTCAATGCTGCAACATGCACCGGTGTCTGAGTAAAGTTCTGAATAGTCAAAGTAGACTTCAAGTAAACTAATTTCACCTTATCCTCACCCAGAATCACCTCACAAGCAATTCTATTGTGGTAACCGGAATCAAGTTTTGGTTTTAGCATAAACACATCTTCACCTTCGCTTCTCAGAGAAACTCGGCGAACCATAGAATATGGGGAATTCAGGATCTCAACACCAATGAAATTCGACTCAGCGTCAACGTGTAAGGTCTCTCTCACTTTTCTCCAATCCTCAAATGACCACGGGATTGTCTCACCGTTTTTAAGCATAGTCAATTGGCGGCGTTCATCCAATGATTGACTACCGCTGTCAATCCAGATTTGAAGATCGTAACCGGTCTCGTTGATAATTCGATATGGAGCATCCTCGCCACGGGGTTTCAACTCTCTCTCTTCAGTCAAAAGAGCACTAATATGGGACAATAAGGCCACACTTCTTGAAGTGACAGTGATTTCAGCTGATTCTCGAGATGCGATGTCAACTGTAAATGAGGTAGAAGGTTCTGTAATCTTAGAGACATGAGCTGTGAAAGACCAAGGCTCAAGCAGTGGTTCCCAGGAAGATGTGGAGTAGTTGAAGATATTCACCAAAGACTGGATAGTGGTGTCTGCTTCAAGATCTGTTGACCAATTCTTAGCAACCACCTCAAAAGGTTTGACCTCCATATCCAGAACTGGAAGCTCGTGGACATCTCCAATAATAACCAATCGCAATCCAGAGAAATTCAAAGACATCTTTTCGTTTTTGATGATCACCACAGGTTCGGTAGACTCCACATCAGTTTGGCGTGTGCTGCGAGACACAGAGGACAAAATCGACGGAGCGTATCGGCTCAAACGTTTACCCAGATCATCTGGGAAACTAACGAAATTGTTTGCAGTCTCAGAAGTACCCTCCTGCTCTTTTGCTGCATTTTGGATTTTTGAATACAGCGAGGACGCTTTATTTATAATTTCAAGGGCTAAGCGAATGTCTCGAAGTGAGATCCTCATCATCAAAGGGTCTATCGTCATGTCTATGAGACTTAAGAATTGCGTAGATGTTGATCCACGTGAGTCCAAATTGAAGCTTGCAGAAAAATCATCCACAAGTCTCAACCGACTAGTGTCGTACGCATCCATTTTGCAGAGAAACATTCCAACACCAAGAGCATTAATATTAAGGATGTTTTGGCTTGTCACAAGGAATTGGCTGACTTTGAAAACAATGGCTTCCGAGTCTTCAATATGAGAATTGGCAAGAATGATTATCGAGGGATCAACTATATTGACTGAGTATTGGATTGTCATATTGGACTCATTATTTTCTGAAGTTTGTAGACCCGGTTGTCCGTCACTTTCAGACGCAACTGAATCACTAACATCGCTTGTAAATTGACTTAATGGTAAATTAGAAGAATCGTCAGTTACCAGCGAGTAGTCAACAAACTCTTTGAGTGAAAACAGATAGTCCAGCGCCAAAATAACTTTCGGATTGTCGATAGCTAGATTGATGTTCATAACTTTGTGCTCGTTCTCCTTTATTTCAGATGTGACAGAGGCCATAAACTGGTAGTCCGTGGGTGAGATAGGGGGGATGATATTTGTAAACTTGTTATCTGTGTTCTCCCGCACATCTTCAACGACGAACGACTTCACATGAAGATCTGACTTGAAGTTTCCATTTTGCTTCATTTCCATTTTTATATCCAGATCGTTTAATGAGAATCTAGAGAGCGATTTTCCTTCCAGGCTGGCGCAGTTGACAGTCCGGTTGTAGAGGGTCAATGACAGAATAGGGACATTGAAATCCAGATCAAATTTGATTTTTTCTGGAGGAACAAGGGTCTTAACCTCAGCCTCTGCTATTTGTTGCGCGGGCTTACTCCTTGAAAGTTGCAAGAGACGATTAGCTTGTGATGCATCGCTTCCAATCTCTTCGACAGATTGCTCCGTACCTCCAGAGAACACCCTAGGTATTTGGTTCAGAATGCGAATCAGATACTGGGCTTGGACTTCTGTCAGTTTCATTTCCTTCCCTGTCACTCCACCTGTCACAATCATGGAAGGTCTATCAATTTTTACGTCATCGCAATAATCGATCTCAAAGCCCACATCCAAACCGTCGATGATCTCTAGAGTTTGGGTTTCATCTCCAAACCTGAAAACTGATGTGAGGTTAGTATTCCTCAAACCAGCAGATATCATATTCAACATAATATTGTTCTTCTCAGTGAACTGGTTCACTGCGAAAATCTCTCCAAGGTTGGCCGTGATATGGTCATACTGGCCCCTTTCAATATCAACAGTCTTAGGGAAAACGAGAATTGGAGCTCTAACGAGAATATCAAATTTCATCAAGTTCGCATCTTCTATGTTTGTGGCCTGGTTCAAAGCTGTTTCCCGGGCCCGGTCATAGATATACTTCATTTTCTGAAATTGGTTGAGATAGTTGAAGATTTTTGTGAAAGGCTCATCAACAAACATTACAACCACAGAGTCCGTCTTCAACGACACCGAAGAATTATAAGCTTCCTTGTTGGTTGTGGCATCGAAAGTTTCGTAATATAGTTCGGCCAGCTCATCACCGCGTATTTTGATCAGCTGGCGCAATGGTGAATCAAGTGAAGCACCCTCATTAACTTCATCAAAGAGCGACAAGCCACCTATCTTCGCGCTGATCTTCATTTTCTCTGGAAGCAAGAAACACCCAATGTCAGCTCGTTGCAGTGTCAAAGTGGCCAGTTTGATGCCATCATCATTTAGAACAAGAATTATGCTCTGCAGTGTGATCTGAACATCAATATGTTGAGGGGCAGTGGCCATTTCATTTTCATTATTATGACGTAGTTTGTCAGCAGGTATTTCAGGAGCGTCGGGATCAGTGAAGGTGTTAAGTGCAAAATTTAACAGGGTGAGTAGGGACTTTCTTGTCACGACCAGTTTGAACTCTGCGATATTTAGGTCCACCTTTTGATCAAAGACCTCTATCTGCTCGTTTTTATGAAGAACAAACCGTTGAGTTCTGGAATAATGCACCTCAAACAAGTTTTCTTTCTTCTGTGCGTCCCGATTGATTTTGGAAGACATCAAGGCTTTGAACTCTTCGGACTCAAAATGCTCGATATGATCTTCTATGGTTAGATCTTCAAGAAGGACATGCACTTGCATGTCACGAGACGTTTTAAAGAACTGTAAGCGTAATTTCTCTCCAACCAAATCAACAAGCCGATCAGACTCCAAACTTTCACCATTTGAACATCTGTTAAGAGACAAGAATATCAAGTCCATATTAAAATTGAACTCAATCTGATGCTGTTGAGCAGCTAGATCGTTGGTAGTTTGAGTGGAAACACTGGTTGGCGAGGAGGAGGTCGATTCAGAATCAAGAGCATCTATGGAGTTAGTCAAGTTCTGGTCTGAAATGAATGACTTGAAACGATCCGCAGGCTCTTCTTCGGCTTCATTTTGAAAGCTGAAGTTAGGAATAGCTGTGTCTATCAATTCCATGAAGACCTTGTACTGAAAATCGCTCATCATTGCTCGGAATTGAGGCACATCTCCACCCACTCGTATTCTGGGCAAATTATAGTAGCTTGGAATGATGGAAATCTCGATCAGAAACTTCATACTAAACTCTTCCAGAATGAGTGCAGGCTTATTTCCGTTATGATGCAGCTGTTCAATTGTGGACTTGATATTGGAGCCAATCAGGATTTGTGCATCTTGAAGCATCAGGTCGAATTTATCAAACAAAAATGAGTTCATACGTTCCCAATCTGCCTCAGTATAATTCTCCTTATTTTCCGACTTGATCTGATTTATCTGCTCTTTGCTCACCAGGTCACTAACCACACTGATGTGTCCTGCATCCAAAACAGCCACAGGAGACGACCAGCTACCTGGATTAACAGGGACAATTATCAGCGGTGCTTGGAGATCCATCTTACAGTTTATTGTTTTGTGTTCATCAAATGCATATTGGAGCCCAATTCGAGTTTGTTTGGTGAAATCCTGGATTGTTGATTCTGCTGCATTCATAAGTAGTCCAATCGTGTCTAAATGAACTTTCGGAGGCGTGAAAAATCGGACAACTGATTCTATGAATTTCGGATTATGGAAGATGGTCATACTGTTCATTTTGGCAAGAAGAGCAGTATCTGCAGACTCATCCAGTGGATTACTTTCAAACGAGAGTTGGAAAAACGGCTCTTTCATATCATCCTGAGACAAAACTCCGGAGTCTTCCACCGCAGATTTCAGCGGCTTGACACTCACGATGTGTTTGTACAAAGTATTATCCGAACCGTCTTCCACCCTAAATTCATTCAGTTTGAAGCTCACAAAAATCGAGTCTTTGCGCTGAAGGAAATCGGCATCGCAGCCTTCAAAGACTATTTCTGCTAGATTGAACTGACCCTTAGCTTCGCGGATAGAAAACGACCCCTTTTGCAAGTTACAGCTCACTGCCGCAATGACTCGTTCTCGCGGAAAATCTATTGTATCAGCTGCTTTTTTCTTCTCGTCAAACTCAATGGCTTCGTAAAGCTCTTTCCTCTGCTCATCCGACATAGTGAGCTCCGAGTCCTGTGTATCCGGCTCTGAGGTATTACCTCCCCACCACGAAAACCATCCTTGCTGTGCCTTTTGAGCCACAGGTTTAATGGCAAACATGGTTTCATTCTCTTTCCGATATTCCATTCGAGCCAAAGATCTGTACAATTTGATGTCGTCATATAAAATCTCTTTTTCCAACGCATCCAGCTCGGTCTGCTTATCTGGAGTCAGCAAATCGCCCAAATAGAGCTTCCATAGCACAATATATGCTTTTCTTTGATCGCGCCTCTTTTTGAAATAATCCCATGTCCATTTGTAATTCTTCTCGTGAATCTCACTATACACACAATTGAAGGCATACTGCAACCATTCTTTTGGACTATCCTCAAGAGCATGTTTAGGCCTCAATTTTCTGAACTTCTGGGTCCTCATATACCAGTTTAAATGAGAAATAGTCCACAAAATATCGCGGTATTGATGGCTGTCGAGATCAAGCCCAAACTCTTCAAAAAAGAACTTGCCAAAATAATGGGGCGTAGCTTCTGTTGCACCCTGCTTGTTCACAGTAAGATGACCATAGCCCGAGACAGGCTTGAGAATGTATTGTGCGTCACTATTGAACTGAGAGTTTCGCTCAATAACCAAGTTAAAAAAGTCTATCAAGTCTTGGTGATCAGTGAGTTCTGTGGTCTCATTCTCAGTATCCCAGTAGACACTGAGGCTGCTTAAAGTGAGCAGTTTACGAGCAAGCTTGGTCACGTCCGAGTTGTAACCTGGGATCCAATTCTCATCAGCGGAAACAGCAGAAAGCTCTTTGAGCGTGAAACCTAGAGTATATGGATTTTCTGTGAATGTGTGGTCGTCCTCGTAGCGGAAATGTATGTTTTTGATTGTGACCTGCAAATTGTCCACAATCTTAGTCACCAGGCTCTCAGTGAAGCTCTCGTTCTTGGCTTGTTCGTCAGCAGATATGTTAGAAGCGTACGGTGTACTCTTGTTCATCATTTCCAATGCAGTCAATTTGTCTTTCTTGATACGGAGTTCTCTTGCAGCCTCTTCCTCTGGGTTGAACTCAGTAACAATGCATGGCGATGCCAAAAGGAAAACCTCTTCAATTAGCACTTTGACAGGTTTACTTTTGAGATTTGACCAAGGTATCTGCAAGGTAAGCTCTCCGATGTGTCCAAATCGTACATCAACGGGCAATTGGAACTTTTCTAGCGACTCCTTTTTCAGTTTCAGATTTTTGAGCTTAACGTCACCGCTCCATATGCCAATATTCAGTTGTTTGGGATCAAAATTCTCAACATACGCCCCCAGCGTTTTGTTGAGAATGTTTGCCACCAACGATTCCAGCATGGCAAAAACAAGTGGTCCTTCGAGTTTGTTAAAATGCAGACTATAAGCCCCGATATGAAGGAGACACTAAAAGCTAATTAGCTGGTTAAACTTTGCTATGTGGCGTAATAATTTAAATGTAGATCTACGGCTGTGCAAAAACAATTACTTGCTTTTTCTATTTTGAATTGATTATCCTAGTGGAACGGATTATCATTCGTCGAGTACACATCTGTCGCCTCTGTAGCGATAGTTGGTACTGTAGAATCAATAGTGGTCTGCCTTTTTAATGGAATCAAGCTTCCGAGAATTGACGTTTTCCTCATTTTTCTGAAATACCAGACAATTCCGGCAATCAATGCTCCCAACACTACCACGGGAACTACAACCGCAGGGACAATCACCTTGACCTTCGTATCCGTCTTTTTGATGCTGACCGCATTGTCTGACGGCTTTCTGGATATCGTTGTGTAGGCATCAGACTCGTGTTCGATAATCCGAATGAGTGGCCCGTATGTGGTGCCAGTGTGCTTGGCATCAGTCGTGGAATCCAGTTGAGGCGTAATAAGCAGCCAACAATACCCCTCAGAGTCGCTCTCACGGTAGGAGGATTTGACTTCCCACGCAAAGTAGCCGTTGTTGTTGATGACATAATCGGAGGTGAATAGAGCCGTGTCTCCATCAACTGATGGATAGGCATTGGTGGAGATACGAACTCTAACGATGTCATCACTTCCCCAGTACTCAGGATCCCATGTAATCCAATAAGTCTCTCCAACTAGCATTTCTGTACCGTTAGCAATGCAGAATGGGTAACCACTGTTGGACTCCTCTGCCCTCTCGTTCATGCAACGCAACACAGGTGGTGCCCCACCTGTTGCGCTTGGGAAACTGTCATCGGTTGGTGTTGGTGAAGCTGAGATTGTTGTTGTTCCCGAAACCGATGGTGTAATGCGGTAAGGGATTCCAGACGAGTCCAGAGAGTTCCAGACGGTAGCAGAGTCTGTGACAGGCGAGGCTGAGATCGTGACCCCGTCGGTCACTGTCGGAGTAACAATAACCAGATTGTTACTCGATGTAGATGTCCAAAGACTATCAGTGAGTACCTTTTGAGCTGCTCCGCAGACAAGCAGAGCCCAAATTCCGAAAATCATTAATAATAATGTGCCGGCTAATTGGACCCTTTAAAATATTTATATGAGTTCAGCCCGACAACACCGATAACTGAAATGTGTATGTAACCAATTGAATTAGGAATTATTGAGTATCCGACTGCATGATAACTGTAGTAGTCAATAAATTCTAGTGTTACATGAACGCATATGCTAATATACAAAAGTAATGGTGGGAGGCTCTGAACATTAAACCTCCATGACATTTTTTTCCAAATCAATGTTAATAGCGACCGGAAGATTAGAGTCTTTCCTGTTCCTCGTCTTCAGGTACTTTGCCTGCTTGTTCGAATTTAAACGAGTGTAATTATTCCCTTGAGACCAAGACCTAAGTCTGACGAGGTTCCAAACACCCTTTCTGAACCTCTTGAACGTATTAGAAATGAAGAACGAGAACATGAGATACTCCAGATAAATAATCAATGCAGCAACTGCAAACCCACCGATCACGGCCCAGACAATGTGCTTGGAAAGTAAAAACATGAACTTTGCGTCATCCATGTGCCAGGATGAACCTTTTGAAATATTGAAAAAAGGATGATCTCCACCGCTGTAGTTTTGCGGCATCAGAATCCGCACTGCTCCCGCGTCAGGTACGCCCCATCTCTTGTATTGCTTCCACAACACAGATAAGAAAAGCGGCCCGGTGGAGTACATGATGGTAATGTAGGGAACAAGCCAGTTTTTGTTGTATTTTTCCAAAGAGTCGATCACCTTTGCAAAAAAAGGATGCTTAGGCATCGATCCCATGGCGTCATTGGATATTCCGGTTGGTATGGTCTTTCTCACAAATGCAGGGACAGAAAGAAGCGGATCCAATTTGCGTGCACATCCATCATCCAAGTCGATGTAGATTCCACCATAGTGATCCAGAATAAAGTAGCGAATAGCATCTGCTCTCTCTATTGGGTATTTATAACTGTCGAAAGTGTCCAGGAACCATGGATATTGCTCAGAGATGAATTCACGGGACAGCTCATCGGTCCATAAAATGTATTGATAATCGGGATGTAAGTCGATGCAGCTTTGCTGACCCTTTTTCCAGACTTCTGGAATGTCAGTTGTTTTATACGTTTGGTGGATGATCTTTGGGATTAGTTGTGGTTTCTCCAAAGTAGACGATAGTTCAGATTCCAAAATAGCATACTCGAAACTGTCGTCATTCAAGAGGGTGATAAGATCAAATGTCTGGTATACCAGAAAGATCACCACTAACAGATGCGCCAGTAAAATGTACTGTAATTCTTTTCTCATAATGAAGGAAGGACTGAAATTCAATTGAGACAACAAGGCGCACTCAATAATTAATACTAAATTAAATCACGAGTTTGTATTCTGCTTGGAATATAATCACAATACAAGAAACTCTGCAATAGTTAAATCTTTCGTTTCTTTTCCGACTATCTGGAGCGTATCTTGCTGTTTTGCTCAAAGTATAAAATTATTATATGTATTACTCCCGCTGGAGCTGCGCCAGTATTTATTTAGGATATGCGCAGCTAACATGATAAAAAAAAACTTTTGTATCGCCACACATTCCCCAGCCTCGATATTGGTCGTACACTACACTTTAAAATAAGCCTTTCTTGGTTTTTTGGGTAGAGTAGGGTCGATCTCATCAATCTCGTGATCAATAGATTGCATTTGTTCCCCGCTGTAGAGATGACTATCGTCCTTATTGGTCCATATCATCCACTGACTGGCGCGCTTGGTCATTATTTTGTATGTGATGAAAATGAGCAGCATTACACTAGCCACAATCGCTGTACTTACAACAACATATAATGCAAATTTCGGAACGAATGTTTTTTTCGGCGTCTTAACTTCGTCCCCCGAATTATAAGGATCGTATGCGATTTCTGACATGGGAAAAGCGTGGACCGCTTCCTTCGATTAGTTTATATAGCGATATCATTTTAAATTGGCTGTTCTGTTCTACAAGGGGCTGCGACTACCTATCTTCGTTTACCCCTTAGCCCACACCACACACCACACCTTCCACCGGAATGAGGAAAATGACACCGGAAACCAGATGGGAATGAAAAAAACAGAAATTTTGTCCCCACAAACAATAGTAGTCCTATTCGGGAATCCTGGAGTGGGTAATCTAAAATTTACTGAGGGCAAGGATGTTGCTAGACGAGACCGGGTTCTCGGGCGGGTAATCTCACAAACCACAGACACAAAAAATTTTCAATATATGGAGAATTGTTTAGCTTTAGTTGGCAGAGGAAGGTGTCGATCTACTACACAGTTTGCATTTTTACTCATTTTTACTCAGTGAAATCATATCATGTCTGCCATATTCTCGTATGCTCATGCTGCTGGAGCACCAGCATCTTTTAATGCCTCTGAATCCGAATTGGAAAACGGTATTACGAATCTGAATCTGAGCGAAAAGGAAAACGAGAAGGATTCCAAACCCGTGAAGAAGGCGGAGAAAACCGACAAAAAGGAAAAGAAAGGTGGCAGGTCCGGTTCGAAGGGGCCAGATTCCAAATCCGAAGCGATCAAGGAAGATACTGAGCCCAAGAAAGTCAAACTAGCTCCTGCTCCTCTACCTGCCACGAATGTTTGGGGATCCAGTCCCGAGGCTGTGCCGGCCAAAGTCTCCAACAATTCGATTGTTCTACCCGATAACAACTCTGGTAGCGCCCCTTCGGTGGTGAAAGCAACCCAAGGAAAAGAGAAATGGGTCCCTTTCAAGGCTTCTGTGGTGATTGCTTCCAACAAGTCCAACACCAAAGCTTCCGGGAAGAAGAAGAACAAGAAGAAGAATTTCAGGGATGCTGAATCAAAGGAGAATAAGGACGTGAAAAAGAACACCAAGAGATCGGGCGAAGTGCGCGAAATCGACACCAACAGTGGTGTTGGATCCGAAACTAGCATCCAAGTACCAGAGGATGCGCTCGCTCCTGAAAACGCGACTGTTGATGGCGAGCAAAGTGACACTAAGTCAACTGAGCAACAGCATAAGTTTTCCAGAGCCAATGGTAACGGCAACGCATATTCTGGCCGCCAATACCGCATGCACTTTAATAACCAAAATAGAAGATATAGCAGTCACAATGGCAGCTATGGTGGCTCCCAAAATGGCCAAGCGGGCAAGCCTAACGGACAGAACGTCCAGCTTCCTTATGCGCCATACAACAACCGTCCATACAACGGGCAGAACAATAGACACCACCACAGCCGGTCAAGCTTCCAACAGTCGCAGTTTTTCATACCCCAACAACCCTACTACACCCCGATCCCTTATATTCCTCTTCCGGCTCCACCAGCTCCTTTTGCTTCTTATGTGGCCCAACAGCCGCAACAGTCGCAACAGCTCGCCGTGCCTCCTCATGACAGTAACATGAGGGAAGCTATGCTTCAAACTTTAGCAAAACAGATTGATTACTACTTCTCAACCCAAAACCTGGTGAAGGATATATTTTTGAGAAAACACATGAATGAGGATGGATTCCTGCCTCTTCCAATTTTGGCTGGTTTCTACAGAGTTTCAGCGCTTTCATACGGTGATTATGGATTGGTTATTGAGAGTCTACCATACTGTGAGAACTTGCAATACGGAGCTGTTAACAAGGATGGGGAGGAATTATACAAGGTGCGTGCCAAGGAAAATCCAACTGTCTGGGTTCTTCCTGAAGATCAGCGTTTGGAGCAGGGATTAGATAAATTATCTCCAGCGACTGATGAGAAAACAAACTAGAGGAAGCAGGTTACTGGTGTTAGGATGGAAAAAAAGTTGTGTAGATAATTTGCCATTAATTTATTCCTCATCAAAACAATGTCTGATCAATTCACTTCTGTCCAATGGGACCGAGAAGAGAATACAAGCGCGAATAAGTCAGAATCCCAGTTTTCCGCATTACCGGAAGAAGGTTCTAGCGACAGTGGTGCCGATAATGGTTCTGAAAACAATGATGAAATTGTTGACCCCGAGGGAAGTGGATCAGGCTTGCTTTTGGACCCCGAATTGGTTCACTCGGAGGTCACTGACCTGGTTCATGGTCAATCGCCATCTGAACATGAACCAAATAGTAGTCTCGAACCTCATTTGGAGGATTATTATATTCAAACGAGAGTTTCCAATCCCGTGACTGAATATGACGGCCAGAATCCATACACATCATTTCTTATCCAAGTCCGCACAAATTTAAAATCGTTTGCAAAAGATGATTATGAGATTCGTAGACGGTACTCGGACTTCAACTTTCTATACGACTGTCTCAGCAACGATTTCCCTACTTTGGTGATCCCCCCTTTACCCAATAAGCAGAGATTAGAATATATCAAAGGAGGAAGATTCACTGAAGAGTTTACTGCGAAACGTTGTGTTTCACTTCATAACTTTCTCACGAGAATTTGCAAACATCCAACACTAAAAACATCACAGGTATTTCACAAATTTCTTGAAGATTCCGATTATTGGCAGACCTACAAATCGAATTTGAAGATCTCATCTGCTTCTGTTGATCCGGGAAATAGTACATCGCAAAACTTCGAATTGGTAACCGATTATATTATGAACAGCTTCAAGAAGCCATCATATGAATCGAAGCACAAACATGAATTTCAAGAAATCCAGGAAAAGTCCACAAGGCTGCAAGAAAATCTAGTCAAAATCGATAATATTTACTCCAAGGTTTTGGGTAGACAGCAAGACATCTCAGACGATTTTGCTCGGTTTTCACAAGAGTTCTCGAAACTCAATATATTATTCAGTAACGATATTGATGGCAAGAGTCGGGATGATGCCGACAGAACAGCAATTGATGTGGGTGAACATTTTGCCAAATTCGGATCGAATCTTCAGAAAATATCAGAACGCTCATATTTCTTGAATCATGATATTGAATACCATTATTTAACCTCGCTTCGGGATCTGGAACATTACATTACACAGTTAAAAAGTCTAATCAAATTGAAAGAAGCAAAAGCGTTGGATTATGAAATGCTTTGCAATTATCTGGAAAAAGCCAAAGAGGAGAAAGAGTATCTAATGAATGGTGGTTCAGTTGTTTCAACCACAGAGGGAAAAATATCTTATTTGACGCGAAAGTTGGAATCCATGACCGGTATAGGTTCCCATGCGCATGGAAATCTCACTAACGAGCGTATTCAAAAGCTCGAATCCAGAATCAACATCTTGGAAAAGGAGAAAGAACTTGCCTTCCAAGTATTTGAAAAATATGAAAATGACATCCTACAAGAGTTCCAGTTATTTGAGAAAGTGAAAAGCGATGAAATTAGCGAAGCATTGAAATCCTTGAGCGATTCATATTTACAATATTACACCGATTTGTTGAATGACTGGCAAAGTCTAAAAACGGTCAAGAGTCCTCTGAAAGAAAGCAAACTTTTTGCAAACAAATTGAAGGAAGATGATGCGTACTTCACGGACAACGATGTGGTAAGAAACAATGAGATTCTAGAATCCAATCTAACGAAGATCAATCAGTCTGTGTCCTGATCCTTTTATTTGGAGCCTGGTTTGAAAGTTGGCCATTTTCATCGAATTCCAAAAACAGATTGCCATCGAATACAAACCCAAACTCTTCTCCAAAGATTCTTTGAAATTCGTTTCTTGTCAAATAGTGGTCGTATGAGATTGGAGGAAATTCTTCCAGTTCCAACCGTCGATATTTTTTATCTCGGGACGCTGGACTCTTGCTATTCTCCAGAAGATAGAATTTGCGCAGCAAGGTCACTGCTTGTTTACTAAGGATTCCAGGTATCACGGAATAAGGTCTGTGCGTACTGGGCGGATCTGAATTAACTGTGAAGATCGATCCATTCCCTCCAAAACGCTCATTTGGACAACCGAAAACGACCATTTGAATTTCCAGTTGGCGGAGAAGTGATGCGCACATAATGCATGGTTCAACGGTCACGTAGAGAACTGTTTCTCGAAACACTTTTCTGTAGTCATTTGGGTATAATTTACGTATATGGTCATATGCTTCAAACTCTGCATGTTTAGTTCCATTGAGAGTAACGTTTGTTTGGTTAAAAGATCGCGCGATAATCTTATTCTTGTACACCATGACACACCCGACAGGAACCTCGCGTGACTCAAGTGCTTGCTCGGCCACTTTGATGGCTTCAGTCATAAAACCATGGTGAATTGAGATATCCATAATGAGTATTTTTCATGGAATAATTTTTTATTTTCTTTTTAGCATGTCCACTATAGAGGAACTGATTCATAACAAGGAGAAGTTGGCCAGTGAAATTGCAGCTTTAAAGAGCAACTTAAGTGTTCTTCAAGATGAGGTGTCTGGTTTTGACGAGGAAATAGAGGAAGATGTGGCGGAAGTTGACGAGGAATTATCGCATCATCAGTATTTTGATGACCTCATACAGAGCCTAGTCAGCGAGGGCACTCATTTGGTGGAAACAGACAAGCGAGAGCGGAATGCGCAGAAACGCAGAAAATTGCAGAATCTACAAGATCGCAGCGCTGAGGAATTTAGCGAGTTGCAACAGCGTTTGGAGCCTGCTATTCGTCTTGAAAACGCGTATCGTCTAGGGGGTGTTACTGCGTTCCCAGTGAATGACCCCCAGCAAAACGATTCCGATCGATTTTTAGGTATTCGTTTTGATATTTACGATCAGGAGACGTTTAGATATATTACTCCTCACTATGTGATACTTCGAAAACTTCCTAAGAACGATTTATGGGAGATATTTAAGACCACTATTCCCAATTTTATTCCACTGAACGCACTCGCATACGAATTTTTGAACACCGACATTAATGAGTTTGTCAGGCATATTCGTAACCATTTAGTCCAGTTGCAGCTCAAGAGAGCGGTTTTCCAAAGATTACGCAGAAAGTTGGAGGCGCCATCCGGATTAGATCACGATCTTGATTTCACGAAGATCAGTATTAATGTGCAGGACAAATATGAGCTGATTTTGATTTGCGATTTGTACAAGGTGTGCAAGGTCATTGCTACAAGTGTTGAGGACGATAGAAAAGAGCAGCTTCGACAATTAGAAATACTGCTAGCTGACTCCAAAATCTGTGATTTCGATAAGAAATTCCTTACCGTTTTGGATGAGCTACTT
Source organism: Ogataea nakhonphanomensis (assembly GCA_030564965.1). Taxonomy (NCBI): domain Eukaryota; kingdom Fungi; phylum Ascomycota; class Pichiomycetes; order Pichiales; family Pichiaceae; genus Ogataea; species Ogataea nakhonphanomensis. The sequence goes on from JAJMAN010000011.1 coordinate 196,019, forward strand.
GATTAGAGAGGGAAAAAAAAGTTGAGACCAATTTTATTTATTTACCTCAATCTGGATGAATCTGTCCCAACTATACGAGCGCAAAATGCTCGCAATGTTATTATTTCCAGTCTTACTTGTACTTGGTATCATGGTGAGATTATCTTTGCAGGGACTGGGGATTCAGATTCCGAAAGACTCATTTCTACTAAGGTCCGACGGCCCGCTAAACAAATACTTTGCAGGTCATTCGTTCGAAGGCTTTTTTCTTTGTTTTGCTTCGATAACGTACTACGTGATTAAGATGAAAAACACGGAATTGATGCTCCCACTCGTGAATCGTCCCGAAAACACCACAAGGAAAATTCTGACACGCCAGAGTTACAAAGTTGCAGCCATCTACGTTTGGGTTTCGGTTTTTATTGTTTGGTTTTTCGGTGACTCTCTGTATGATAAAGTTCTCAAAGTGACTGGTGGACTGTGTATCGAGCAAGTAGGACTGAACTATAGACAATGCCGCTTGGTCAGTGGTCAGTGGTCAGGAGGTGTTAAGTTTAGCGGGCATTCTTTGGTTTTGAGCTGTTTTACACTGTGTTTGTTCTATGAGCTTGAAAACGTTCACAAAGTGTTTCGAAATGATTCGCAAAAACCACTGTTCCATTTCATCGTGGTAATTTCTGTCGTGTACTTGACAGCATGGATACTTCTTTTTTCAATTACGGCTGTATTTTATCACACAATCCCAGAAAAAATCGTTGGGCTGGCAACAGGAATGCTGGCACCATACATGTTATACTTCAGGCTCGAGCCCAAATTACGAATTGTATAATTGAACTATAATTACATCGCTATTCCAAACCGAGCTCGGTTTCTATCTTGACCATTTCCTCTTTTGCAAGTTTCTCAAGTTCAACGGCATCATTGTACACCATTGATCCATCCTCATTGTACAACTTCGCGTTAGAGAACATGAGGTCTAGCTTTTCTTTGAACTGGTCGTAATCGACAATCGATCCGTTCTTTAATCCTTTTTGAATATCCTTGATAGCAACCGCTTTCTTAACGATTTGGTAGTAATCAGGATACAGCTTTCTTGAAGGAACTACCATGAATAACTCTGATCGAGAACGAGAGTTCTCATCCGTGCAGTCAATAAGTTTGCTTAGGAGATTCAGGCAAGGAACCACAAAAGGCTCCTGGTCAGGTTCATCATCTTCAGAGAAACTCTCATCACTGACAGGTGTGGCTGTTCTAGTTTTTCTCTTTTTTGGAGGTTCCACAGACTCTTCCGCGCCTTCAGAAACAGCGGATCGCTTTGCACGACGTCTTTGCATTGACTCACGCTTCCGCAAAGCTGCATCCTCAACAGTGTCATCCTCAGCATCCATGGCATCTAGCCACTGTTCCTCAGTTAGACCATCATCATAAACAACTTGCTTGCGCTCTCTGCGGTTGCTTGGATCAGGTTTAGCTTTTTCCAGGTGAACAGAAATGTCTTCTTTGAACACAGCAGGAAGCTCCTCATATGTCATTAATCTAGGAGCATTAAGCTTCTGGTCCTCTTTGGCTCTTTTGGCATCCATTTCAGCAAACAAGACCTTTTCGTCTTCGTTTCTGGCAAGAATATCGTTGAGCTCCTCATCGTCTAAATCTTCATCCTCCATTTCCTCGGTCTTCGATTTTTCGGCTTCTAAGAGTCTCTTAAGAAAGGCTTCCTGTTCTTCAGCACTGGATTTGTTATCAAACTTACCAGCCTGAATGACTTTTCCGTCAATATCAAGTTTTTGGTGAGCTCTTTCCAAAATCACTTCTTCAACAGAATCTTCTGTGATCAAACGGAGAATACGCACCTCATTCTTTTGACCAATACGATGTGCTCTATCCTGGGCTTGCAGATCTTGATGAGGATTCCAGTCAGTGTCAAAAATAATGACTGTGTCGGCGGTTTGCAAATTGAGACCCAAACCACCAGCTCTGGTGGACAGCAAGAAACAGAAATACTCCGAATCAGGATGGTTAAAGTCTTTGAGCATATCTTGACGATCATCGGCCTTGGTAGAACCATCCAAACGCATATACTTCATGTCTTTCAATCTCAGGTAGTCTTCCATGATGTCCATCACTTGGGTCATTTGGAAGAAAATTAAGACTTTATGTCCTGAAGCCTTGAATTTCGGTAAAACACGGTCAAGCAGTTCAAATTTACCAGATGATCTCCAAATCAGTTCGGTAGTCATTCGTGAAGGATTCACAATATCCTCCACCTCCTCAAAAACATAAGGATGGTTGCAAACCTTCCTGAGTTGCATGATCTTGTTATTGAGCCCTCTTAATCCAGTTTTAGTTGCACCTTGAGTTCCAACTCCCACAAACAGAGCATTGTGGTTTAGCATTTGTTTATAAAGACAAGCTTGTAGCCCAGAAAGCTTACACTTGACCACTTTCTCAACCTTGTCTGGCAAATCTTTTTCGACATCTTTCTTGAGTCTTCTCAGCAAGAATGGTCTCAAAACCTTGTGCAATCTTCTAATAATAAGAAGACTTTCTTCTTCTGAGAGCTCCAGCTTGTCTTGATGACCAGTGTTAGCAAATGGAGTATTGAACCACTCATCGAAAGATTTCACAGAGTTGAAAACCTTGGGTAAGACAAAATTAAGCAGAGCCCAAAGCTCTGGTAAATTATTCTGCAGTGGAGTACCTGTCAAAATCAGTCGATTTCTGGTGTGATAGTATTGTGTGAGAGTCAAAGACAATTTAGAGCTTGTATTCTTCATACGATGACCTTCATCAATGATCATATGAGCCCATTTGAACTTACAAAGTAGAGGTCTATCTCTGATCACATATTCGTAGGTTGTGAGCAGGACGGAAAAGTTACCACTGCGGACCTCATACTGCAATTGCTTACGCTGGTGTTGGGTACCCTTGTAAACAATAGTCTTCACACCAGGTGCCCATCTTTCAAATTCTAATGTCCAGTTGGTAATCGTAGAAAGTGGCACTATCACCAAAAACTTACCACGCTCTTTTTTGACCTCTATCAAGTAGGTGACCAGCGATATGGACTGAATCGTTTTTCCCAAGCCCATCTCATCTGCCAAAATTCCATTCAGGTTGTTGTTGTACAGGGAAACCATCCATTCCAGACCTTTGATTTGATATTCCTTCAGTGTACCACCAACAAGAAGAGAAGGTTGTTTTTCCACCTTCTCCTTGATTCTGTGGGCCACTTCATAGTAATCAATTTTCTCACGACGAACGTCAGCATCCTCTTCAGCATCCTCCTGCAAAGGCTCCAATCCCTCTTCCGCGCGATCTTGTAAACTTCTGGCCCTAGCTTCGTCCTGCTGTACTTTAACAGCATTGGCTAATGAGTCTAAGAAGTTGTTTGTTTGTTTGATGAGATGATGTAATCTGGTGTCTTTGGTACGGGTCAACAGTTGCATATATGCTTCCTCGTCGTTGGATCTCAAGGCTGCCAATCTCTGTTTGGCAATTCTTTCAAGCTTCTTACTCTCATCCTTTTCGACTTGCGAATGGAAATGCTGTAAGGATTTAGCCAGAGCATGTCTGGAATTGCGTTTTTCCTCCATTTCATCTCTGACCTCGTCAAATATTTCAGCTAAACGGTTCACTTTGTGCGTTTGATAATCGTGCTCCATTTCCTCTTTTTCACGACGTTGTTGTTCTTGTAGTTTTTCCGCCAACCTGGAAGTCTGCTCAATCTTTTGCTTCTCTCTGATAGAGAAAGACCTTTTGAAGGATCGAAAACAATTAGAACTATACTTGGTTTTTTCATTGAAAACACTGCTCAACGTACTTTGCAAAAGCTTTCTACGGAGCTGCTTTTGCTCAGGCAGCAGTCTTAATGCCTTTAGTTCGTTCAAGGCACGAATCTTGGTTTCATCCACGTTGTCAATAATATCACCAGATGTCTTTTCCAAATCGTTTTCAATGCGGGAAGCATCGTAGAGCCCAAGGTTAGCAGGTAAACTTTCTAGCTGCTGAATTCTGTCCTCAACTTTCTTTTTGACAATAGACTCTCCCAAAGTACTGCCAACAGAATGGAGCTCAGGATCAGGCACAGTTTTATGTGGATCCAGACCCAATTTTCTGGCCTTCTCCATAAAATCAACGCTCAGCTCTAAAGAGTCCTCGATTGATTCATCAACCTGTGGTTCTCCCAACAGTTGGGCTTGAACACTCAAAGGCAAATCCAAATCCTTGCTCAAAAGATTGAAAGCCAACAACTGAACATTCAAAAGATCAAGGTCAACCTTTTCTTCGTTTTGAGCCCAAAGTTTGTTCAAATTTTCCAATTGATGTTCATATTCTTGTCGTTCGTCGCTAAGTCCCTGTAAGATTTTGAGTATCTTCTTCTTCTCGGCCACTTTCTTGCTGTTAGAACATTTCAAGAGCAATCCATGAACCTCCCTAGTACTGGTAGGATAAGCAATTCCGATGCCGGCCTTGCCATTTTCTTCTTGATCGGTCATCAGTACGCGTTGGCAATAATAAATATGAAAACAAAAAAATTTGGTAAAATTATAGACCACTAATTTTTGGATTCTCAAAATCCTGGGACTCGGCACATTTGTATAAGTTGTCGAGAAATAATGGGACGAATGATCCAGGCCCTGGTGCTCTGTTTCCTGCAAGACGTCCAGCCTTTTTGTAGAGGCAACAGGCAGCCACAGTAGCAGCAAATGGGTGATCTGGATGAGCTGCCACAAAGGCAGCAATTGTCGACCCTAGAGAGCATCCAGTGCCTGTAACTCGGCCCATCATCGAATCTCCACCTTCAACAAGAGCCACAGAGGGTTCCGTGTCCAGTTGCCAATGTCCTTTACCAATGCCATCAATGACAACATCAGTCTTTCCTGTGACCACTATCACAGATCTTGTTTGCACAGCCAGAAGTTTGCCGACACGCACGACCATGTCGAGATTCTCTTCCGAACCGCTGTCGACCCCCCTCATTGACTTCTCGATGCCAGCTGCGGCAAAGATCTCACCTTGGTTTCCCTTTATGACCGTCATGTACGCCTCAAGTAACATTTTCTTGACGCTTTGTTTACGGGCACTGGAAGCACCCGCTCCGACGGGATCGTAGATTACTGGCTTGCCAAACTTGTTGTAGGCCTTTAAGGCTGCCAAATACATCCTTGTCTGATCCTCATCAGCTGTGCCTGTGTTAAGCAGGAGAGCAGTGTTTGGATACTGAGCTAGATCAATGAATTCTTCACAGCACTCGCTCATCAGCGGGGCAGCCCCAATGGCCAGTGTCACATTCGCAGAGAAGTTTTTGACAACACCATTGGTGATATGATGAACCAGAGGGTGTATTTCCTGCACTTTTTTGATCAACACTCCCGGCTCAACAGCATCTGAGGGACTCAAATTAGACCAGAAAATAGGGGTTTCGTTCCAAAGTCTGACCAATTCTTTAGTAGCGAGTCCTGCATTAGGAGAAGCCATGATACATGAAACAACTGCAACGCCGTCAATTGGAAGACCATCAATTGAAGCTTGAGCTCTAACCCTCTGAACATTACTGTGATTAATTCCTCCAATCAAACATATAGGCATTTTCCGTTTGGAGTCCTTGATCACTTGAAGTAGTTTTTGGGAGCCAATAGGGCCCATAGGCATTTTTTTTGTGACTTTGGTCTGTGTATCAAAACAGATTCCAACGCCAACATAATCTGCCCCATCTTCGATAGCCCGAGTAATCTCTTCGGGTTTACTAGCCGAAACCCCTATGATCTTGTCCGGGCCTAAGATCTTACGCGCATCCCTAACTTCCATGTCACCTTGGCCAACATGCAAATGAGCATCCACTGCCAGTGCTATATCCACTCTATCGTTGATGATGAGAGGAATCCCCGCTGCATCGGTCAATTTCTTAACTTCGCGGGCCCTGGTAATGAAGCTGCGAGTGTCCAGATCTTTTTCGCGCAATTGAACACAGGTAACCCCATTGTCAATTGCCTGGCTCACCTGATCAATGAAGGATGTTCCTGCAGGAATCATCTCTGCATTTGTAACAAGATAGACAGAGATATCAAACGCTTTCATGATAATAAACTTGACGGACAAGTAGATAATTAATAGTCTAATTTTTTACATAATAAATCGGAGATTTGGATCAATCTGGTGCGAAGAAGAGAGTTGCGGCTTCTGCGTATATTTTTGGGAAAGCACTGCCCTAATGTTCTGGAGCAACGTGAGATAACTCTGCACAGGGTTCTCTCTGAGTACTTTGATGAAAGCGTAGCTCAAAGCACCAGTGAAGGATCCTGCTTCGTTAGCATCCGCAGAAGTTTGGGAATCCTTGCAGCCAGAAAACATGATGACATCCGCAGGCGACATTTTTTGCTGTTTGATTTCTGCCGCACGCGATCCTGATGTTGCTCGGAAACGCTTGAAAACGCTGCTCACTGAGTTCATCATCATTCCTGTGTTGTTTGTGAGGTATCCCGTGACCAGCTTCATCGCGTCACCAGAGCTCTCTTTCCAAATGTTGTACTCCTTAATGCCTCCGTCCTGTGCTCTATAGCAGAATGGAAGATCCAGAGCCGTGCCAGAGTGGCACGAATCAAAAATGCAAGTCAATCGACAGCCGGCTGGTAATGGTCTAACCAAGATATCGTGCATCACATCGTCGATAAGGGATCCCGCTTGCTGGAAATCAACTGGGTAAATGCAATCGTCATAACCATCTTCTTCATCACCATCCTGGTCGACTTCCTGGCCTCCGTGGCCTGAGTAATGCAGAAACAACGAGTCTCCAGGACTGGCACCTTTGACAAGCCATTGCATGGCACGAATCATGTTGGCCCTCGTGGGCACCCGAACAAGCTCTCGTTGGTCATCTGTTAAGATCACAATATCTTCAGCCTTGTAGCCTTGCATCTGGGTCAAGTAGTTGTACATGTTGTGAGCATCATTTATGCAGCCTCTCAGTGCATTACTGGTGCCAATGTAATTGATCCCGATCAACAGTGCCTTTCTGGATCCATTACACGAGGAATACTGGAAGTCTTGTACATTGTTTGTCCCACTGACTTGTTGGTGTTGGACGTTAAATGATGGCAATGGAGGTTGCTGGCTTGGTCTTTGGTACGAGCCACCTCCTGGCACCGAGTAAGACTGAGATTGCTGGTTACCCCAGTTTGGCGGAGGAACGCTAGCTCTCTGGTATGTGCGTGATGGGGGAGGACCAGCTGGTGGTTGATACTGGTTAGGATAATTTGCGTGCGAATTTCCAGGAAACATGCTTCGCTTGAAATGTTAAATGAAAGTTGAAATTCGTAGAAAGTCTGCACGACAAAAAATACACTCCAAGAAATTTAAGTTTTCGATTCCCGAATTCTTCTGGCGTGAAAGATTGATAAAGCTAGTTTTCAATCATGAATTTAGCTCCCTTGCGCTTGTGGAAAAAAAGGAGATGATAGTTTTTGACTATGAAAGGCTTGAAGTACTTGTAGATATACTTTAGAAAAGCCGTATATACAGGATTCCTATCAACCTTCAAAATCATTAAGAAATCTGCTAGCTTACATTATTCATTAAGGAGTTTCTAATTGTAGGTTCCTGAACATACGATCTGGAGAGATCAGAAAACACTCTCATTTGTTTTGGTGGTGCACAAATTATGGTCGCTAAGGTCGACAATGTGCCTTCATTTTGAAGTAGCATCGCGTTTATGCGTTCTAATATTTGCATGTCCTTTATGATAGAGAGCGATAAGTGCAAAATCTCAGAAGGTTGGGCATGCGTCGAGTGTAATTTCCCGTGGTTATCGATTAGTGAATGGAGAAAGAGTCCGATTGTTCAATCTGGAAAAGCTTATCAAGTCTGGGAAATTCACCTGTCATCGATCGCCTCGCCTGCATATTATCAATGGTGGCAGCTTGTTAAATGGTTTCGGTAGATATCTGAAATTTTCACGAATTCCCTCACTTCGGTAAGATTGTGTTAGTTGGTTTCGTATCTTCTGAGAAGAGTTTATGTGTGTAGTTGGTCCGAAACCAATTCAGAAAGTGTTGGTGCTTTAGTTCCTGTGCATCTTTCCACTAGTTTGTCCTCTGGTGATAATAAACACACTACTCATCCTGATATTTAAAATTAAACATAACTGAAATTTACAAAACCACAGAGCTGGCATTGTTCGTGCCATCCATATTGGCAAGATATTAGCAACAAGTACAAGTATAACCTGGAAAGGTAAAAATTAGACATAAAATGTTTCGGAATAGTTTTTTGACCTGTCTAATCAAATCTCAATCCCAGTCACCAGATCTGTAGCTGAGATTAGAAGACCAGGCAAAAATGGCAAATATGGCAAAAATGGCAAGATTACCGATCAAAAACGTGGTTGACTTGCAAATTCAATGTAATTTAAGGATCGATGTCTACCAACTAAAGAAAATAGAGCTATAAAAAATCCCTGTAATATATTTATTTAGCCTAATCTATCTATGCTTGCAAGATTTGGGCTGATCGTGGTTATATGCTAATTGAAGAGCATTTTATTTTTCTTGCCACAAGGCCGGCATCGAAGTTTTTCCAATCCAAGTTCAGCAGCAAGATCAGCTTTTGCAGAGCTTCCGGACTTTTGCACCACTGCTAGTGCACTAACAGATGCGTTTTGGCAGCGATCTCCGGTTTCGATTGTTTCACTAATCGTTTCATTATCCTTCTGCAGGAGAGTCATTAACTTTCTATTAAACATGTAGTCTGAACCCGGTACAAACTTGATCATGTTCCCAAAGCCAGAAGTGGTACTATCGAGGGAAACAGAGACCTCACGATTCAAGGATTCCTCAGTATTTGAGACATTGGGAGAGTTTGAGGAATCTGTGGTGTCCTTCAATATACTTTCGTAGCCCAAAATAGCTGTTGTCCTCCTTTGTGTACCCTCTCTATTCCGCGTATAGGTTTCGTAGTTCCAACTCTTTGGGTTACCAATCTTGGTGAAATAGGAAAGAGTCAATGAGGGAAATGAACTAGAGGAGGAGCTTGAAGAGCTTGAGGTGGGGCTTGATTGAAGAAGTTCCAAGGGATATGGCTCATTTTCTACCGACTCCTGAGAAAAATTGCGAAGCGGGCTTGAAACAAGCGGTAATGTCTCGCAGACACAAAAGTTGCGATCTACCGAATGGTATCGACAGCGAAGCGCCCTACTGTCAATGAGACCCTTAAACTTACCCTTCTTTATGGTAGACACATGCGCCAGATTCTGAAAGCCACTGAGTTTCGCTAGCTCATGGTCTTTGTATAATTTCCAACTTTTGTTATCGCTCCTCACAGCCATTAGATAATTTTCTTCTAGCTAGCGCGCAAATCTTTTAAAATGCGGACTTTGAGCCACACAAGGTCCTTATATTGTACCACTTTTCGACAAAGTGCACAACACCCACGGGATCCATTGCGCACCTTGGAACTGGCTAGCGCACGATAGACACAGTTGGAGCAGTAGAAGTGGCCACAAGGACTAACAACACACTGTTCAATCTCATCAAAACAAATCGGGCAGGTGACGTCTTTCATGGATTTGATACTATTTTCGCGATTAGAAGCATCGTTTAGCAAGTCAGAGGTAGTTTTCTTTTCTTCTTGTGTTTCTCCATCGGAGCCCAAAATGATTAGCTCGTCATCCGACAGTTCTTCGGAGTCGGACAGAACCTCAGAGATAGGTCGTTTGTTAGGTTCATTGTCAAACGGTGTCCTGGTCATATCAATCTCGGGGTCGGACTCATCTTGGGAATGATCATCTGGCTCAGTCTGAGAAGATGGCAAATAAACCGATCCTCCATCCTCTGTACTCTGGATACTTATTACACTTGCGTTGTGAGTCCCAGGTTGCATGGATGTCGCTCCCGATGCTATGCTGGGATGCCTGAAACTCATCTCCCTTCAAAAAATATAAATTTGTAATTTGCCCTAGATTAAGGAATATATCTGATCAAGCACATCATCTACACAGCCGTATTATATATATTTTAGGAAGTGATTGGTATCAATCAGAATCAAAATCACGACCTGACAGTATCCGATTCAAGAGAATCGGTCAAAGATACCTATCACTGGTAATCGCCATGAAGAGTATGGAAATTGCAAATTCCAGGCAAAATTACGAGCACTGAAACTCAGAACTCTTACAACACAAACTTTGCGTACAAAATAGCCAACAAAACCATGAGAATTGCAAGGACAACGACGTTGGAAGAGGACGATGAAGCAGCAGTGGAACCTGCGGAAACATCTTTCGAGTCAGAGGGAATGTTGGTGGTAGTTGGAGCCAAGGGCGTAGATTCCAGAGACACTTCCTCCGACACCGTGACTTTTTTCTGTGGCGTAGTTGAAAACTCAGATGCAGTGGTTCCATTGGCAACTGGGACTGCTGCCACGACAGGCTCCACTTTTGGAGCATCATCAGAGATCAATTGTTGTGAAGATTCTTCCTGAATTGCGTCGCTCAAACTGTTGTAATTGAAAACCACCTTGACCTTCACATCGGAAGTGGAGCCAGCTTGTGATTGGAGTTCTGGCCATATAGTGGAGACAGACTTCGGATCAACGTCCTCAGAGCAAGGGACAGAGACGATCAAAAATTTATCTTTGCACTTTGTTCCAATTGCTGGTTCCTTTGAGAGGCCCTGGAATATGATTGAAACATCCATACTAGATCCTGGCTTGACAATGGAAGCATTGGGACGCACACAGTAGAGCTTTGGAGCTGTCGTTTTCACTTTGAAAGCGATACTTGTTTGCGAATCGTTGGTGATTGTAATGGAGCTCGTTGCCGAGGTGGTGAAAGGAGCTTATAGTTAGTGCTTTGCCAATTGTGTTACTTACGCTCAAACTCTATATTTTTAGGACTGATTTGCATTTTTCAGATTAGGGTCCGTTGCATAAGTTGCGAGGGCACAGTAACAATTTGAATACAAAAAATCAACAGAATAATGAGGCAAATGTTCTGCGAAGACATCTCTACATGTTAGTGAGGGTAACCAAATTTCATTTTCAAAGCATTTTGCAAGTTACCCGGGCGTGATTACAGGAGGTCCTGGGCGGAGCTCAATCCACCCAAAATGCTCCCTCGTCTCATGAATGACAACTCTACGGTGTTGCAGAAGATGCATCAAGACCTCAACACTCGATTGACGTTTGCAGCGGGTCTCCTATCCCAATTGTAATTTTCCTTGTCTGGCATCAATCATTTATAGTTGAACGCGAATTATTTTGACGCATTAGGAAATATTCCTATTCGGTTGTCTAAAGGAGCGACACGTACCTTTAGGTACATCAAATTGTTTCTCTAGAGACTCACTATCTTTTCTTCTATTGTCCTTCACAAACTCTCACAGACGCTTATTTCATTCAGTCGCCACTGCTCTGGGTGCTACATGAACATTTAGAATGAAGGCAATCAAGACCAATCTCCATTTAAACCTCAGTCTCTCGAGGAAAGACTCTAGCTCCGGATCCCAAGGAATTCCTACTCCGACAAGTGGGATGACCGGCTTCATGACTCCCATCGATCAAGCACAACCTTTTCTCTTCCAGACCCCCGCTGTTGGAGGAAGAAGGTCAGATTCTGTCTCCTCGCAGTTCCCGGAGTTGCAAAAAGTGAACAGCTTCTCCTCTATGACGTCTTCTTTTGACGCGACAGATAACAGTCCGATCAATTTACAAAACTACGACTTCAACCCTGGTTTTGACGATACCCTTATAGGACTATACCACTCGTACGCTAATAGGCCGAACATCACTCCCTTCAACATCAACTTCCCGCCTTCTGGAATTGTCTCTAAAATATCGAAGCAGATGTACCACCGCCTCATCACCGATCGAACAATTCAACTGGACAAAAATCAGAGAACTACAGACGATCTCCTGATGGAGTACAATCAAGAGCTTTGTCTCGCAGTGATTAGAAAACGACTATTAGATCTGTGCAGTGCTGCTGCCGCCGAAGCCGAGTCCATCACTAGATGCAGTTCTGTCTCCTCGATTTGTGGTGTGCAATCAAGTCTCCAACAGAGACCTTCTTGGCTCCATCAAAATCCGACTTTTTCGGCAACACGCCTTTCATCCACTGACTCGTTGGTAGACTCCGTTCAAATCACGCCGCAACAGCCACTGCCTCCTCTTCAAATGCCACACAGAGACCTTCAAAATGATGTTAGCATGGTTACACCACCACAATCGAGAGCAGGATTCTCACCTAACGGAAAGCCTAAGCTGAGCATAAACTCAACGGACCATTTCTCTTTTGAAAATTCGGCAAGATTGCAGAGCCCGTTCACCGAAACACAATTCCAATTTGGATCCTCGATACAATCGCCGACAAGTTCTATGTTGGCCAAAAGATCTAGCAAGTCTAACTCATTGGGTTCGCTATTTACAGGTTCCGGAGCCGCTGGTGGTTCGAGCACACCAACCGGGCCTACAGTCTCAGATCTCGACGTGGATCCTCTTTACAACATCACCTCGCAAAGGAAAAGAGATAGCTTGAAGTTGAAGAGGAACATGATGTAGACTAGGAAATGGTACAGTCACATGTTTGAACTAGGTATTTATTAGTATAGTATGGGAATAAAGGTTATCTAAGGATTGATTCGATTGCTTCAATTCTAACTCCATAAGTAAAAGTCATTATGGTATAAATCTATAAACTAAGCCCACTCCTTGAATTGATTAATCAAGTTTCTAGTAGAGGAATCGTGCGACTCAACAGGCTTGTCATTATCAAGCTCTTTGAGAATGACCTTTGCGAGAACCTTTCCGAGCTCAACACCCCACTGATCAAACGAGTTAATACCCCAAATAGCACCCTCAACAAAAGTCACATGCTCGTAGTAAGCAATCAACGCACCCAACGTAGCTGGTGTTATTTGCTGGGCAAGGATGGATGTAGTAGGTCTGTTACCTGAGAACATCTTATGAGGAACAAGGTCACCAGTAACTCCTTCAGCTTCAACCTGCTCCTTGGTCTTACCAAGCATCAATGATTCAGCCTGAGCAAAGAAGTTTGAGGCAAGCATTCTTTGATGCAGGTTTCCCTCAATCGGATTATGAGATTTGGCAGCCAAAATGAAATCGGCAGGAATTAGCTTCGTACCCTGGTGAACCAGCTGAAAGAAAGAATGTTGAGCATTAGTGGTTGGTTCTCCAAAAAGAACAATACCGGTTTCATAGTTGACAAACTTAGAGTCCTTGGACACAGACTTTCCGTTCGACTCCATCGACAATTGTTGCAGATAAGCCGGGAATCTGTGCAAATACTGGTCAAACGGGGTGACCAGCTTGGTTTGGGCGCCGTGGAAATTGTTGTACCAAATAGTGAGCAATCCTCCAATAAATGGAATGTTTTTCTCGAGAGGTGTAGAAACGAAATGCTGATCAACTGCTTCTGCACCCTTCAAAAACTTCTCAAAGTTCTCGAAACCGATGTAAAGACAAACGGAAGTACCGATTGCAGACCAAACAGAGTATCTACCTCCAACCCAGTTTTCAAAACCGAACATATTCTTGGTGTCGATTCCAAACTTAGCGACTTCCTCAGCGTTCGTACTCAAAGCAACGAAATGTTTAGCAATGTGAGCCTCATCTTTCGCTCTTTGTAAAAACCAGTTTTTAGCAGTGTTAGCGTTAGCACAGGTCTCTGCGGTGGTGAAGGTCTTGGATGCAACAAGGAATAAAGTTGTCTCAGCATCACATTTCTTGAGGGTCTCAGCAATATGGGTACCGTCAACATTCGAAACAAAATGACAGGTCAATCTTGGGTGACCATATGGTTTCAAAGCTTCAGTGACCATAACAGGACCCAAATCAGAACCACCAATTCCGATGTTGACAATGTCCTTAATTTCTTTACCGGTATATCCCTTCCAGTCTCCGGATCTAACCTGCTCAGAAAATTCCTTCATGTGCTGCAAAACAGAATCGACCTCAGGAGAAACATTCACGTTGTCGACATACATGGCTTTCAACGCTCTGTTTCTGAGGGCAACGTGATAGACTGCTCTGTCCTCAGTAGTGTTGATGTGGGTTCCAGCAAACATCTGATCTCTAAGAGATTCAACATTTGCCTCCCTTGCCAATTCAAACAAAGTAGCCAGGATTTCCTGGTCAATCAGGTTCTTCGAAAAGTCGAAGAGGATCTTCGATCCATCGAAGTTCTCAAACGTCTCTGAGAATTTGGCAAATCGCTCTGGATCAGAGGCAAAAGCGTCTCTTGAAGAGAAACCTTTTCCGTAGTCGTCGAAAATGGTTTGTAATTTCTTCCAGGCTGGTAATTCCACAGGAGAACTCATAGGGGCTATAATTAGTTGTGTTAGCTGATAAAACTATTTTTTGGAATGTAATTTATAATTGTCGTTCCGCTACAGACACTATACACCGCCACAAAAATTGAAATATATCTTTATCATTCGCCACTATTTCTCTTATTATCCTCCGCTGGAAAACAGTTCTCCGCCATAATGTTAGAATACTTTCGGGCTGTGCTATGTAGAATTTGCTTGCTCCCATAATTGTTTAGTCTTCGCGTCGATCAGTAGAATTTGTTGTTTCAATGTATCGATCTCCTCCTCTACAGCCTGGTTTTTGTTTTCCATCTCGTTAAAAAATGCGCTCTCGTTGATGTCAAATTCTTTGTGCTCATTTTGATTCCAAACTTTTTCAAATTCGTCAAATGAATTTATGTTGTCCCGCCCAAGCCGCATGAGGAGCCCTATTTGCGACATTTTGAGCTGCTTGACATTGTCCATATAAGTTTCATCAAAAAACCTCGGCCTCAATACCGGCTGTTCCTGCTTGAGTCGTTCATATATGGCATCATGGCTGTCCACCAATTGTCCCGTTGACGCGATCTTGTCGTTTAATTTTGGTTGTCCTATTTGTGAGACTTCCTCAGTTAACGCCAGATCTTCGTTGTTCGATCGACTCGGTAAATACTCCATACTAGTGGATGTTGTAGGCTTTTCACCGCTTACTAAACTTTCCATATCTGTATAAAGTATGTTAAACATATTGCCTTCTTCGTGTCTACTGGAGACCAATTGCGAGTCTTGTGACGTGGTGCTTCGCACAGCGTTCAAATCGGCTTCTGGATCGTCACTATCATATCCACTGGTTTTGTGAACTATGTATGAGTCTCTACTGGATTGTCTCTCCAGGACTGAAAGATTGGGACTCGATTTCCGTAGCAGAGACATAATAATTTTATAATTTATTTTACGTCAAATTATTATTTCTTTGCCGAAGATGGATCCTGTGCCACGGAGAGATTCATCTTCATCGTTCTCTTCAATACCTGAAAAATTGGACAAAGATACATACCCCAAAAAACACTCGTGGAAGAAATTACTGTGGTACAAACAGAATTATGAGGACAACTACACGGACTCGTCTTTCTTGTCCCAGCTTAAACGAAACTCCACCGTTATCAACTACTCATACTGGAAACTTCTGTCTGATTTCACGCTGGTTGTCTTACATCTTTCTGTGTTGATGTCTGTGATTCTCGTTTTCTACGGAATATATAAGCTCAACTGGAATCCTGTAAAGCCCACGCTTATAAGTTCATGTCTCACAGCGCTGGGCTTTATAATTTATTTTATCACGTTGAAGATTAGAAGGAATAGAGAGCTTATTAATCTTCAGAAGTTGAAGATCGAACAATTGACACGTATGCAGAGACTTTCAAGACTGCATATTTCGCGATCGTCTCCGACATCCCGTTCCTCTTCACCCTTCCAACCTACTACTGATTCTGCATCAAATCGAGAATCAACAATGGACCTTGAGAAATACTTGAAGGAACCCAACTGTCCCGATCTTTTTAATACGTTAAAGTCTGCAATCCTCATTCTGCTAACTATGCTGACTTTTTCGCCGGTTCTGAAGTCTCTAACAAACTCTACTGCGTCCGATTCCATTTGGGCCCTGTCTACCTGGTTGTGTCTGTTGAATATACTTTTCAATGATTATTCAATTGACTTCACGCAAGCTAATCGCCAAAACACAGACTCCAATCTTGAGCTGCAAAATTCAAACTCAAACATATCCAAGAATATTTCGCTTTCAAATGCCATCGTTTTAGCATCTCGATTGAAGTCGAATTTGAGCGCCTTTTGTTTTATTGTGTTCTCGATCCAGGTGTCAGGTCTATTTCCAGTTTTCAATAACTTCACGCGGAGATGCCAATTTTGGACATTTCATTGGTTCCAGGTAATCACCATCACTACTGCAGTCGATTTTGCGGTTCTAAAAATCTTTGGGTTGGGCTGGTTCCTTCTTTGGTTAAGTGTTCACTTTCTCATTATGGTGATAGGACCATGGTACTTCATCCTGCTCCAAAAATATAAGGATGAGCTTCAAGGGCCATGGGACCCTGCAAAACCGATTTTCAAAAGTGTCCGGTAGAACATAATATATTATCGTTTTATTTTTACACCTAATTGTACACTAACCGTTAAAAACACCAGCAGCCAAACACAAATTTCTACGTGTGAAGTGGACTTTGTAGACAGGGGTTTTCCTGGTGAAGTAAACCGCCATATGGTCTTGAGTTGCGGCAAACTCCTTCCTCTTACGCATCTCTTCTTGCCGTTTCTGGTATCTTTGGTCCTGTGTTTCTGTAGTTTGACTATTCTCCCCAGTCTTAGCAGCAAGCACAGAATCCAATGTGAACTTCTCTGGCTGGGGGTTGTTACTTTCCATCGTACCCTTCTTGACATCCCACACTCTGACTGAATTGTCCGATCCCGAACTCACTAACACGGAGCCATCCCTACTGTAAGCCAAAGAGTAGATAGAGCAACGTCCGTGGCCGCGCATGGATTTAAGTTTTCTTCCGGAGGCAATGTCAAACACATTAATCACGGAATCTTCTCCAGCCGTCGCGAGCCATCTTCCATCAGGAGAAACGGCAAGAGCATTGACAGGCATGTTATGACCAATGAATATACGCACAGATTCTCCTCTTGCGATGTCCCACATCCTGACAGTCTTATCACTGGATCCAGTAAAGAGGTATGTGGAATTCGGGTGAAATTCAACGACATCAACATCATTCAAATGCCCTGCAAAAATTCTCAAAGGATATATGTGATCACAGGACCACAGTCTAGCAGTTTGATCATGTGAAGCGGTTGCAAAATAGTGTCCCAGAGGGGAAAACTTAACATCCCAAACCGGAGAGTTGTGGCCCTTATATGATACAAGCGATGTATATGTATCCATAGACCACAAACGAACGGTTTTGTCTTCTGAGGAAGAGAGGAGATAATGGTTATCAGGACTAAAACTCAAGCCGTAAACTGACCCAGAATGACCAACCAGGCGACGACATCCATCTGCAGATTGATCGTAAGGATCATTTTTGAGAACCGAATTAAGGGGAGATCCATCAATACTCCAGAGCTTGATAAACGAATCTTGGAATCCACCTGCCACGATAGTTGAATCGTCATTGAACTCCACACATGTCATATCATTGTTAGTATTGTGAAAAGTGTACATGCATGTACTTGGTAGGGAAGCTTGGATCGCACTGAGCTTGATTTTAGCCCTAGAGTCTTGAATTTTTGTTATCTCGCGCTTTAAATCAAACGCGGTTTTCTGCGGTAAAGGTAATGATTCTCTGCTTGGTATATCTTCACCTGTTGGATCCACCTTGAAATTCTCCTCGTATTCTTCCATCAAAGTTTTGTCATGGTTTTGCTCCTTTTGTACTTCGTCCTTTTGTTGCAACTCCGCCTCCAGCTCCTTAGTAAATTCTGGATCGTCAGGAAACTTACCCAACTTGACGGCCTTGCTGTTGAACACCTCAGCCGAGTCAGAGTCCTTTTTCATCCTGCGAGATTCATCATTGAGCAAGTCATAGATCGCCGCAATCCCTTCTGTGAAATCGCCACTGCCTTCATCCTCCTGGGTGGTCACTTCGACCTGAGTAGTGATGGTCATCGTGTTGTTGATAATTCGAACAATTATTCCGCCCCCTATTGCCTCATTCTCGTTCAAGAAGCTCAAAATCAAGTTCATTGAAACCTTTGAAACGTTTAGTTGGTACTTCTCTGTCCTGTAAAGTTTCGCAATTTCATTTTCTTCTAGATGGTCTGGTAACGAAATTCCAGCCAAAGACCGTATTTCATAGCTATGTGATAATAGGTGGTCACTTTGAAACTTTTCAAAAAAACTCCGGGCATTATTGACTTCTCCTCGTTGAATCAAAGTAAGATAACACTGGACAAAAACTGGATATAGAAATTTCTCCAGCTCGTATTTGTACATCTCCAGTGAATTTTCGCACCACGAGCGATACATGAGATATGCTCTACCAAACATGTTTGGATCCTCATCGAATTGTCTCTGTTTCATTGATGCCTGTTGTTGTAAATATTGCTGTTGTTGAAAATGGACATTGGATCTGTTGGAAACAATGGTTTCCGGTTTCTGGAAGTTCGTCGTAGATGTACTCACTGGAATTGTAGGTGCACCTGGGATTTTGGTACTTTCATTTCGTAAAGTTGCTTCCGTTTGATGATATCCCTTCTTGTTGAGGTATTCAAGAACAATCCGGTTCAGGTCGCTTTGGGAAAATTGCTGTTGAGGCTGCAACGAATTGGATGCACTCGCAGTCCTGCTCTGTTGCATTGCACGTGCTTCACCAGATTCTCGGTTGGAAGTAGCCTTCGGTAGACTTTGAGAGTCGTTTTCCTCCTTCATGGGACCCGTCATAGAAAAAGAAGGTTGATGTTTTTCAATTTAAAAAATCATAAGCGCACGTTAGAAAAACTGGCAGAGTAGTTTTTATTTTATTTATTCAATTTACTTTTCTAGCTTTAAAACTGCAGGATGTCTACTAATCGGCGAACTCGTAGTCGAAATGGGTGTCATTCTTGCAAAAAGGCACGGATCAAGTGTGATGAGACACGACCAAAATGCCTGAATTGTCAGAAAGCAGATCGTGAATGTGATTATTCGATCAAACTTATTTGGGGTGGTAGGCCCTATAAGAAACCTAGAGTGGAGAAGATGAATCCCATTGCTGGTATGTCTCGAAAGCTTCTTGAGACTAATACTGATAAGATCAAAGAAGAGGGTGTCTGTGTTCCAGCTACTCCACAAATAAAATCCGAGGACCCTGCTTCGCCACAGACCCTTAACGAAAACCTTCGATCTGTTAGTAACATCCTGGAATCCATGTTCGATAGCAAGCCACCACATATCTTGGACAATTTTCAACCATATCCTGTTTTCGAAATAAATCAGAAGTTGGAGTCTAGTGAAGTTGTAGATGACTACTCTGAGGATATCATGAAACTCGAAATGTTCCACTCGAACGATACTCAGTCCGCATTACACCCTGTTGCCTTTATAAATGAACGAAGATGGTCTACACGGCATGGCTCATGGGAACCAGATGAAGACGACTCTGAAATGAGTAGAGAACTTTCATTAGCTTCGGAAATGTGTACTGCGCCACGGACATTTTCCGAAAGCTCAGGCTCGGAAATTTTGGATCCTATCCCTCGAGGGTTGATCCCTTTACCAGATATGCTTCTCAATGTTCCGAGCTATTATGAGTCGTTCAATTTTTTCTTTACCTCAACGGCACAGCTGTTCATGCCTTTTGGAGACGCAGGATACACGTACAACCCATTCAAGATCGTTCTTCCCCAATTAGCATTCTCGAATGACGGACTGTTGGCAGTAACTGTTGCATATGGTCTTGCGCATAAGTCATATTTAATGAATCAGGAAGAGCCTGCAGAACTTCTAGAGCAACTATTAAGTCGATCTTTGGGTGACCTGTTAGAGCTTTTACAGAACAAGGAAACCTCGACCAGCGATCTTACGCTCACGTTAGTTTTACTGATTAGTTCATTTATGGTTTTTACTTTCAAACACAACTGGGAAGTGCATTGGAATGGTGCCAAACAGATTCTGCTGAATAGAGGCTATCAAAAGCCATTTGAGAAACTTATTAGGGAAAGCAAAAACATGGAGTCACAAAGTATAAGCGGTGAGATCAAAAGGTCCAAGCTGATATTTTTTCTGCTCAGATGGTTTGCATATATCGACGTTCTTGCAAACCTCTCTTCTCCGCTGGAACCGACACAACGAGATATCGAGAAATTTAACGAACGGATGAAGATTACTGAAATAAAATCTCAAACTAATGATATAGATTACGAATTTGAACCAGATAAGGATGCTGAACGGTTAATGGTTGATGAATCTCATAATGATGTGGACTATTTCCTGGGCTTCAACATCAAATATCTCCCGCTTTACAAAAAAATCATAGAGCTCATCAAAGAGACAAACATTCAAACAAAACTAAATGCTTCTTTGGGGGTTTCGCCTAGCTTGATAGACCGCGCTTTACAATTGCTGGTGAGATTTCAGGAACTGTCTACAGCAAATGCTGAGCAGGACTCAATGGTGGCAATAAATAAAGTGTTCATGCTGTTGGGTTTCAACCAATTGTACAGAAGAGTACTGAAAGTTTCTAAATCTTCTCCATTAATTCAGAACATTTGTTCGGAGACTATTCGACTCATTGATTTACATTTTCCGGACGATTCCCCAAGTCAAATGAGTATGTTTTTACCTGTCTTCGTTTCTGGTTGTGACTCTAAAGATGAAATAATACGTGCTCATCATATGAAAAGAATGAAGACAATAGCATTAACAGGTTCTCCATCCGCTCAATTTGCGCTTGACTTTATGGCAAAATGTTGGAATTTGGATCAAGACTGGTGGATCCTGCTTGAAAAGGAAGATAAAAAACATATTTTTTTCTAGTCATTACAATATCACTGAATATACATTATTTTGCTGGAGCGCCCTTTAATTTGTTTGAGAACCCGAAGTCTTTTTCTCAGGTTTGAAGAGTTTTTGAGCTGGTTGTCAAGTTCATTGAGTTCTTCATGTCTTTGAAGACGTAAGACTGGGTCAAACTTGGTGAAATAGACCCTTGAAATAGGCTCTCTACTTGTGGAAGTACGATGACTCTCACCCTCACATTCATCCTCATCAGTATCGTCATGCAGAGCTGCAGTAGATCCAAACTTCAGAATGTGAGAATGGAATTTCCATAGCGATGTTCTGTGACAAACTGATAGAACAGTGATGCCAAACTTCTCGATAGCTAATCTGTAGCACTCCTGCTCTAAATCAAGAGAAACTGACGAAGTACACTCATCCAAAACAGCAAAACGAGGTTGATGATAATACATCCGAGCTAAAGCTAACCTTTGCTGTTCTCCCACTGAGAGTAAATCTGGCCATCTTTTCACAACATCCAAAGGCGATTTCAATGGACCTATATGCTCGAAAGCTTGGCCCTCATATTGTCGGTCTTGCTCATCCTCCTCGTCCTCCTCTTCAGAAATAATTTCGATCAGATGGTCTAATTTGACTAAGTGGAGAAGATAAATCAGGTAATTCGTATCCTTTATTGTTTCTCCGTTTTCCTTGGCGGATATCAACTTTCTCTCGTACTCTTGAATTGTGTCAGGATATACAATCTGCTCTCGTAAAGATCCAAAAGTCAAATAGCTCTTTTGTGGTAAATAGAAAAGATCTTGTCTGGTTGGTGGAATGGTTAGATGTCCAGGATCTCGAACACTCCACAGTCCACCCAAAATCCTGAAAAGTGAAGATTTCCCACACCCGTTCGGTCCGATTATTAGCAAATTTTCACCTGGCTTGATGCTGAATGTGAGATCGTCACAAAGAATTGTTCCCGTTGGAGTAATCAGGGGCACTTTTTCAAACGTAATCTCATCACCATAACTAATGTTCGGTCCCTTCACTAATGGTTCACTGTTTATGGAATTTTCTATCTGATGTTCTTCTGTCATTGAGTTATTGATCTCAGACAGAACATACTCAAATTCCCATATGCTTTGACTATAACCTTGCAGATTCTGTATATTCTTTTTGGCCCTCACCAACTTGCCTAAAGAATCCGAGGCAGTTAGTAATAGTCGCCTATTTGTAATAAAATCCGCAGATATCCTGCTCCCTGCATTTTCAGAGATTTTGAAATTGAATTTATAAGCTGTTGTGAATATTGGAAGGGAACACAAAAGCAAACCAAAGGCCCCCAAGCAATATTTAAAAATAAATGAAACTGCAAAATCATAAACGGCCATTCTACGCAACTCCATCCTTTTGAAACGTTCAAGCTCAAAATAGTTCATGTCAAGCAATTCCACTTCGCGACGATGTCCTCGTGCGAGAGCTATTTCCTCGTTGTTAGTAATGATCCCAGAATGATAAGCGTGAAATTTGTTCTCCAGTGAGTTCTTGATTGCAGTCAGTTTGGAAAAATCCGGGGTGAATATCTTCAACACAAGAGTAGAGACATTAGCTATTAGCCCCAAAAGCAAACCTCCCTCGGCAACATTATCGCCTGTTTTTGATAATTGATTGGCAGCAAGAATGATATCCAGAATAGGAATCAATATTTGTGAAGGAATAGAGCTGATACTGTTCGAGAATTGTTCTATAACTGTCGTGATACGTTGGTTCGGATCATCTATGCGGCTTCCATCAATCGTGTGCTTCGACTTGTTGATTAATTGATAGATTGTACTGTTACCTGTATCCGGCAAATAGAGTTCAAACACTTCATCTGTCATATTTGACCGAACAGCTTGTGATAGCTGTTGACGGGTTTTTGTAAGCAGTGATTCTATAAAAGAAGCTGGAACGCCAATTAAAGTCCAGAAAACAAGATACTTGAAAAAAGATCTGAATTTCTTGGTTATCAAGGAGGACACCAAATATCCATCTAAGGCTGCAACCTTCAATGAAATAAGTGCTCTTATGACAGAGAGGACAAACTGCATCGACAAAAACTTCATAATCGGTCTGGCTTTTTCTGGCTTCTTTTTCAATTGACTCAAGAGGAGTATCAATGGTGAGCGCTTCAAACGGAAGAGAAGTCTCTCGAGAACGTTCCCGTTAATCTTTTCCTTTTTCATTTGTGATGATAACTTAGATTTAGTGGAGGATCCTCCGTTAAAGATCATGAATATAATACTAGCATAGGCCAAGCGGAGAATCACATTACGCCTTTTGGCATACTGTGAGACCATATATCGCCCAGTCTTAAGGAAGTAACTATTAGATGGTGTTATTTCCCGGTTCATTTGGCTGAAACTAGCTAGTGAACTAGGGTTCCATTATATATGTTTCCCCACTATTGCATGTGATTAAAGGATCTGTTGCTAAAAAATTGGGTGGCGGTGTAAGGGTGGCGGATGGCAATTTATGTTGTATTATCATGAGCACTACGTGCGTTCGCTCAACCCAATAGCACACTCCTTGTTTCTCTCTGCTGTATTCTTCTCGTTGGAACAACCTGGTCGTTAGAAAATCAAAAGTCGGCTACAACTTACCTTAGCTCCAGCCCAATTATATTTGAATCCAATTTCATGTGCTAGGATCTCACCGAATCCAAGCATTACCCCATTGATGAATGGCAGGACCAGATTGATCCCACATGATCCTAAGAAAGACCATATAGAACCAGCAGTGACTTCTGGAGGGTTGTGCGGGGTAGTCTCAGAATTGGAAATGTCTTGTGCCAGTTGACGGGATTTCTTTGAAGCTTCCTCGTGGAACCCTTGCACTTCTTCATCTTCTCTGTGTGTCAATGTATCAGCATTATGTTTAACTTGATGATGGGCAGTCCCAATGTCGTCTGCTATCTGGACCAAGTCCTCAATATCCTGACCAACAAAACTCATTCTTTTTGGAAGATTATTTACGTGCACTAATTTTTGGTTATGACCACAAAATTTTTAATAAATTCAATGTCTTTGGAAGAAAACCTCCTATATCAAGAGGCCAGCGACAACCACCATTTGGACGAGCATCAATCACATTTGCTCGATGAAGAAAATGAGGCATCTGTTGTGGGCCGGGCTTTGACCGCTATTGTGGACATTGGGTCGAACGGTATCCGGTTCTCTATTTCGTCGAAAGCCCCTCATCATGCTAGAATTATGCCATGTGTTTTCAAGGACAGGCTCGGTATCTCGTTGTTCGATGCACAGCTTCCGGACTCTGCTAACTCAAGCACAAGGAAGCCAATTCCTGACGATGCTATCAGGGAGATTATCCGTGCAATGAGACGTTTCAAATGGATTTGTGAGGATTTTGGAGTTCCAGAGAATGGAGTGAAGGTCGTGGCCACAGAAGCCACCCGTGAAGCATCCAATTCCCAAGAATTCAGGGACATCATATATCAAGCCACTGGATGGAAGGTCTTTTTGCTCAGCAAGGAAGAAGAAGGTACCACTGGTGCGTATGGTGTGGCCTCTTCTTTCCATGACATTTCCGGTTTATTCATGGATTTAGGGGGCGGGTCAACACAGATTAGTTGGATAAGGGCTAAAGATGGTGAAGTCACCATCAGCGACCACCCTGTTTCTCTTCCCTATGGTGCTGCCGCTCTCACAAACAGACTAAAGTACGAGGACCACATGTATATTTACAACGAGATCAAGACTGCTTACGAAATTGCATTGGAGAAAATAGATTTACCACAGGATTTGGTCAAGGAGGCTGAGGCCAATGGTGGATTCAGACTGTTTTGCTGTGGTGGGGGGTTACGGGGATTAGGTCATCTTCTGATTGCAAATGAGCCCGACTATCCTATTCAGGCTATCATTAATGGCTATTCTACCACGTACGAAAAGGTTCGCCAAATGGCCAATTATCTGCTATTGAAAGGTGAAGTTCCTAAATTTGACTCGGTGTCCAAACTCTTTAAAGTATCAGCCAGGCGTGAACAGCAGCTTCCAGCGGTCGGTTTGCTTGTTTCTGCTGCTTTCGAATCCCTTCCCAAAATCAAGTCGGTCCATTTCAGCGAGGGAGGTGTCAGAGAGGGTGTATTGTATTCCATGATTCCAGACCAGATTAAAATCCAAGATCCGCTGATTACTGCTACCCGTCCATATGCACCTCTACTTGCTGGCAAGTATTGGGAGTTGCTCAAAACAAGTCTTCCTGGAGGAAACATCGTACCCCGTGAGGTCACCGATCGCGTCATCCCTGCTCTGTGCAATATTGCCTTTGTGCATTGCTCCTATCCAAAAGAACTGCAGCCTACCGCATCGCTACATGTTGCCACAACTGGTATCATTGCAGGTTCGCATGGTCTATCCCATAAAATAAGAGCATTGATTGGTATAGCCTGCTGCGAAAGATGGGGAGCAGATATACCGCCAGACGAGGATGTTTATTACACAAGACTTGAGAAGCTGGTTATGGACGCGGATCCTGAAAATGGAGAGAAACTGATGTACTGGACCAAGTTTTGTGGAAAGATGATGCACGTTATATGCGGTATCAATCCTGGAGGAAACATCCGCCCAGGATCCCTTCTTTTCCAGGTGAAGACAGATGTGCGATCGAGTGATGCCAATATTGCAAACGCTATATCCGCTGTGAATGAAATGAATGTTTCCGATGATGAAACGATGGAAGTCAAGGTCAAGAACGAGGTTTCAGTTCTGCTACCAAGCGATGATGTGAAGTACAGCTATAGTGTTCGCAGTCGTATTGTTGGTTTACAGAAGAAGATTAAGAAACTGAACAAACGCTACAACTGCAATGGCAAGGTGCGTGTGGTGATTCGCTACGAGAATAATAACTAGCCAATCGACAAGTTTACCAATTTAATAATTCAGTTTTTAAAATATATCATGATTTGAAAAATAAATATCAATAAATAATAATTGAAACTTTATAGCTTCACGATTCCTCTACCTTCACCAAGTTCGTCCACGGTCTGAGACAGAGGACGCCTATACATCACCTCCCAAAATCCTTGCTTTCGAATCTTGTTCATTGCGGAATCGTCATCTAGGGATTTGTTGCTAACTTGATTGTGCACATCGCCTCTCTCTTTGCTGGCGTGGAGACTGGCTGCACCCAGACCCCACTTTCCTGCCCAGAAAAATAAACCCGTAGCAAGACCGTAGCCTAGACTGACTCCAATACGTGCATTGATAGACATCGGCTTGAAAAGTGAAGCCATCAAGAATGCAGTCGAAACAGCTGCAATTTCAGAGGTGGCCTTTGTTTCCTCGTTCAAATTGTATAAAGCATCTGAGACAAAGACATATACTCCCGCTCCAATCGGAGCAGCAATAAAATGATGTCTCTGAAGCTCAAACAATGCCAGATAACGGGCATGGCTGGGACGAGCTAGCCCCTTTCTGTGCTGGAGCAGTCTTCTAAAGTGCATACCTCCCATAATAAGGCCTGTACAGATAGTTGCTTTGACAGCATTTGTCACAGTGTCAACCGGAACATATGTTTTTTTCTCACTAGTGGGCCAAACAGGCTTGGGGTAAACTGGGGCCTTTCTTGGCTCCTGTATTTCAGACATAGGACGAGAATCTAAAAGAGGGGACCCAAATATTAATTTTACCCCAACTTGGTGCAAGGAGTCCGTAATGTAAAATAATGTGCTATCTATACAAATTATTTATCTAGCTCTGGGGTAACTGAATAAATGTCGTTTTACCAGCTCACGTTATCGCTGATCCTTGAAGCCTTACTTTTTTCGACATGGTCTCAAAAGAAGTCACGATTACCCCACTTTGACGAATCTCTCCGAGATTTGAATCTTGGAGACATTAACTTTCTGCATACAACTGATACTCATGGTTGGTATCTTGGACATATCAATCAGCGTCAATATTCTGGGGATTGGGGTGACTTTTGGAGTTTTGTCTCCAGATTTCGCGATATTTGTACCGATAGAAAGTCCGATCTCTTGCTGATAGATACAGGTGATCGGCACGATGGCAACGGGCTCAGTGATCTGACCAGTCCGAACGGATTAGAATCGTCAGACATCTTCATGGAAATGGAGTACGATATAATTACTGTGGGAAATCATGAACTATATGTTGAAGAAGTGAGCGAGCTTGAGTACACTACAGTCGTCCCTCGTTATGGTGACAGGTTCATCAGCACCAATGTTGAGTTTTTAAACGACAATGGCGATGTTGTACCTTTTGGAAACGGGAAATACAGATATTTCCAAACGGAAGTCAAACACTACAATGTTTTAGGGCTTTCATTCATGTTTGATTTCAAAGGAGGTAATAAAAGAGTGCGTGTCACGCCTATCGAGGAAGTTGTCAAGCAGGAATGGTTTTTGACCTTGCTGGACACTTTTTCGAAAAAGCCAGTTGACTTGCTTGTGGTTGCTGGACATGTCCCAGTGACAGTTCAGTGGCTTGAATTGCAGGTTCTCCACGATACACTTCGTAGATACTTTCCCTCGACCGTGATTCAATATTTTGGGGGCCACTCCCATATCCGAGACTTTCACATTTTGGACGAAAGGGCATTTGCCCTACAAAGTGGTCGATACTGCGAGACAGTTGGATTTATGTCACTGACTGATTTGCACAATGGACCATTCTTCGACCGCAAATATATTGATTTTAACTTGCAGTCGTTTTTGCATCACACCAACAGTTCAACAATTAGCGAGTTTAACACTAAGAAAGGAGTAGAGATATCTGAAGAACTGTCTCGGATTAGCGAGAAATTGAATCTAAGTGAATCTTATGGGGTTGTTCCCCACAGTTATTTTATGACAGGGGCGGATTATTATCACAAGGATCCAAACAGTTTGCTTCGCTTCTTTGAAACAGACATTCTCACCCAACTAGAACCAAAAATTTGTCATGCACGCGAAGACTTTGATAACTACAACTCGACTAATTCAAGAATGATTCTCATCAATACGGGCTCCATAAGGTACGATCTTTATAAGGGAGACTTCAACAGAAATTCTCAGTTTATCGTGTCACCCTTCAAGAACAAATGGAAGGTTGTGAGGAATGTTCCTCCAGATATTGCTGTGAAAATACAAGATATTTTGAATAGGGGGCAGTACATTTTGGATATGGACTTTTTTGCAGCCGACAGTAATGAGCTTTTGTCGCCTTATCAGAGGGCCATCAACACCCAATATTCTGCAACTCGATTACGCTACGGCCAGACAACAATTGATGATTTGGGAGATGATGGAGATGATACAATCCATAAAGGTTTGCCTCACTTCCGGGTTCCCAACGTGATTCAGGCTCACGAGTACTCTGATCCGTTGCAACCAGTTGACATTGTGTTCTATGACTTCATCGAAAAATACGTTTTGGGAGCGCTAGAACAAGCATGTAATGGGGACTCCAAAATGTACTACTCTTTGATACAGAATCTGAAATTCTACAATGACTGTGAGCGGGAGTTCAACGTTGGAGAGCTACTCAAAAAGTACGCATTAAAATTCTGGCAGTGAAAGTTTTAAGAAAATCAAAATCCACGTGACTTTAGAGAGGGTGGTGACGCGCTTTATTTCCCGCACGAAAATTTCCCCGGTGTGCTCGCAGGCCCACCGCAGGGCGCGCGTGCGAGGAGTGAACTTTGAAAATTTTCACGCAGTCGCCTGTTTAGGAAGACTTGGTTTAAATTTTTCTACATTATTGAGAACTCTATTCAGTGATCAAACACCATGGGAAGAGGACCAAAGAAGCATCTCAAGAGATTAGCAGCTCCAAAGCACTGGATGCTCGACAAGTTGTCGGGTGTCTACGCCCCAAGACCATCTGCAGGTCCACACAAGTTGAGAGAGTCTCTTCCATTGATTGTCTTTTTGAGAAACAGATTAAAGTATGCTTTGAACGGTAGAGAAGTCAAGGCCATTTTGATGCAAAGACACGTCAAGGTTGACGGTAAGGTGAGAACCGACTCCACCTTCCCAGCTGGTTTCATGGACGTCATTACTTTGGAGGCCACCAACGAGAACTTCAGACTCATCTACGACGTCAAGGGTAGATTTGCTGTCCACAGAATCACCGCTGAGGAGGCTTCGTACAAATTGGGCAAGGTTAAGAAGGTTCAGCTTGGTAAGAAGGGTATTCCATACGTTGTTACCCACGACGGTAGAACTATCAGATACCCAGACCCAGCCATCAAAGTCAATGACACCGTCAAGATCGATCTCGAGTCTGGTAAGATTACCGACTTCCTCAAATTTGACACTGGTAAATTGGTTATGGTGACCGGTGGTCGTAACTTGGGTAGAGTTGGTGTCATCACCAACAGAGAGAAGCACGAGGGAGGTTTCGACTTGGTCCACATCAAGGACACTTTGGAGAACACCTTCGTCACCAGACTCTCTAACGTTTTCGTTATTGGCGCTGAGGCCGGTAAGCCATACGTTTCTCTGCCAAAGGGTAAGGGTATCAAATTGACCATTGCCGAGGAGAGAGACAGAAGAAGAGCCGTTGCTGGTTTGTAAGTATCATAAGTTTAATAACAACCAGTAGAGGAATGAATATTAGTTCTATATACATTTATCAGGTAGTTAGAGCACTCACTTCTTGAATGGGTATTCGACATCCTCGTCTTTCCGTTTCCAGATCTTCTTCTTCTTCTTCGTTGGAACATACTCAACGAACAGCTCTTCGCAGTTCTTCTTTTTAAACTTCTTGATAAATCTAGGATCCCAGAGTTCTGAAGCAATACCCAGGTCTTTGCAACATCTCATCAACGCGTTGGATTTACATCCCTCAGTAGCAGTTGGAATCCCTTTGTCACTAAAAAAAGTTTGCTCGCCTCTGGCGATAGAGACAAGTCTTCCGTGAATCACCAGACCATATTCTCTGGTAAGCAGACCTCCCATTCCAGACTTGGATATGAGGGTTTCTGAACGGGGAGCAAGGCCCCACGCACCAGGGCCAAACGCTTTGTTTAATATACGTCTGTACTTTATCTCGGGTAGGTAGAGCAGCCCATCAGGTGTGATTTCAACGTCATTATCTGGGATGGGATCAGACAGTATGGTCTGGGCTTCTTTCGAAAATGCTTGATTTGCCAAGCCATGAAATGTTTCTGACCAGTTATGTGACCCATCAATCGACTGGGTAGAATAGTCATTGAGCGAGGATTGGAAGAATTGCGAAATGCTACCTTGTTCTGGAGCAGAGCTTGTGGAAGAAGAAGAAGGAGATGCGGTAAAAGAAGCCACAGGATTGGTGCTACTAGCATTGGAGCCCTTGCTATTGATGTTGACCACAGGGTCAACAGGTTTTTCATGCATTTCCTTCTTCACGGTCTTGGTCGTCTTGGGAGTTCCCACATTCATCATGAACGCCTCTTCCATTGCCTGGAAATCCGAGACATATCTGCGTGGGAGCGTCGCCACTGGCCTAGCGACGCAGTAAGTGTACCTCAACATAGTAAATTAGTGGATTTGTTAAGCAATACGAATAATTCTGGTGCAGCCGTTATTTTTGTGACAGACAGATATTTACTTGAACGAAAAAGCTCTCGAACGTGTCAATTGAATCATGGCTCCAAAACAGAGATCTTCAACCAAAGTCTCTCCGGCTGGTCAGTCAACGAGCTTGGTTACCACTAACTCGTCGATAGATCCGTCCATGGACAAGTACTATAGGCTTACCAGCCTGGTACTGACTTTGTTAGCCTTGGCCACTAGATTCTACTACATCTGGTATCCCGATGAAGTTGTTTTCGATGAGGTCCACTTTGGCAAGTTTGCGTCTTACTATCTTGAACGAACTTACTTCTTTGATTTGCATCCTCCGTTTGCCAAGTTGCTGATTGCACTTGTCGGTTACCTTGTTGGCTTTGATGGAAAATTCAAGTTCGATAATATTGGAGACAGTTACATCAACAACTC
This sequence comes from Ogataea nakhonphanomensis, assembly GCA_030564965.1. Lineage (NCBI taxonomy): Eukaryota > Fungi > Ascomycota > Pichiomycetes > Pichiales > Pichiaceae > Ogataea > Ogataea nakhonphanomensis. The sequence continues at coordinate 226,770 of JAJMAN010000011.1, forward strand.
AATTCCATATATTCCGTTGAGGGCTCTGTCGGCCACCATGGGAGCGCTTACTGTGCCTCTAATGTTTAACACAATGAAGGAGTGCGGATACTCAATCCCAACATGTGCTTTTGCTGCGTTGTTGGTGCTGTTCGACAATGCCCATGTGGCAGAGACGAGACTGATCCTGTTGGACGCTACTCTCATTCTCTCTGTGGCTGCATCAGTTTACTGCTATGTCAGATTTGTCAAACAGAGAGCACAACCTTTTTCTCGCAATTGGTACAAGTGGCTCTTTCTGACTGGAGTCTCTCTTTCTTGCGTCATTTCCACCAAGTATGTTGGTGTCTTTACTTTTGCTTGCATTGGTGTTGCCGTTCTTTGGGACCTATGGGAGCTTCTGGAACTGAAAAAGGGATTGTCTATCCGTGTGTTTGCCCGACACGTTGTCCATCGGGCAATAGGTCTCGTAGTGATACCATTTTTCATCTACCTTGGGTGGTTTTACATTCATTTTGAAGTTCTAACAAAATCTGGACCAGGAGATGCATTTATGTCTTCCGACTTCCAAGCTACGCTGGGAGACTCTCCCCTAGCCAGAGAGGCTCGGGAGGTTCAATTTCAAGATATCATTACAATCAAACACAAAGATACCAACTGTCTTTTGCATTCCCATACGTTTAACTACCCATTGCGTTATGACGATGGGAGAATTTCATCTCAGGGACAACAGGTCACCTGTGTCAAGGACTTTGATGACGATAATAATCACTGGCAAATTCTTCCAGCCTTACAGTATCCTGAAGATAAGCTCACTGGCCAAGTTGTTAAGCAGGGTGACACTTTCCGATTGAAGCATGTTGCCACTGGAGGATATTTGCTTACTCATGACGTTGCATCTCCTTTATTCCCTACAAATGAAGAATTCACTGTCATCAATGCCGAGGAAGGAGACACATCGAGATTCAATGACACACTGTTTAGATTTGATCCATTTGATAAGAGAAAAGGTGACAACTTGAAGACCAAGGCGTCCGTTGTGAAGTTATTCCATGTGCCTACAATAGTCACCATGTGGACCCATGATGATGTGCTGCTTCCTGATTGGGGTTTTGGACAACAAGAAGTGAACGGTAACAAGAAGGTTGCTGATGCTGACAACTTTTGGACTATTGATACCATAGTTGGTCTTTCTGGTCCTCGTGCAGAATATGTTCCTAAGGAAATCAAAAAGCTTCCCTTCCTGACGAAGTGGTGGGAATTACAGATGACCATGTTTGAGCAAAACAACAAGTTGAGCTCTTCTCATCCATTTGCATCACTTCCAGAGTCTTGGCCGTTGTCATTGAGCGGTGTTTCATTCTGGACCAAGAATGAGACCAGGCAACAGATCTATTTCATTGGAAACCTCTTTGGCTGGTGGCTCGAAGTTTCCATGCTTATCTGCTACCTTGGAATTTTGTTCGCAGATCAGGTCACAAGGAGAAGAGAAATTTACGTTCTCAATAAAAAAGCTAGAGCCAGACTCTACAAGAGCATCGGATTCTTCTTCTGTGGATGGGCAACTCACTATTTCCCATTCTTTCTGATGAACAGACAGCGTTTCCTCCATCACTACCTTCCGGCTCACCTTCTAGCCGCTCTGTTTTCTGCTGCACTGCTCGAATTCCTGTTTACAGACAATAGAAACGAGGAGTTTAAAGACCCAAAAAATAAAAAATCCGAGACTACTCTCAACTGGGTTCCTTACATATCGGTCTTGGTTTTACTCACATCCATGTTGGTGAGTACTTTTGTTTTCTATGCACCACTTACTTACGGAAACGTTTCTCTATCAGTTCCAGAAGTCCTTCAAAGACAAATGTTTGACATTAAGTTGCACTTCGCCAAATGATCAACGCAGAGGAAAAGGCAGATTTCTGTGCAATCTAGCGGCAATTTCAATATAATTTGGTTCTGTCTCTGGGGAGATGAATCCGTGTCTCAGTAAAAAGTCAACAATAACCCCGGAACACGTGGGTGTGAATTCCCCTGCTTTCACTAGCTCACAAACTTTTGAAACATCGAGTAGCTGGAAATCTTCCGACTCGTGGTCTACTGGAGTTGGAATAATATGGTCATCCATCTCCAGGTCGTAAAGATATTCAACTTCTGGTTGCACTAACCCGTTTTCATTTTCGTAATTGTTCATTTCAGGCTGATAGTAAAATGACATAACGCCAACACTGCGTAACTTCTGTTTGACAAAGTCCTCACCAAGGCCTGCCTCTTCGTAGCATTCCTTTATACAAGTTTCGTAAGCTCCGTATGAGTGTCCAAGACCACCTGCGACAGTATTATCGAGCATGCCGGGAAACGTTTGTTTAGTGGCAGCTCTTCTCGGAATCCACATTTTGATTCCATCAGTCCCTTTTACATAGCCATTTATGTGCACACCGTACATAACGACACCAAGGAGGGGGCAGAAGGCCCGTTCTAAGAACATGTAAGGAGAGCGATCCGGGGCATATATTGTGTAGTGTTCGTGTCTCCAGCCACGAAGTGTCACAAAAGTGTCCGCTTCTTTCCACTGTGCTGCAAGCGCATTCAAAAGATCCGACCTCTTCTCTATGGTATTCAGATCTGGGGATAGCTGTACTTTTCTCAACGCTTTATCCACGATAAACAAGCCTGAGATCTCCATCTGTGCAACAACAAAGGGCAGAACATAGCCAAGTAGGAAGGATCCATCATGAGACAGGAATTCGTAGGTACCTTTTTTGAAAGCCTCATATCCTTTTTCGTGTGGGTAGGGCACAACGTCCATACGTTTGAGGGCCTCGAGAAACGACATTCAAACAAATAATAGAAGAAGTTACACTGCCTTCATATGTAATCTTTTTTTCTTTACTAGCAGAGCTGGCTCAGTATCATGTACAGAAGGTGGCTTCGAGCGCTGGAAGACTCATTTCACGAAGATCCACTGGTTGAGAAAGATCTGATTGCTAATGCAGAGCAACTTGCAAAAGCTCTAGACGAAAACCATCTCAAGTTGGGTGACGAACTGACGCTTCTATACAACAAGTGTGTTAACAACAGCGATTGTGAAAAGGTGTTTTTACGCATTCTTCCGATTCTTTTCAGGTTCGTAAGAGATCCAGAAATCTGGACTATCAAATACACAGATGTCAGTATTAATTCGGCTGGCCTGGATTTGAGGATAGTTAAACTGGCTTCCGATTTCATTGAGTCTGTCATGGATTTGAAACTGGCCACGCTCTTTTTCCAACGATATTTGGCCAGTTTTCAGGACTCTGAAAATCCCTCGTTTGAAGGTTATGAGAGAGCACGGTTCAGTCGTTTGAATATTCGCCAGATACTAACAGTCTGGGCAGCCAGGGAACCGTATGAATTTTTTTCATTGGTATTAATGTTCTTGGATCAGGATGAGTTCCGGACATTGGTGTTATTTCAAAGCATAATGGAAGCGGCACCCAGTGGAAAGGTTGCCGAACTACCGTTATTTTCCCGTCTCGTTGATATTTTGGATCACTCAGAAGATCAACAGCTCCTCAAGTGTGCCCTGAACTCAGTTTGTGCTTTGGCTCCATTCACCCTTGATTCGTTTAGGAGAGAGGTTACAAGATTACAACAAATCATACTCAAACTAATTCCTACTGGAATAGAGTTCATGCGTTTAGGGGTACTTCTGTACGCGGTATCTCCACAAGAATTCATTGGTTTCGTAAATGATAAGTTTGGCCAAACAGCGACTAAGACTCTACAAAGGTTAAGATTGCATCCAGCGTTGGTCACGAGTAAACCAGTAGTAGATGAAACTACTATACAACTTATGAAATGCTATCTGGGAGAATTTGGCCAGGCACCGGATATTGATTTAGACCGACTACTTGAAGATTACAGAATGGTTTTCGCAAAAGGAGACGAGCAGCAAGAGAGGTTTGATTCATTACAGTTTTTCCAGCGGGAAATGTTAATTCTGAGTAACGAGTTGAGTTTTTCAGAGTTTGTACGCTACTGTCTGGTTCAGGAGCGTGAGAAGCCAGATCCTAAAGAGATCAAGGTGGAGCTCAAAATTTGCGAGTCAGATTCAACTACTCACTCAACTAGCGAGAATGCGGAGCCAAAAACCTACCGAGATGAGTTGAGAGTTCTTTTGAGTAATAATAAACAGCTGCGAGAACGAAACGAATCTTTGGAGGTTCAAATTTCCTGTTTAGAGCAGAGAATCAAAGAGTTTGAGCTCGAAATTCAAAAATATGTCGCATTGCTTGACCCTATGGAAGAAGATATCAGTAAGCTACATAACAGAATCAGGTATTATGAATCTACCATTGAACGCGAAACGAAATTGACTCGTGAACAATTGAAGCTCAAAGAGACAGTTGACTATACAAATGAATATGACGAAAAGCTAGCCAAATTAGAGGATCATCTACAACATTTAATAAAACGCCACGCGCAGGAAAAAGCGGAGCTCTCGCAACATTTCGAATCCCAAATCGAGGAGCTCAATTGTGAGCTTCGCCAGCTGCTTCTGGAAAAGCGTGAACAGTCTAACAGTGTGATCAAACAGCAGGCTGCCATCTACCAGAACAAACTTAGGGAGCACGAAAAAGCTAAAGAACTTTTGGAAAAAGAGTTAATAGACAAAGAACGACAGTTGCTAGTTCTTGGATCTACTCAACCTATCAAGATCTCTCATGCATCGTCGGTTAATGATGCCTCATTTGTGCTAGCGAATTATGATTCAAATAGCAACTCCTTCGATGAACCTGACCAGTTAACCTGGGACAAGAGTATTGGAAAAGAACCAAAGGAGTCACTGGGATCCAATTTTATGAATTCCTCGAAGGGTTCGAGTAACAATGGATTTGGGTTTAGTTTTAGGCGCCAAGCCAATCCTACTATCGATACTTCAAACTTAAACGTAAAGGGTCGTGGGGGAATCCAAAATAAAGCGAAGCTAAAAATGTAGCTTCACTTTGAAAAAGATATTTTGAACAATGAAGAAGACGGGCTTGCGACATAAGCTCAATTCTAAACGACCTCCTAAGAATTACAAAGTCACTCTTCAGAGTGGAGGGGACGATTCTGGTGATTTGTGGAAAAAGGTAAGTTTTGCTCTTCTGAATTATCTAATCTTAGACCAGGGTCGCTTGCAAGGTTTCCATAGCCAAAACGTTGACTCGAGTCAAACCGGCAGAAGAGGCAATCGCAACCCCAGCTCAATTTGCGTCTCAATATGAATTGCTACTGTACGAGAAATACAAAGATAATCTGGCAGGCTATAAAGAACGATTTCGCAAGGACTTGATTGCTTTGAAAAATAATAACACAGGATTCGCAGTGGATATTTTAGCAGGTCACTTATCATTGAAACAATTTTCTGATCTTAATGAATCAGAATTGATCTCAGAGAAACAGAAGAATGTAAACAAACAACTTCTGGAAAAAGAACTCAAAAACAAGATAACTACTAATTTACCAGATACGATTAATCAATACAAAAATCAGACAAACATCACAGGTGAGAAATGGGGAATTTCAGAAAGCGCAGCCAAGATTGATCCCAATTTTGAAAATTAATCTACTCATCAGTTGGGATCTGCAGTTCTTGACTTTCAGCTGTTAATTTTGACTTTTTTGTCTCCCTCACCTCTTCGACGTGTGCTCCCGGTCGTTTCTGGCTGAACTCGATTGCCGGCTGCAATGTTTCTTTTGTTGCAACGATAGGCGGTGATGAAAGTTGATTCTCACCTTTTGATTCACAACTAGCAACGACATCTTTTGAAAGATCGGTTTCCAATTCATTAGGGATGGTCATCATGTTTTCAGATGCTTCTCGAGCTTCCTCTTCGATTTTATCGCTTGTTTTTTCGACTTTATATTTCAATAAGTTACCCTCGCCATTTTCTCGCTTGATGGAATCCAGTAGCTTACTGACAGCACCGATAGTTTGTATGCAGAAAGGAGTAATATCACGGCGTGCAACTTTAACTTTCTCACGAGTGGGAGTTGCCGGCTGACCAACTTTAGTGGCCTTGTTGCTGACAAACTCAACCTGTGACGCTGTTTTTTCTTGCTCCACCTGGGACTTACCCTTGCGGCTTTGTTCAAGAAATTGAGTGAATAGAATCAAGAACAAGCTGTGAAAGCACTCATCAATAACTCCTGTTGCAGCGAATCCATTTGCCATTCTTCTGAAATCGCCAACTTCGTGTAGAAAGTAAAGAATCAGCTTTTCACGATCAGTAAAAGTTTCCTTTTCTTTCATCATTTCAACAAACTCCTTGCATTGAGCAACAAATTCCGAAAAAACTAGTTTTGATAACACATCATCCAAAAACCCAGGCTCCACGTTGACAATAGATTTGATTATCATGCAAGTTTTGGCAACTGCCATATCGAATACTTTTATTTGATCAATCATGCTGGATCCTAGCTTTCGTAGTTTTTTGATCAGTTGGAATAAAGAATAGACATCTTTAGATTTATCAAGAAGACCGACAAAAAACACGATGTAGTTGTAGTTGTAAACAAAATGTTTGCCTGGTCTTTCGTTTTCAGGTTTCCAAATGTTACTCAGATTCCGAACTGTAGATTTAAGATTGATTATTGACATCATCTCACTCTTTGCAGATTCCAAATCGTTGAACTGATCAAGATAAATCCTGGCAAGCCTGTAGCGCGGCTTGTGTTGCCAATTTTTCTTGTCGTATGAGATACATTTGTTAAGCAGCTTAATCATTAGTTTACCAAACTGCGTGTTGTCTTCGGCAACAAAATCGAACTCTTGAAACAGAGTGTCAGTGCGCAAATAGCTTGACCCATGTTCAATCGATATATCACCCCTCATAACTAGCTTGTAAATCAATGAACACAAAAAGTAATGGGGCTCGACAATATGGTCATCTTTATCGCTGGATTTGATTGCCAACTCACATGAGGTCAACAAGTTTCGCAACACAATTGGTATTAGCTTTTTGCTTGGCAGCTTGGACTGAGACTTGGCAAGATAGAGATGATTGTACCAGTCTTTCGGATTGAAATTGCAGGCATGCCGGAAACAGATCGCTAGGACTCTGTACATAGTAATGCTTAAGGGCGCAATATTTTGGTGACTGTCACCGATAGGAGATTCCTGGAAAAAGTTTACAGAATTGTCCGCATCAAATCCAATCTTGAAAGTGAGCTTATCCATGGGACTCATAATAGCATTGTAAAGCTCTTTCCCGATGGACGACCATAGCATGCTGGCAACCGGAGAATGCTTTTCTTGGTCCTCATAATCCAACTGAACGTACAAACTAACTGCCATGAAGTAACATAAAAGCGCCTTCCGCTGCAGGATTGCTGTGTTCTTCTTTTTATCCATGTTGTTTAGTTTGTCAGAGGTCCAAATAATGTCATCCTCAACCAAGAACGAGTAAGCTTGCGCTAACAATAGCCATGAGGCAAATCTCCCAGAGCCAGAAGCAATATCATACTCAAACATCTTGATTACAAAATCTAGTTCCGCAGAACGACCCTGCATAGTACGCTTGCGAATCTTGAACAGGGTCAAAGCAAGTAGACCTTGCATGAAATAAACTCCATCTGCAACAATTTCTTCAGGCTCAAAACTAGTTTGAAATGGAACTGTAAGTAGGCCATAGAATGCAAGTCTCATTAGCCTGGTGTTTAAGGACTTCGTCTCTAGATATTCCGAGATTGTTTCGAGATTGTTGGAAATGGTGTACATTTCGGCATCAGGATCGCCTAGAACTTCGTAGATCATGTCAAGGACCACTTTTATGTCAGCCTTGGGGGAACTGAAAATAGGGTGTTTGCGTCTAAAACAGTACTTCATCATATATTTGTTGACCGTCACAGCATTTGATTTGGCCATTTTACTGGCATCCACTTTATGATCGAAGGTACTGAACCCTTCAGTAGTGATATTGATCCCATAATGACATTTTAGAGTCTGAAAAAAGTCATTATCTGACTGCTCCCAGTCCAACTCGACAAGACGCATTTCTGAAAAATCCAGGAAAACACCATTACATCCATTACAAATGTGTCGGACTCCCAACTGCTCATGAAGGGCACCGTAAAAGTCGTTCAAATATTCAGGAGCAGGATTTTCAAGGCATTCGGAATAATATAAGGCAACCAATGTAGAACATGAAACTGCAATATCGCAAAACTTATTGTACACCAGATTAGATCTCAGTTTGAGAGATTTGCGAGTGTTGGAAATAGAAGCACAGTCTTCGTGAACCATGAAGGTATACGAAATGACAAAAAATTTGCATAACAAAGGTAGGACCGCAAGAGGATCTCGAAGCTGTAGTTTCCATTGGTTTTCAACGCCAATATTGACTAACTGTTTGGCAAACAACTCAAAAAATCCCAGAACCTTTAAAATGAGCTGCTTCCGTTGAAAGAAAGATTTTCGTTCAAAATCTTCACCTTTTAGCTCCTTGAGCATAATTTGTAAGACCCTCTCAAAGCCTTTTATAAATTTGTCGGTTTGATTAGAATCTTGATAAAACTGAAGCAGCATTGTCCAAAGTCTCATTTTCAATTCATAGGGGGACTTACTGATGAAGTCATCCATTTCTTTCTCTTGCAAGCTATACTTCGCTTTCTGTTCGTCATTGTCAACGAGAATCTTCTCTAAAATTTCATTGGATGCATCGCTTTTCGTGAATGTCTTGAAAATCTTCATTTTTGACAATTGGACTTCAATATTAATTTTATTGAGCCGAGGAATGTTCGGAAAGTTAACCATCAAGACATCAAAGTCAAGTGCTAACGATCTCTTGGACATGAGACCAAGAATTTCAGACAAGAATTCAGAGTCAAAGTTTGCCAAATGCTGCACGTAGCATATTTGTGACCATTTAGCGCGAAGCCACAGCTTCGTGGTTTGTGGATCAAAGTCTGAACTATCAAAGTAATCGTCTAGAAGAGTGATCCAGCGCTCAATTCGACGCGAGGTAATATGTTCAGTTTGAACTACTTCATTAAACAGTGCTTTGGTGGAAAACTTCTTGAATTTTTGATCCAGCTTCAGGGTGATAAAGTAGTCGCACAATATTTCCAACATTGAAACACCAAACGATAAACGTTCAAAATTCGGACGGGTGTATGTGAAAATCTCTGAGCTTAGACTTTTGTACACTTGAAAACTCACAGCATCGGTAAAAAGACGCAAGTGTTTCAGGCAATTAGCAGAAGTGAATCCATCAGTGATTAATGTGCCTCCCGATTCTTTCATTTTGAATACATGAAACAGAATGGCTAGTCGAATTTGATTGAAATGAAAACCCCTACCACTTAAAGATTTGACCATTTCAGTGAGTTGTCCCTCATCTAGCTCTTCGACAGATCGCATGTCCTCCAATGTTTCTTTGCTTAGAGAACTGAGAATCTCCTTCACAGAAGCCTCCTTGCTTTCCTCGTTACTATGAGTATCATCCAGCTTGACAAACAAAATCTCAGTATCTTCTTTGCTCCACGAATTGAGCATGGCTGCTATATCAAAGTAAATTGCTAGATTATCTTCAGGCTGAGATTTAGGTAGAAAGGCCTTAGTAAGATCTCCAGTTTTCTCGAATGAAATTCCAGTAAGTCCAATGAAATGGGGAAGAGTCTGATTCAAAAACAAAATTTGTGCTTCAAAAGAGTTCTCACTAAGCTCATTGACCTCTGCTTCTCTGTTCGCTCGGGTTTGTCTCTTAATCACAGCTGGAGTTGTAGTAGACACTGCAGGTTTGATAACGGCGTCCTTTTGAGCAAGATCAATGTCTCCGTTTTCGAGGGTATCTGATGGACCTTTAGCCAGCTGTTCACTCAATTTAACTACGTTCAACTCTGATGCAGGTGTAGTTTCAATTTCAGGGTCTTCCATTGGTTCATCTGGCTTGATTTCCTCGGGTGCGGCAGATTCTAAAAAATCAAACTTAAGTTCTTGAATAGGGCGATCAGTCAGTATATAGCTGTCATAAATTTTCGACCGCCCCCTTTTCGGAAGCAATTCGTTGAGGTTTTGAAGGAGATCTTCCAATGTGAAATGACCATCCCTGCAGGACAGTGTTATGGAGCTGGGCTCCATATGTTCATGGTTCACTGCTCGCAATTCATCCAGGGTCGGAAAATTAGTCATATCTACAAGCTTTAAGTCTTGAGCTTTGCAAGAGATGTCCTCCAAAACTGAATGGTTGATTGACTGGACACCAATCTTGTCCAAAAGTGATTTATAATTCTTTAGAAGGCTTTGTTGGTTTGGAAGAAGAGTGTGCGGGCGTGTCAAGTCATACTGTATATCATCTTCTTCGGTAAATGCAGGGCCTCTGTGAACAGATTCCTGATCCGCAGACTCAGTTTTCAATAGTTCGTATTCATATGCTGTTCGACTTAGTTTGTTCGAGTTAAGATGACCATATATTTGTACCAGTAACTCTATCATCTTGGTATCTCCCTTTCCATGTGTCAAAGCAGAAACAAGATCATCAAGCCCATCTTTGAATTTGTCGACTGTATCAGTAGAGTTATGAAACTCGCGTTTCCGCTTAATCTCCGTGAGATTGAGAATCCCACGATTTCTCAAACATAAATACTTCAATGTCTCAACTGCAGGATTGTTTGTGGGATTCTTTGCTCTTAGAACTTCCATACCAAAGAGTTCCTGGTATTTATTTCTAGCGTCTTCGAATCTTCCTTGTTTTTGGAAACTCAAAGCTTCTTCGAAAAGCTTGAACCCAAGCTCAACCTGAAGCTCCCTTGTGTGTTCTTCAATATCCTCCTCATCTTCAACGCGGTTGATTGCAGTGAAGGTCGAATGACGCGGCTGATGGGTTAATTTTGGTGGTGCTATAGTAATACTTACCATATTTTACGAAAATGAAAAATACACAGCCGTGGAAAAGTGGTTTGGTAATACATTATCAATATACAAGTACTAATGCGAACCTGAGTCATGGGATCACGACTTCAAGCTAAATGGAAATTCACCTCAAAGAAGGAGAAAGGACTGGATGAATGACTTCGTTTTTCAACATCATCAGCTCGTCTACTTGCTCTTCGGAAATTTTGTCAAGAATATTTAAGGCCATCTGCTCTGCGAGTTTGTCATTCTCGAGCATGTTCGCCGATTTATCACAATGATCTATCTGATTGGCCTTTGCAAATATGGATTGATCATTTGGGTGTGGAGATGGAGGAATTTCTGAAGATGGGAGCGAAAGATTAGACTCCGTCTTTGTGATTGCCGAATCAAAAATATCGATCGATGGCGACAATGTGGACACCGTAGGAGTGTTAGCTGAATGTACGCTTCCATGATTGAACGAAGAAGTTCTATTCGTGGATGCCTTAAGTGGCGAAGCGCTTAGTGGTGCCAGTAACAACTCAGAGTTAGAGCGAGGCAAAATTGGAGTTAATTGTTCCATGGTACAGGGTAATGCTAATTGACTATTGGAATCATATGGCAACAATACCACTTCCCTGGAGTTTGAAGAATGATGTGATTTGTTTCCTGTAGTTGACTGTGTTAATGGTGTTGGTTCGAAGTCTAATTTGGTGGTTATTGGCGACACTTTGGGGCGTAATTCTAGGGGATCATTTGTAGATTCTGAGGGATCATCAGAATATTTCTTCAGTTTACAGAACTTAGCTAGAAATCTGTTGGAGAGTGAACGTTTCAAGGTCATATTCCTCAAATATAAGCGTTCTGGGAGTTTCCAGTTGAAACAAAAAGATCGATAAGTTCTATTGACTGTCCCTTTTCTGGGTCACTGCTTTTAGAAGGGAAAAATTGTAGTTACTTTTTTTCACAAACGGTTTCCCGCAGGTTTGCACCGCCACATAGTCGGAGTACTTAAGTCCCAACCTGGAAATAGAGTGCATATTTACATTATGTTTCCCCCAGCTACGCCACATTGGCCACATTACGCACAGATCTAGACTTTGTAAACATTATTCGGTCAAGCGGTGTACGGTTTACCTGTTGTCAGCAGATTGAGAAGGTTGATGACACTCGAAAGTGGAAAATTCTCAAAATAGGGCCGCACAAGCAACTTCTCCAAAAACAGATTTATTTGGGCGCCAAATGTTTTTTTCAGATTTCAAAGCGGATCTTGTTCTAACTATTAGACTTTGTAGTCTTGAAATGAAATTGTTCAACGAATTCCTTTGAAGGCGTTAATTCGTCTATCAGGCGCGTAATCTAATGTAGCGTGAAAACCAAATACTACCAGTTTCTGCCGATCCGCCCAATCACGGATTCCATGAAAATAATTAGGAGTGTGCCATAATTCCCAAATTATTCCTCCTTCTCGCCCGCTGTGGAAAAATGGATTTTTAGTTGCCGTAAAGAGTGATTCCAATTTTAAAATCAAAACATTTTCCTCAGCACGTCCGTCAATCGATTTATGTTTTTATAAGAACAGATTGGTATTTGACCATCATTTTCGATCACCTTCAAAGACATTAAAACCACTGATTGTTTCGAGGATCTTATAGCACTTGGTGTTTTTCGTCTTCATAATTATTAGTTAAAGGGTTGTTGGCAAATTCCACATTGCACAAACTCTGCATTTATTTCATTGCATTCCTCAGCGGATCAACTATCTACTAAACAGATGTCTTCTAGACCTCCTCACTCTTCTCCTGCGGCAGCAGCAGCATTGGCCGCTTCCAATAATATGACCAACGCAAACGGATATCAGCAGAACCCGTCAACAACCGCACAATACTCTTCCGCCAACGCTCCTTCTCAGATGCAGTCTCAGGCTTCTGCTATTGCACAGCAACAACAGCTGCAGCAGAGCTCTTCATCTTCCAACTCTCAGGTTGTGGGGCTCCACTACAAAATTGGAAAGAAAATCGGCGAAGGGTCTTTTGGTGTCATCTTCGAAGGCACTAATTTGATTAATGGAATTCCTGTTGCTATCAAGTTTGAGCCAAGAAAGACCGAAGCCCCACAACTGAGGGATGAATATAGAACTTACAAGCATCTCAACGGTTTGAAAGGAATTCCTAGTGCGTACTATTTTGGCCAGGAAGGTCTCCACAACATCTTGGTAATCGACTTGCTCGGTCCATCTCTGGAAGATCTGTTTGATTGGTGCGGTCGCAAGTTTTCAGTTAAAACTGTTGTCCAAGTGGCAGTTCAGATGATAACTTTGATCCAAAGCGTCCATGAACGTGATTTAATTTACAGAGATATCAAGCCTGATAACTTTTTGATTGGAAGACACGGGCTGCCGGACGAAAACTCAGTTCATCTAGTTGATTTTGGAATGGCTAAGCAGTACAGAGACCCAAGAACCAAACAACATATACCTTACAGAGAGAAGAAATCCCTGAGTGGAACAGCAAGATATATGTCTGTGAACACCCATTTGGGAAGAGAACAATCCAGGAGAGATGACCTTGAGGCTTTGGGTCATGTTTTCTTTTACTTTTTGAGAGGTCAGCTACCATGGCAGGGATTGAAGGCTCCGACAAATAAACAAAAATATGAAAAGATTGGCGAGAAGAAAAGAACTACTCCAGTTTTAGATTTGTGTCATGGATTTCCTCGTCAATTCGCTCAATACTTGGACTATGTGAGAAATTTGCAGTTTGATGCAGAGCCAGACTATGAGGGATACAGAAGACTGCTTCTTTCCGTCTTAGACGATATTGGAGATGTTGCAGATGGTCATTATGATTGGATGGATCTGAATGGGGGGCGTGGGTGGGATGCTACAATAAACAAAAAGCCTAACCTCCATGGATATGGCCACCCTAATCCTCCTGGTGAGAGACATCGCCATAGTCAGCAGAGAAGACCTCGGAACGCCCAGCAGCCTGCTGTTGCTGCAGCTGGTTCTCAGGCTTTACCATCTACGGCTAATGCAGCTCAAGGATTCCGAGGACATGACTCAAATTCTGGTGATAGACCTCTACCTAACTTGCCAGACAAGAACGGCAGATTTTCGCCAGCGAATCAGGGCTCACCACTTGCACAACAACAAGGACAACAGTATCAGTTCCAAAACATACAGCAGCAACCCCAGGCTACAAATGAGCCTCTGAAAATTCAGCAACAAGGTGCCGGGAAGCATGAAACTGAGTCCTCTAGTAGTGGTAAAGGCTGCTTTTCCAAAGTGTTTGGATGTTGCGTGTAAATGAATCGTACTGAATTCGAAAGTACACTACACTGTTTTTTAATAAGTTTCACTTTACATTAAAATATTGCGTTTCACGTGACAAATACTCATCTCTAGATCTCAAAAAAATGTAATGTCTCTTTCAAAGATGGGTTCTTACTTGAAAGAAGCATATATTGCTCAATTGGCTGTGAAGAGGGCTAGTCTTTTGACTCAAAGAGTTGCCACGGAGCATCTCAAAGGTGTCAGTAAAGAAGACAAATCCCCAGTTACAATTGGAGATTTTGGAGCGCAAGCAATCATTATCAATTCAATTCTCACTAATTTTCCCGGTGACGAAATTGTTGGTGAAGAGGATTCCGAACTAATCAAAGAGCAAAACCTAGGGGATGCGATATTCTCTCAAATCCAAGTTGTTCAACAACAGGATAAGGAAAATGAGAGTAAAGTTGGTGTGATCAGCGCAAGCAACACAATGTGTGATATTATCGACAAAGGAATGTCCAAGGGTGGCCGTAATGGCCGCATTTGGGCCCTAGATCCAATTGACGGTACTAAAGGGTTTCTAAGGGGTGATCAGTATGCCGTTTGTCTAGCTCTTATGGTTGATGGAGTAGTTCAAGTTGGAGTCATTGGATGTCCTAATTTGCCTCATGATTTGAACGATCAAAATTCGCCTGTTGGTGGTCTTTTTACTGCTGTGAGAGGAAGTGGTTCTTACTTTCAGGATCTCAAGGCAGACGTCCAATATCCTTTTTCCAATGCCCAGAAAATCCAGGTGAACAACTCTATGGCTGTTGGACAAGCTAGAGTGCTAGAAGGAGTGGAGAAAGGCCACTCTTCACACGAACTTCAAGCCATCATTAAAAAGAATTTGAAAATTGAGAGCAAGTCGGTCAATCTTGACTCCCAAGTAAAATATTGTGCTTTATCTAAAGGTGATGCGGAAATTTATTTGCGACTGCCCAAAAACATATCTTACCGTGAAAAGATCTGGGACCATGCAGCTGGATATCTTCTTGTCCATGAAAGTGGTGGAAAAGTTTCTGACATTTATGGACACGATCTTGATTTCGGAAATGGCAGAACCTTAAATAGCCAGGGCGTGATAGCTTCCACAAGCACTGTTCATGAACACATCATTATTGCAATCAAAGAATTAATTGGAGAGAAGGGCGAAAGATTAGCTGACTACTGTAAATGATCAAACTGTGATAACTACAATTTGGTTATTTTCATAATGACTACATTCATTTCCCTGTATACGAAATCACATCCACGTAAATTTTACAACTGAAGAAATAAATTGTGTTTATTTAGTCTGATGTCCCGTTCGAAATTTGTATCTCTGTTCAAGAGCTCACCTCTTTATGACTTTTTGATACCATTTCAGAGAGCACCTAATCAATGGGTAGCAAGGTATATCATTATTGTTTTTGCCATGATTGTGAGATCTGCTGTTGGATTGGGACAATATTCAGGGTTCCAGAGTCCCCCAATGTTTGGAGATTTCGAGGCTCAGAGGCATTGGATGGAAATAACCATTCATCTACCCATGAAGGAGTGGTACTTCTACGATCTTCAATATTGGGGGCTTGATTACCCTCCTTTAACGGCGTTTCATTCTTGGTTATTTGGCAAATTTGGAACTCTGATTGATGAGTCCTGGTTTGCTTTGGACAGTTCCAGAGGAATTGAAACTGTGGACCTCAAATCCTACATGAGGATAACAGCACTTTTTAGCGAGTTGATCGTGTATGTTCCGGCGGTGTTGATGTACACCAGATGGATGGGAAGACACTATAATAAAGCTTCTTCAATCGACCAGACGATAATAGCAGCTGCAATCTTGTACCAACCAGCGTTGACAATTATTGATCATGGACATTTCCAATTTAATGGTGTGATGCTTGGACTCACTTTGATGGCGGTTGTGAACCTGTTGGAAAACAACTATGCATTTTGTTCCATCTTCTTTGTTCTCTCTCTTTCGTTCAAACAAATGGCATTATATTACGCACCTACATTTTTCTTTTACTTGCTGAGTGTTTGTATTTGGCCTCTATCAAAGTTCAATACTCTCAGACTTGTTTCTATTGGATTCTCAGTGATTGCTACCTTTGGTGTTATGATTTTACCATTCGTCTACGTGGGTGGTCTATCGCAGATAACACAAATGTTTCTAAGAATTTTTCCTTTTGATAGAGGTATATTCGAAGACAAAGTGGCCAACTTTTGGTGTGCGACAAACGTTATCGTGAAATACAAAAAAGTCTTTAACCAAGCACAATTAAAGAAGTTTTCTTTCTTGTTCACATTGGCAGGCATTACGCCGTCTTCAGTCGCCATATTTTTGAAACCAGACAAGACTTTATTCACTTGGTGCTTAGCTTCCTGTTCATTAGCGTTTTTCCTTTTCTCTTTCCAAGTTCATGAGAAATCAATACTGCTTCCTCTCATGCCAATCACCCTGCTTCTGAACGAAGTGAATCCTGATGTTATCTCCATGGTCTGTTGGATTTCTAACATTTCACTGTTTTCTATGTGGCCACTTTTAAAGAGAGATGGTCTTTCACTTCAGTACGCTGTTCTTGGAATTTTGAGCAATTGGTTAATGGGTAATTTAAGTTGGATCAGGATGTTTTTAAGAAAGATTGGCATTCCCGTTAATGTGCGCGAACTCGCGACGCCAGTTTTGCCTCATAACTTGTTTTGGCGCATTGTCATCATTAGTTCCTATACCCTGGCAGGAATTCTGCACTACCTCGATCTTGCACATGAGGCGCCCAAAAACTTGCCTCATCTATGGGTGATTGCTAATGTCTTGCTTTCCTTTGGTTGCTTTTTTCTCTTTTGGGCTTGGTTGAACTACAAGTTATATCAAAAAGCCACGTTCAAATTAAAAGCTAACTAATCACGTCACATGTATCTTAAGTTTTTGGGGATATATTTTACCACATCCTGCTAGTGGTGTTAACTGCAAAAGCACATTCAGGCAGTTTGATGTTTTCTTTCATTTTCCGATCATGGGTGAAGAAACCCCATTGGGTTTCCCACTTACTCCCCTCCTCATGCCAAATCTTTTTCCATGGTTCGTCAAACGCTTCGAAATAGTACCAACCGAAATTTTGAGTTTCTGGAGAACAAACCCAGGATTCCATGAATTGCTGCATTTCCCCCATTCCTGCAACAGATTGCAGATATGCTCCACCTCCGGTCGGCCAGCCCACTTCGGTAACTACAACTGGAACATCACTTCTCACACTTTGTACATAAGGGATCACCTGTTGATTCAAAAAATTTGTTGTCCAACTGACACCGGCTTCCACTGAATCTCCACCGAAAAAGGGGTGAATATTCGCTCCAATAAAATCACAAGCTTCTACCATTTCCCTTTTGATCTGGGAACCAAGTTCTGATGTTCCGATAGGAATGTCACCATAGCCAATAGACTTGGCGTACTCCTTGGCTTCTTGAACATATCCCACTAGCTCACGAACAGTTTTATCTTGTCTGAACATGACTTCATTGCCGATGATGATTGAGTTAAAGTATTTTTGAGGGTAATTAGTTAGAAGCCATTTCATCTCGTTCATTTGCTTCCAATTGGAGTGATCATCACTCCCAATCCAAACACCCAATGCAATGGACATATTCACATTTAGATCTCTGAAGGCATCAAGGATATATTCAGCTTGGCGACATTGTGTGCCATACGTTCTCAATCTGGTAGTTACACGAGATAATAGAGCGACATCCAAGAGGACTTCCCTTGGTGTAACTTGGCACATTGGCTCTATCACACCTCTAGGTGCGTAGGAGAGACCATAGAATGACTGCTTCAACCTATCATCCTCCATTAGTGCTCGTATTTCATAGTCTCCATGAAGCTTGTCGTCAATTCCTTTAAATGTGTTCAAACCCAATGATCTGTTTGAAAACTGGTGATTCTCCCCATTTGTGGTCTTCAATAGTTTCGTTGGGTCTACAGTGTCATTCTTGTCTTGAAATTCTTCCATGAAGCCATTTAATTCTGATATTCTGGTGTTAGGATCCAGATTTTTGAAGTATTTAAAAACCTGGTTGTGTCCGACCTTCTGTGTGTTCCATAGTTTTGTCGAAATAAAAGTTGCATAAGCTAAAAGTAAGATGAAAACGATACACAAAAAGCCTCCTATCCATGGTGACATGGTTAAACGGTATTGGTATGTTGGGGCGATGATATCATCCACAATCTCTTTTTCATCTTTGAATTCAACCGATTTTTTTCTATCATCCACTAACGGTAAAGGCTTACGCAACGATCCCGATGTGAACATTCTCACGCTCATCTTGGCTGCTGAAAACTCGGATTTGGAACTCTTGAGGCTTGAACGTTCTAGTCCATCCACGTCTCCAAAGGGCCATAATTGAGACACTGAACCTTTTTTACTAGCTATGCCAGCAACAGACGCAGCAGATGTTACCATATTCGCGCTTGGAGGAGGGGCTAAGTGAACTGAGTTTCTGTAAGTCTTATACCTTTCTTCAGAATTTAGGGTTTCAGCTTCAGGATCGCCTATGGAATCTGTTTGTGCAGGACTGATGTTTGCTTTCCCGGGATCAGTAGGCGAAATGTAGCCATACTCTTGAATTAGGTTTTGTCCTTCAGACCACCCACTTTGCGTTCCTAAGTTAATTTGATTATCAGCGCTTCTTAACTTCGGGAAGGAAAGTTTTGATGTTGCTTCACAGTGGGTTTCTGTGGATGGCAAGTTTTGTGAGTTAGCAGTGTCTATATTGGACTGGTTATCTGCATCATCTGAATCAGGCAGATTCGATTGGGAACTTTTCACCCGTGAACCTGTTCCTTTCGATTCCTGCAATTCCAAAAAATTATCAGTGTTGACAGATTCATTCATGTCATCATTTGGTTTCCATGATTGATTACAACCTTCTTGAGTGCTACTCCCTTGATCAAGCTCCTCGGCCGTGGCAAGACCTTGCTCTGCATAGCTTGAATTGATTGGCTCCGGTTCTCTTTTCTGGACATTGTGAGTGGAAATTACGTCAACGTTCTTTATTTTGATACTGTCGGAACTAGCTGATGATGTTTTTGATGTTTTTGATGTTGGTGGAATTGGAAATTGCATTGTACTTCTTCTTAATTTGGAGCTTTTATTCTCTAAACTCTGTTCGGGTGTTGATTTGGGTGAGCCTAACTGATCTTTCGAAGATCCCAGCTCGATAACAAATACTTCAGGTGTTCCTGACTCAGCGGCAGATGCGCTGTTGACTTTTCTCTCGGAACTCATCAGTTCAGTATAAGTAATGAAACCTAATTATTAATTTTTTTAGCGCTTCGAAAAAAGGGATTAACATCTATCCCAGTTTCCATGTATTACATAAATAGTTCGTGAGCTGCAAAAGCTCAAAAAATCCCTAGTTCTGTCTCCAACTCTTTCCACAAATTCCTTTCTTGAACTGGAACATCGAAGTTCCTTCCTCCAAAGCCACAGGCAGTAGATGCTCTGCTGAGTAATGGTAGTGTATCCACTGTTACATCTGATGAGAGAGCTTCATTAACCCGCGGGGCAAGAAGACGTTCATAATCGCTATGAAGTTTCTCAAGAGATGATGTAAGTGACAAAGAATTCCGCAATACGAATTTCTCAGCAATAGAGGTCTTTCCTGAAGATACCATGATAAATACTTTTTTGAGCTCATGAAAGTCTTCAAACCCGGAAAAAATAACTGCAAGACGTTCGATCAGTAAATACAATTTCCCAATGCAATAGGTCGGTATTTTCAAATTTGTTTCACTAGCGGTTGCACCATAGGTGCATAAGATTGTTCTTATGATGCACCAAACATCAGACTGATTAAAAATTTGCAGAGAAGACGAAATCTCACCCATGACACTGAGCCAGTTATACAAATGAACCCAGCTGGAGTTGTTTCGAAATACTTGTTCAGAATGATGCACAACCAACAGCATCAATGGATAGAAAGCTGACTGATGCAGTGGGTTTGAATCCAATATAGGAATTTCGTGCCAATCATTTTGGAGATCCTTAATGTATTGCGACAAAGATTGACTAGAAAATGACAAGATATACTCATTCTCAAACAGTAATACCAAATCCTCTATGGTCTCAATTGACTCAAATTTTTCATTCAATGGCGCTTGAATGTCCTCAATATTCAGATCACGTTTCAGTTTGATGAAATCTGGGTTTTTGTGCAATATTTCAGCAGCAACTGAATTAAGATACCTAACAAGTCCCTGAATATCCTGATCTGGACGATGCAAAACAGATTCCTGATTTTTGTTGTAATATGAATCAACTAAAGCTTTGATAAAAACATCCAAACTCTGAATGTGGTTAGAATTTTGAACTTTCGCACCCGAAACAACACGAGCCAATATCCTAAAGCTGATGCGCATGATTTGGCTAGAAAATTCTTGGAAGCTGATATCCATGATGCTCTTTCCTCTTCGCAGATCAAAGGCTCCCTTGCTCTCTGTATGCCGTGCCATCAGCCTGTAGTACTCGAATAATTCCTCCGTACATTCAGTTGCAAGATGACGCAGAAAAACATCAAAAAGGAATTTGAAGGAATCGACTGTGACTTCGTTTGAATAAAATGTGAGGGCTGACATACAAAATGAAAGTTCGTAATCGAGCCTGAATTTTGGAGTACCAAAATAGGGCCATTCTAAGTATATCAGCGCATTCAATGTAGTTTGAGTTTTTGAGCATAAGAGCACCCAAAGCTGTATGGCAGACTTTTTCAGGGAATCATTGGTGAGTTCAGAAGCTAGCAGCAATGACTTCAACGACAAAAAGAGCTCATTGCGCACTTTCGTGTTTAAAGAAGAAACAAAATCTGGTCGCATCCAGATCATATTTTTCAGCACGTCTATCGTTTTTTGAACAACGTTTGATAACTTTTTGAAGCGTAACTGCAAAAGTAAAGTCAGTAATAAGACATTAGAGCCACGTGAGTCATCTTTCATTTCAATTGCCGCATGCTGTAGCTGATTGCTCAAATAGCGGAACCAATCCAAAGACTTATCAGAGGCAAGTTTGAGATTGTTGAAAGCCTCAATTATTCTCAATAAAAAAGGTTTCAGCAAGCTGAAAGGGGACTTTCCAAATAGCTCGAGGTGAGCTTTGAAGAAAAGACTGACGAGCTCCAGGAGTAATTCATAAGCTAGAGTTGAATCAAAACCCAATAAAACGGTACCTAGGGACAAAACTTGTTTTGTAAAATCGTATTCGAAAAGACGAGTCATCAAAATAAGAAGGCTGATTCTGTTCCCAAGCAACTTAACAGTGCATGTGCTAATATCACTGACTGGTGTAACTTTTTCTATCAGACTCATCTTCTTCTCCGTATCCATATAACACTTCACGTACAAGGTAAGAAACTTGGCGTACATGTCAAGAGATCCATCTGTATTTGTTATTGTTGAAGAAGATGGACAATCACAGGAAATGCTATTCAAATTCCCCATGTTTTCGAATCTGTGGTAACTCATCAGTCTGTAAATCTTGATCAGAAGAACTTCTTCGAAATTCCAACCTAGTTCATTAATTACCTTCATCACTGTCGACAGCACCGAACGGTAATCGAAAATGTTATTACTCAATTTCAAGCCATCAATCTGTTGAAGAAAATACTCCCAGTCCACTACCACAGGCTTGAAGGAATGGAGATAGTATAAGTAGCCAACAACATTCGGAAACGGTAATTCAACTTCTTTGGAAATGGAAGCAATCTGGCTCCATGGATTGGAATAGAGATTTAGAAACATAGACATAGACTCTTTAAATTTGGATGAATCGTCCTCAAGTAGCTTATGAAATTCCAAGTTGGTCAGAGAACAAACGGATATGTTGACCAATTTTCCCAACTTCTCGATCAAGCTCTCAAATATTTGTGTGCCCTCGTGAAAATGCCTCAGCACCTTGACTTGAAGACGAAGAATGGTCATATAGTAAGGCGCGTATAAAATTTGCGATGTCAAATCCATGCTCTGCTCGATAAACGATGTGACGAATGAGACAAAAGATTTTGATAATCTGACAAACTCGTGTTTGTTCCATCTTCTTAAGTTCCATAGAAGCTGAAGCAGTCTAATAAATATTCTCCGAAGTTCAAGGTGATCCCTTGGCTTTGGCAACCCGTTGAGAAAACTTGAAACATTCTTCATCAGTGTTTCCGTCAGCCTGGTGGACCGTTCAGAGTTCGATTCATCTATAGAGTAATGAACAGTTCCAAAATGGAATTCTATCGGTTCTCTTCTATAGTATTCTCCTCCTTCATCAATACTCGCCTTGAATAATTCAGACTCCTCAAATGGAGACCCCTTAGACAACAAGGGTGAGCTGTATATTAATTTAAGTCCATCCAAATTCAATGCATCTTGAATACTTGATCTGCTCCCAGACGAGAAAAAAGTGTTCTGATACGTGTTGGTGCTATCGTGAAGAGGAAATTCTGAAACCGTCCGACGTGAACGATGAACACCCTCCAGTTGTGCAGTTCCAACAACGGGATCACGCTGGTAGTAAAATATAGTAGGATCCCCAGGGTTGCCCATATATTTATGCTGCATATGGGGTCTTCGCGTGTCTTTCTGTACCATCAGGTTGTTTTTCCGTCTAGCTAGATTTTCATCGTCAGGGTCATCGATCCAGATGTATTTATCATGTGACGGCTCTATATCTCGTGTTTTAGCTGAATTAAGAGCCTGTATTGAAGAGCTGCTTGATGATACAACTGTGCCTGGCTGCCCATAGCGGGTTGATGGTTTCTGTTTGCCGGAAATATTTCGCGATTTCATGATAGACGTCCTTGGCCGCTTCTTATGTCCTATATTATGTTTATGAGGCTTTCGTGTGTGCTTTCGAGTTGTCGTAGCTCTGTTCAGCATTTGATCTATTCCCGACCTGTGGTCCTCATGAGCAAAGCCTTCACGAGAGACCCGTGAGAACAGTTCTTCAATTTCTGAATCAGAAGAGGCTGAAGAAATATAATTGATTTCCTCTTCGAAAGAGTCTCCAGAGTGATCAGTTTCAAAAGATGTTTGACATGCCGTATACTTGAATGGTTGAATGTCTGATGCAAATGATTCATTAGTGATAAAGTTGTGTAGCAAACTATCGGTATCCTTTTTGAGTGTCTTCTTTTTGCGTGCAAGTCCAGGACGTGTTGACTGAAGTTTGGTACGCTTCTTTTGCAAAGGTTTCAGTTCGCCGACCTTATAAAAGGAGTATGGCAAAACTCCTTTTAAAGCATTTTTTTTCTTCAAGATTCGGTGACGAAAGATAAATTGTTGATCATCCAAAGGCTCAGGATGGACACTTTCTAACTCAATATCCTCCTTTGAAGCTGATCTTGCAATCCTTATTGGAGAAGACAGCATATTCTGATCATCTTGTATGTATTCGTCCTCCGAAATTTCCATTTTATCTGATCTTTCCTCATCCAAATGATTGCGACTTTGCTCTGCAAGCTTTTGTGTCTCCGAGGCTAAGTAGGAACTGAAGCTTGGTCTATGAAAGGGGCCGTAGCCAATGTCTTTAATTTCTCTATCTTTCCGCTTGGCCAGATAGACTGACTCCAAATACTCCAGAATTTCCTTGTAAGACTTTCCTTCATCATACATGTTATTCAGTTGATAAATGGAAGAAAGCCCCAAATAGACCGCCGTGTCCGTGACATATACATGGTCCTGAGAAAATTTATGTTTCCGAGTTCTCCTTGTCGCTTCTTTGAAGCTACTTGAAAACTCCCCTAGAATCTCCTGTGTTCCGGTGACTACTGGCGCAATTAAGTTTTTGTCTGTGGAATTTACATCTCCAGGTTGGGCAGTTAAAGCCATTTGAGGTTCGGGTGGTTCGATTGCATCAGGTATGTGTGATTGACTTAATTGAGTCGTGAAATGCACATTGTCAGGTGAAACAGAATGTACTTCGATTGGAGATCGCAAAGGCGAGCTTAAGTCCACACTAAGTTGGGATTGCTGCGCGTCAGTAAAACTTGACTTGTTTGTGTGTGTATAGGGTTCTTCGACATCAACCTCTTCCTCAGAAAGTAAACTTATTGACAATCCATCGGGCCTTGAAGAATCATGGCCGGAATCATCACTTTCATCTGTACTCACTTGTTCCAGATCCATTTTTTCTAATTTGGCTATCCTATGTCCTTCAGGTGCCGCTGAAAAGCGGTCATCAAAGTTTTCGTAAAATGATTTCCCTCCACGATATCTTCCTGTCTGATATTTCTTGAAATCATGCAGGTACGTAGTGAAATCTCTTTTCATAAATCTGTGTCTAGCGACTGCGTGTCTCTCATAGAAATGTCGAAGCTTAATATATTTCCTGTTTAACATGTAAAGTATTCGGTCATCAGAAACTCCGTTGTCCGAAATTCGATCTAGTTCACTAGGTAATGCAAGTCTCAAGTATTCTGCTAAATCGGCAGTGTAGACATGGCGTTGAGAAAATCCATGTCTTCGCGTTTTCCTGCCTGATAGCTCCTTCAAATTTGAATGTAAATTTCTGAGAGTTATAAATGATGCACTGGAATGCAACCTTTGGACAAGCTCCCATGTGAGGCACTCTTCCTCTCTGATGGGTGAATCTGGAATTTCAAGCTCTACCATTTAGCAATCCATAACAGTGGACGGGTTTCTTATTACGCGTTTTCTAATATGTGAAAAATCAATATTATGTCATCGATGCTTTTTATATTTTTGAATATCTAAACAATGTCTGCGAACGAACCGTCGACTCCTCGAACACCGAAGTCTCCGTCAAAACGCAAATCCGTAAGTATGTTAACATTTGTCTGCTAACAAATAGACTCCTCTCAGTATATCATCAGCAACTGCACAATTGCTTACTTCCACGAAGGCATTGTTACAATCTCTCACTGCTTGGGCTAACAAATCAGCATCTGTTGGAGACGTTTCAGCCAGATTCGTTCAGGTTGGAGATGATTTCAAAGCATTGAAGAGGGCTTATGTTGTTGGAGGGGTGAACACTAGTGATGTTAAAGATATTCCAAATCTTCTGAGAAAAGTTCTTGAGGAATCTTTGATTTTGGAACCATCACAGACCACGCTTGACTTGTTCTTGCCAAAGGTAGGACAGATTGTGGCTGAGCTTATGAAGACTTTGAAAGAAAAACAGGCTGAATCGCATGCTATTGTTGAGAAAAGAAATTCACAAGAGCATCAGCGTTCTGCTTCTGGACCGGCAAATCTTTCTATTCATACACCCGTCTCTGTCTCTTCATATCCTGAATCGATCTCATCTGAATCGACCGCTGATGCGATGAGTCGACTACAAAATAATCACTCCCTCATGAGGAAGGCGTCTAAAAGATTTTCTGCTTATCAGACGTCCAAAATCATGTCAATGAACTCTCTGAGTCCCCGAGGTTCTCGAGCTCTTTCAGAGACGGATCCACAACCTCTACAGCCTCCAAAAAGCCCACTTCAAGATGAAGTCTCCAAGAATATAAAACAGTCTGAAATACACCAGCAACTGACTGCTCCATCTACGAGTCTTGCTGAAGCCATCGGCGGAAAAAAAACGGTCTATGTCAAACTCGATGGTAAAGTAAAGAAAGCAGAACTTCAACTCCCCACTTCTTTGGCTCATGTGAAAGCATTATTCACAGAAAAGTTTGGGTTTTCACCGGAATCAGAATTCCCAGCAATATACTTACAATTAGGGCCTAGTGATGTTGCTTATGAACTTGAGGATACCAGCGATATTGTTGAGTCGGTGATACTATCACTTCATCAACCTGATCTATCTACCACGCTTATAGCTGAGTTGAAGCTACAAACAGAGTCGTTGAAATGTGACATGACGAGGCTGGAGGACACTTTGATTAGCCGGATTAATAACATAGGGTTTTTGAATCATTCTAGCAAAGAATCTGTTGCAAGAACCAATTCTTCTGTTCTTGGACCAGAATTTATGTCTCAGATTGATTCAATGCGAGTTGATCTGTCGAAAGCGCGTCAAGTCCAAAGAACAATGAAAAAGAATCTGACATCTGCCATTGAGGAAGCACTGGAAATGATGAGCAACCTGGACAAACTCAGTCTTTCTCCAGATGGAGTTGTCAGCAATCCATATATGGAACATTGCAAAGCTAAGGTCAGTTCTGAGTGCGAAGATCTGGTTACTAGAATCGATGACCTTCAGGATATTATTGAAGCTCTCAAGCTGGATATCAGCAAAAGAGGAAGCAAGCCCACTCAAAAGCAAATTAAACATGTTCAGAAAGAAATGGAGACAACCAAATCTAATTTATCATCATTGTTGCAATATATGTCCATTGAGCGCAAAAATTGGAATATGAGGTGGCAAACAGAACTTACTGCTGTTCTTGATGAACAAGAATTCTTCAAAGAGCAAGAGACTATTATACGCTTGTTGGAAGAGGATCTGAATTCTGCGAATGACACTTATGATTTGATAGTCAAGTGCGTTGAAGAGTTGGAAAGAAATCCAAAGCTTACCCGCAATGGAAGTTTGTCCTTGCCACCACCTGACCCTTCGGTTTCTATTAATCAGATGAGAAACGCATTGATGGATGAAGTCCGCAATCTACAACCGGATCACGATTCTCGGGTGGAGGCCATTATGAAGGCAGAGAAAGTTAGAGAGAAGGAGAAGGAGATTTTAATCGGAGACAATTTTCAGGACGAGCTGGGAGATTTTGTCGAAAGTGAGAAATTGAAGAAAAGTGGAGGGGTAGAGGAAGTTGAACGACTACGGAGTAAGAAGGATGAGAATAATCTCAGGGGTATTCAAAGCTAAAGTTTTCTTAGAAGTGACTCTATGTACTCTGCAAATCGAATGCCTACTTTTGCAACTGTAATTTTTGACACTTGATGAACAAACATCAAGTACCTAGACTCATCAAAACGATCCCTCCTTGAAACTAGCTTCCGAGATTTCCTTAGTCTAATAGAAATGGACTTAATCAGAGTTTTCAAATTATATCTCAAGGTTTGCATGTCATTCAATTCAGGTTCGAAGAAATGCGCACCAATTGATTGCTTCACATGTTGAAGTAATAAACTGTAGAGCTTCCTGTAAGAAAAAACATTTATCGTAGACAAGTCGTACGAGTCAATGTTTTTTGTAACACATAGAGTCTTTAAATTGATTGTCGTTCCCAGAAAGTCGATGTACGTAGTTGACATTTTGCTCTTGTTTTTATTGACCTCAATATTGAATTCCGGAATCGGATAATGTATCAATTTGACATATGATTCTATCACTTCTTGATGCGTAGAAAGAATCAAAAAATCATCGGCTAATCGTATTATTTTGGCACGCCCCTCTCCAAATGAAAACAGATAGTCAACAAGTTTATCGTAAACAATCTCGCAAAAGATTCCAGACAAAGGAAAGCCTTGAAAAATTCCTCTTTTGCGATGATAGGTGTTTCCGGAGGAGAATAAAGCAGAATGCTTCAACTGCTGGTCAACTATTCTGAGCACTTCACTTTTGCTCAACACCGATGGAGAATTTGTGCTCACGAGCCGTCGATCATGTACCTGGAGTTCAGCTCCTTCAAGAAAGGTTACCCTTTGGCGTTTTCTAACCCCCGCTGAGTTTTTGGGCAATAAGGAGAAATACCTATTTGCTTGATATTTATGGGTCATCGGTTCATTTGCAAGCAGATCTTCAACTGAACTCACAATCATGTGTCTTGGAAGGGTATCATAGGCCTGCTTGATATCAAACTTCAAAGCATACACATTCCCCTGTACACTATTCTTGAACTTCCTTAATTCAAGAGGAAGATCACTCATCGACCTTATACTGTTTTTGTGTCTCTTGTGAGACAAAACCAGATTTGCAACCAGAACCTCATTTTTGAACTGATCCAGATATTCAAAAAAACTGCTTTCAGAGCCCTTAAATGGCATAGCTATAAAGCGTAAATCTTTAGATTTGGGAAGCAAGCGCAAATTCCCTATGAAATCTTCATTTCTTGTGAATGTATAATAGCTATTAAGGGCTCCGGGAGACAGTTGTAGGAATTTGTTAAAATACTTGTCTTTGAATTGTTTCGAAATACGTCGCCAACTATCATGTCGATAATATAGTAGCTGAAACGACTGCGAAATGTCGGTAACGTGGAAAAATGCAGCAAGTAGTCTGAATAAGAGAAAATTGAAGAACCAAGATATAAAGAGCGACCAAGTTTTCTGGGCCCTATGAAATTCATTCTGACTCATTTTGTAACCCTTATAGAGCCAGGGTATCTCGTTCAATCTAAAATTTTTGGCCAATTCACTGAGGTAGATAACATCTTTTTTACTGCTTCCCATAACTTCGACAATTTTCCTGTACAATGTAGACTTATTCGACCTTGAACCAAAAAGTGCTTCTGGCATGATTTTCTCCAGTATCACAGTTACAAATTTCATAACTTTCTTCTTATCTATTGCAAGCGCAAAATGTGAATCCGTCTCTTGAGGTTCGGGACAAATAGAGTCTAAAATATAAGGGTATTCGGGTTGAACATTTCTGTGATTGATTCTCATACACTTGATTATAAATTCCAGCTCTTGAAATCCTTTGCAATGATTTCCAAGAATTCTATCAACGTATGAATCCATTTCTGGTAGGGGGTCCAAACGATGCAGGGACCTAAGTTCACTGTATAGCATCTTATTTATATTCAACCTATTGATTTTCGGCCTCAAATCGTAACCTTCATCATCCAGTATACCCCACAAATATTCTTTACCCCGCAAGGCCAGGTGATTGAAGACCAAGTCTAGAAAGGCAATTCGCCCAATAGCATTATGGATTAGTCGGAATTCTGGCGACTTTAGTAAACTAGTAGCTCTGTTAATTCCCACAAAACCGTACTTATTAGAAACTTTCAAGTTCTCACCAGTCTCTATGCCGGCAAGTATAGCATTTTTTATTTTGTGATCCACCATGAATTCAATAATCATGTCGATTAAATCACCATGATAGCACTCCTGTGAACAAAGCGATTGAGGTAGTTTCATATTGGCCACACGTTCAACCTCAATTTTATCTTCTAGCTCGTTCCATTGTGTGCCAAACAAGTGTTCAACCTGCTCATCGTAAAAGGTCCCTTCTTTATGCTTGATCACGTAGACCTCAAGTAGCATGTACCAAAATAATTTTTTCTACTTATGGGGTTCAATATTGACTACGAGACATTTACGTTCCATGGGAAATACCAGAGAATCCAAGTACAAAACCAAGTACAACCTTTACTCGCAGATCACTGGGTAGTTCTGATAAAGCCCCAACAATCGCCAGTGGTAAATTCAATAATCAAGAATGAATTTAGAGAAACCTCCAACACTTTACGACATTTGAAACGTTTTTTAAAGACACGAGAAGAAGGTGAAGACTGGCTAAAAGTTCTTTTATGTCCATGCGATAGCATGAGTCATGATGATCTAGACACCCTCATGTCTCAGTCTCTGAGTAACTATCACATTCAAATAGCAAAAATTCCTCTCAATAAACCTCACGATAAAGATCTCAACACTTCATGGTCTTCAGAATATTGGCCAATAGTATGGAAGGGTAATCCCATGATTCAAGAACTCAATGAAAGCTATAAATTATTTGACTTGGAGAACACGGAGGAATATATCAAGAAGATCAGCAAAATGAGTGCTTTGTGTGAAAATCTGCCCTCGGTGACTATATTTGTTGATCCTACCTGTAACAAGATTGTGGCATGCCGGACAGATGAGAGAAATGAATCAAATATTATGAGACACTCGATCTTAAATTGCATTGAAGAAATCTCGACCAACGAACTCAAACGAAGAAACGAGTCCACGGATTCCTCAGCACCAACAAAGTATTTGTGTTTATATTATCATGTTTATACAACGCATGAGCCATGCACAATGTGTGCTATGGCATTATTACATTCGCGAATTGGTCGTTTAGTATACATTCGGGACTCAAAAAAAACGGGGGCTATAGGGATCAATAGCGGAAATGGATACATGATTCACTTATCATGTTCGCTTAATTGGAAGTTTGAGAGTTTCAAGTATACGGGGAAGGAGTATCAGGTTCCAAGTATTGGTGAAGAAATACATGTATAAGAACTAGGTCTTTTTGCCCAAATTTAGTAATTTCTTTTCCAGATGTTGTAGATCGTTGACAAGCGAATCGATGGATGTGCCAAAATTTATATTGCCGTATCTCAAGTCATTAAAGGCATCGATTTGTTGGTTGATTTCCTCTAACTCTCTTCTCGCCTCCAACTCCGCAATCTGTATCTGAGATTCCAAAGACTGATTTAACTGAGTCATGGATTGTATTAACTGATAAAGACTGGAATCTCCTAATTCTACCGTGTTATGTCCTGTTTCATCACTGGTTTCGTTAAAGTCCAATTGGTCGATGTCATCTTTTACCTTATCTAAGGTGATCTGTTTTTGAGCTGAAAGAAGCTCAAAAAGTTGATGCTCTTGGTCTTGGTTCAAAAGCTTGCGAGCGCATGACTGCACTATGGTATGGAATCTTTCTCTTGGAACCAAATGAGAAAATTCTTTGGAGTCCGTCAAAAATCGTTTCAATAACTCGCTTGATTGTAATCTCTCCATCACGCGTTTTGTAATATAAGGATTAGACTATAAAAATTTATTTTCTATATAACTTTATTATGGAGCTTCTACCAGAGGGTCAGCAAAACACGTCAGAAGTCACCTGGCAGGATCAACAAAAGATAAATTTGTTCTCCACTCTGATATCCAAGAATGATTCGCTCAGATTTTTGTTGGAGGAAAACAAGCAGGAGAAAGAGTACTTGGACGATTTGGCCTTGGAAATCGAGCTGGTTGACGAGGACGAATTACTGAACTACAAAGTTGGGGACTCGTTTGTTCTTTTGAAACAATCAGAGATTGTTGAGAAATTGGAAGCTTCCCAAGAATTACTGAACTCCAAGATAACCGAGATAGAGTCTCAAATTGACACCATCGATCTTGAGCTGAACAATTTGAAAAAACACCTATACGCCAAATTTGGTAATTCTATCAACCTTGAAAGATAAATGTCGGTTTATGTATGATCGCTGTTAATGTACATATCGCTCTAATCTATTCCCTTCTGTCTCTTTATCAAGGCCACCTCTCCGCTCACTTTGTCCGTTTGCTTTTTCAAGTCGATCAACGAGGCAATTGCTTGTAGCAATTTGTCAAACTTGGCGCAAACATTTGCAGTTGGCATAGTTGGTTTTGAAGCAAGGCCCAGTTCATTGAGAGTTTCCACTAGCTTGGACTGAACAGCAGGCTTATAAGAAGACAACTTTTGAGATCTGATGAAAACACCCGGTTGTAATTTCTCTTCGTGAAATCGTAGACCGTAAACTTCCATCTCTTCTTCAGTGAGTTTAGATTGAAGTAACTGCCAAACTTCAGACTCGGAGTTTTGTTGGCTACCATCTTGGTTTCCTCCTGCTAACTTCTGCGAAAATTGTGTTTTCTTACCTTGTCGTTGTCTCATGAGCTGATGTTGTTGAGCCTGTTGAATGTGTTGCGTGTGCGGAATGGCATTAGGTCCAAGTTGAGGCGGTACTGGAACCTCAGGTTTACGTTTTTTCGACTTATCGACGGTCATCAGTGAGTTATAAAGCTGTGTCAGACCAGATGAAGTTGTATACTGCTCTATAGCTGCCGATGACTGCGGAGAGTCTAGTAGTTGCAATAGCTGTGCTCTTTCCATCAACATTTTCTTTGCAGCCAGTTCGAACTTCCGTGCCTCAATCACTAGTGACTCTTCTTCCGCAATTTCAGTCGGTGCCCGATGAATTAGCCTGTTTAGATACTGTTTCCGTTCCACCTCTTGCTTCTTGTTGAAAGCTTCCAGCCCCTTAATTAAAGCAACATCTCTTGTACCATCCGGATTTGAGTTTAGTACCTTAGCCGAAACTGTGTAAAGCCGCTCCTTCAAGTCTTCCATGGTCCGTTGTTTACCGTTCGGAAATTCGTATCTATCGTAAACCACAGCCCATCGTAGATCAAAATCTCTGGCTAGATCGAAAAGATACTTAGTTTCTTCAAAATCCCAATCGCCGCTTGCATCTTGTAAAAACTGGTCATATTCATCAGCAGTGAAAGAAGGAATATCTAAAGACGTGTTATATTTGGCAAAAGGGTAAGATCTTTGTTCATCTGATTCTGGAACCGGTCCTTTCACCCAGTGATATAGCTCCAAATCAGCATCCCTGGCATCATTTTTGAATGGAGCCCAAACCCAAGGAGACGGTCTTCCGGAGTTAATTTTGTCCTTAAACTTGAACCCTTTCTCCACGGCAACTGGAGGTAAATTGGTACCGATTAAATTATACAGTTCTCGGCTCATGGCATGTTTTTTCTTCTTGTTTGCGCCTCCAAATTCTTGCTCAGCACGAGGATGCTTCTTTGGCTGCAGTCGAGTCTCATCCTTGATATTGAACACGTCCAGAATGTCCGACGCCATAATTGATGGTTAATTGTTTGCGGAAACTTTTTTTTCTGGGCTGCGTAACCGAAATAACTAAATAGATCAATCATGTCCAACGCTTTTGGTGTTCGGGGACGCAACAAGATCCGCCCACCCAAAAAGATCATTTCATCTGATGTGGACTTTGATAAATCATGGGCCAGCATACACGATGCTATTCAAGAAATTCAACACAAAAACGCCTCAAAACTGTCATTTGAGGAACTGTATCGAAAGGCATACAACTTGGTACTCCGAAAACAAGGCAAAATGCTTTATGAGCAAGTGGAACTGACCATTCAACAGTTTCTTGTGGATGTAAAACGGAAGGAAGTGTTGTCCAGTCTTGAATCAGATGATGAGAGGACATTTTTGTTACATTTAAACAGTGTTTGGGAAGACCATTTATTGAGTATGCGGATGATAAGTGATGTTCTCATGTATTTGGACAGGGTATACGCGAAAGAGTTTCATCTTCCATTAATTTATGACGTTGGCTTGAAGGTTTTCAGAGATAGTGTCATCAAGTATAATAACAACGAAATTGGATTGAAGGTGATTAACATAATTATTGAGTATATCAACAGAAGCAGACATGGTGAGATCATAGACAAGTTTATAATCAAAGCTGTGATCTCAATGTTCAGCTCTTTGGCCGAAACCATTTCCATGGATACTGGCGAAGCTCTCTACGGGGAAAACTACTACCTTCGTTATTTTGAACCAGTTCTCTTGAGCCAGAGTCACGAGTATTTTGAGCGCAAGGCTACCGAATTACTGGTTCATCAATCTGGAACAATTTACATTGATAACGCAATGCAGCTTAGTCAAGATGAAGAGGCGCGTATACAATTATATCTCCCTGATGTTACTTCACCAAAACTGATTGAACTTATGGACAACGACTTGATTACTAGAAATATGGAAATCATCATGAAATTGGAGAATGATGGACTCAAAAGCTGGATTGATGACAATAACTTTAAAATGCTGTCTTTGCTATTTAAGCTTCTCGCGCGTGTTGATTCTGAGTTTGAGATGCTCAAGAGACAATTGAGGGCAATTGTGTTTTTGAACTGTCAAGAACTTGCTATAAGCACTAAGGAGGCACTGGAGGCACAACAAATTGCAGAGGAGCAAGAGACAGACAAAAAGGCGAGAAAGAAAAGTAGTAAGGAAAATGCCACTCAATTTGCCGTGCATTGGATCCAGAACTTCTTAAGCCTAAAAGCAAAATACGACTTGATCATCAAAAACGCTTTTGAAAGCAGCGCTGGCCTTGTGAGGGAAATAGAGTCGTCTTTTTCTGAATTCCTGAATGTCGATAATAAGACAGCTGAATACTTGTCGCTTTACATTGATGATGGTATCAAAAAGTCATTCAAAGACAAATCGCAGAATGAAGTGGAAGATTTGCTGGACAAATCGATCATAGTTTTTCGTTTCATCAAAGACAAGGATGTTTTTGAAAAGTATTATAAAAATCACTTAGCAAGACGTCTATTGCAACAGAAATCTAGTTCTAATGACATCGAGATGAACATGATCACAAAGTTAAAACAGGAAATTGGAACTTCTTTCACCTCCAAATTCGAGGGAATGTTCAAGGACATAAAGATCTCGCAAGATTTATCTACAGACTTCAACATGAAGATCAGTGGAGATGAAGAGATAAAGAGGGTGAATGGGAGAAAATTGGACATGGATGCGTCGATTCTGACAACCAGTTTTTGGCCGATGCCTATTAATAAAGCTCTTATTGATGTCCGCTATTCGCCTGAGTTGGAACTGCTAAAACAGAAATTCGAGTCATACTACAACACAAAGTACAGCGGACGGAATTTGACATGGGGACCCAATTTTGGAACAGTGGATATTAGAATGCGTTATCCCAAGAAAACATACGAAGTCAATATGTCTACATTTTCGGCAATCATCTTACTGACCTGCTTTGGTGAGAATTCGGCTAAAGAAGAGTATACTTTTGATGAGATATACAATTTGACCCGAATTCCTAGGCAAGACCTTACAAGGCATTTGCAGTCAATTTCGGTTGCTTCAAGAACTCGCTTGCTGAAGAAGGTGCCCATGTCCAAAGAAATTGAGCCAACAGACAAGTTCTCCATCAACGATCAGTTTAAGTCACCTCAAACGAAAATCAAAGTGCTTACAGTCTCCTCTGGTTCCAAGGTTGAAGATGAATCTCAGAGATCTGAAACTCTGGATGCTATTAACAGATCTAGAATATTAGAAACCGAGGCTGCAGTGGTTCGTACAATGAAAGCTAGAAGGCAATTGAATCATCAGGAGTTAATCAACGAGGTCATTCGTCAACTGATCAGTCGATTTGAGCCACAACCATCATTTATCAAGCAGAGAATTGAAGGCCTTATTGAGAAGGAGTATTTGATTAGGGATGAGGAAGACCGAAATATATACCACTATTTAGCATAAGCTTATACTAGGCTCAAAACCCTTTTTCATAATAGTGTAAAAATATTTGAGCGACTGAAAAAAAATTTATTTATTTCCTTTGCATTGAACTCTTGGGGCAGACACCTCCCACGCGTCTGTAACACCTTTCTGAACGACGTTTTGTTGTGACCCTTGGTGCCAAGGGATCAATGATTGAAGGATAAATTGAAGCTGTGCATCATAGTACATCATTTCTAGTCAGAAGAAATGGTGTCTCCAAGAACACAAACAGTTTTTTAAATTTCGTAAATCCAAGACGAATATATATTCATATTTTCGGGTATCTAGTACTTACTCTTGACCAAATCCAATGGTTTCCTCCACTGCAATAGTAAGTTTCTTTTTCAGTGAATCGAAGTCCTTGTAAGGAGGTAAATCAACCCTGTTAAAGCAAGTATGGGATTTCGGAAGCTGATCTGGCTCTCCAGCTTTCTCGATGGTGAAACGCCTAGGACCATCAGATCCTTGCAGATCCTTAAATCCATTAACAGGAATTCTGGATGTTCCTGTTGTGAATTGTAGAAGTCTTGCACGTTGTTCTCCTTCCCATTCACTAACACACTTCCAGAACCATTGAATAACCTCGTCGCTCTCCTGATAGCCCCTATAATCCGTGTGTTTTTTCCAGTCCTCAATATCAATGTCAGCCAAACCACCAATGAGGAGTTCCAATTCTCTCTCGTCAAACACAGATACAAGCTCTTGTGGAATCAGTTCGTTGAAACCATCCATGAAAGCCTTGAACTGAGCTTCAACGGGCTTGGAAATAATCCATTCCGTCTTCAGCTCCACATATTTCTTCTTGTTCTCGTTTGTCACCTCAATGTTTCTTCCATCGGGCATCAGATCGATTGTGACCTTTTCTCCAAATCTGTCTTCTTCGATGGAAAAGGTTTCGTAAATGATGTCGGTTATGTCATTTTCAAGCATCCAGCACAAAGACTTGTACATCTCGGAATCAACACTCTCCAAGTCCTGCAAAACAATCTTCTTGTGCAACATCATTTTGTACATGGCACCGACAAAGAAAGCATCCAGGAAACGACGATGGAAAACACCAAGTCCCACAGTTCTTCCAATGAACTTGAAATAACTTAAATGTTCTGGATTGACATCCGAGTTAGGATTAATCTGAAGGGTATAGTTGTCACTGGATGCGTATTGAAACAAACAATAAAATGGATTGAACATTTCGTGGGACAATTGTTGGAAGAACTCTCTTGAAACTCCACCATAATCCAAACCTTCTTCACCTTCGAATTTAATCATCAATCTTTTCTTTAGGTCTTCTGGAGTTTGTCTCATTATATCCCGGAAAGCGTCCTCCATCAAATGATCTCTTCTGACTTTGATATGACATTGTCCAGGGAGAATTCTCAAAGGTGGCTGAGATCTGAAATACACCAACTTTCTTCTGAAGTCACGTTTGTACTGAGGAACACTTTGATCTAAAGATGATGGAAGTCTTGGGTCGTCCCAAGTTGTTGTTTTGGTGTTATGGTCAACGAAGTAAACTCTAGATGTATTTGCCAATCTCATTTCCCATCCACTAGGTAACGGACCCATAGCAGACAGTTTCTGAGCATTGAATCCGCTGTTGTTACCGTAACTCTTGATATATTGTTGCCTTCTAGGATCGACCCATGTTGTAGTTCTACTATTGTGGTCCACAAAGTAAGCTCTACCTTCAGGAGTAAACCGTTGCTCCCAACCAGGAGGGAGCTCTCCCAACCCTGGACTTGTTGCACCAGTGGCTGCCATAGTCATCGCAGCTGCCTGATCAACTTGAGGATTGGTCTCGGGCAGCGTTCTGTTCTGATATTGTGCTCTTTCGGCTTCCCTAGCTCTCTCTCTATCCTGTTCTCTCTGACTTTCAGATTGATCCAGAGTGGGTCTTTTCCAGGTAGTGGTTCTAGAATTATGGTCGACATAATACGTCCGGCCAAAATTATCGGTACGCCGTTCCCATCCGGGAGGCAGTCGCCCAAGTTGGTCTTCAAAGGAAGAAAACTGTCTGGATGCGGTTGGTCTCACCGAAGAGGTCATGGCTGCTGCGGCTGCAGAGCCTGGGAACTGACTATTGAGATTTGTGGCATCAACGTTTGGACGTTGAGAAGCAGTAGACGGCGAAGGAGCCGAAGAGACGTTCGAGTGCGACTGATTTTGAGATTGTGCAAAGTTTGTAGGGTCCCTCGAATCTCTGAGTGAGCCATCATGATGGGAAATCGTAAGAATCAGCTTTCCTGTAACCATCAAATTTGAGTTTGATCGTTTTAACTCCTCAGCAACTGTTTGTTCGCTTGAGGTGTCACTCAGATTAATCACATCACCTATCTTCACATTGACCACTCCTAGAAACCCCTGGTCCTTCTTCTTAAACTTCTTTTGATCAAAGATCTGGACAATCAAGATGGAGTTGTCGGTCACCGAAAAATCAAAGCTTTGGTTCCAATGAGGTGATAATGTTTTTTTGGAGGTTTCGGTCGTCTGCGTCTGAGCACCATCTACAGTGAGAACTGCAAAGGGATCTGGTGATTTGAAAAGATCTCTCTTTATCAATCCCTCTGCAGCAATCACTCGAACTCTAATTTTGGACCTCGTTGACATGATAAGCCGAAAAGCGAAAAGGTAATGTTTGACAGATAATTATCGGTTTGTAAGTGACAAGTCTGGTCACTATGCGGTGAAATTCTTGGGTCTTGTTGTAATGCAATAGAGAGCTGGTTTTCTTGTTAGTCTTCTCTTGTCAGAAGCCAATCAATGACTAAGAAATAAAATCAGGTTTGTTATTGTTACAAACAAATGGATTAGTCAATATCGCCTTCTAATAATTTTTTGCGTCTTATTTTATCCGCGACGATTTACCTAATGCTTTGCTAAGCAAAATGCTCAAGTAGGCAATAAAGTCAACCTCGAGATCTTTACATGTAGGTTGCAAAGTCTTTTGAGTTGCGGGGTTCAATGGGGCATTTACTTAAGAACATCAATGAAAACTAGCTAGATATATAAATGCAATCTAATTGGCGGACATCATCCCTTTCAGTTGCTATTTGTGAATTTACAAGTGCAGTGGACAGAGACTGCCACACTTAGTAATTTTGTTTACTACGATCTCTTTGTTGCCGCTCGTTGGCTTGGCTTATGTGGTTAAATTTGCACAGGTGATTAAGTTCGAAATTAAACAATACTGACTGCTTGGCCCCCAAACACGGCTGTGCAATATCTTTAACCAAATTTAACCGAGCCTTAATCCAGCCCTCTCCAGTGGGTTTCAGAACACAAATGGCATGGCTAAACTACAAATTCAACTCATTATATTCTCTTTCTATAAGTTCATCGTCTCATATCCAATCCAACTTTAGTCATTCATTTATGTACTCTGCTAATGATATCTGCCCCCAAGATGGGTTGCAGTCTTGCTACTGGGAAATGGACTCTCATTCTGACCAGCTCAATTGTCTTGACGTCAATCAAAATCTTGTGGTAGTCGGCTCACCAACGACCAAGCACAATGTGAGAATTTTCAATCTCGAAAGCGATTCACATCTTCTTAGTTTTCTTACCAGTTTTCATGCTCCAAACCTCAATTCTGTCAGATGGTTGCACAATGTTTTAGACGAGCTTTCAGATTTAAGTTTACTATTAACAAGTCATAACGATGGCACTTTAAACTTGAGTCTTATTCTCGATGTTATGTCAGACAATGTCACTAACATCAGTCTAGTCAAACAATTTAACCACAAGAAACACATTATACCATCAGAGTTTGGAAACAGTCAATTTCAGGTTGAGGTGATCCCACAAAATTGGAGTTTTTGTGCAAGAAATTCTCTGGTGTCCATTTACAAATCCAACCTCTTCCTTTGGGATACTTCTAGATCATCGAGACCGGTATACAAAAACAAAATTCGGGGTATTCGTTCTTTCGACTCCAACTCAAAGGAAAACGGGATGATCGCGTTCAGTAGCGATTTTGGGATCGGAATATTCGACTTACGAACTGCATCGCAATCGCATATATCCTCATCCGTTTATCTATCCTACCAGCACGCGAAGACCAACAAAGTAAAATGGTGTCCTTTCAACTCTTATCAGTTGTGTGCTGCAGACGAACACAATAACCTCCAACTATGGGACATTAGGAAGAACCAGCCATTAGCAATCTTGCAAGCTGGGGCGAAGTACATTACATCATTGGAGTGGCTGACTGGGGATAGCATTTTCGTCGGAACAGAAAGAGGTGAAATGCTCAACTGGAATTTAAAAGACATTAGGTTCAAAGACTATCCCATCAGATGTACGGCTGACGCTGCAGATTACAAGAGTAACCAATGCGGAACGTTCATCAAGGCTTCCGAAACACCAATCGTGGCTCTGAAATCGGTCGACAACAAGCTTGTCAGTCTCGATTTCAATCATCTGGGGCTGCATTATCAGACAACACACATTTTCGAGCGCAAATTCAGTAACTCAGATGC
The DNA here is from genome assembly GCA_030564965.1 of Ogataea nakhonphanomensis. NCBI lineage: Eukaryota > Fungi > Ascomycota > Pichiomycetes > Pichiales > Pichiaceae > Ogataea > Ogataea nakhonphanomensis. The sequence goes on from JAJMAN010000011.1 coordinate 266,373, forward strand.
TACACTCGTTGAACAATCTCCTTTGAACAAATCGCTCCATAAATTCGACCATAACTTTAATGATCAGTTGCTCAACTATCTTTGATCATTTTAGTAAGTAGGGATGTCATTTTCATACTCTTCCTGCAGCTCCTTGATGTTATCATTGAGGAACACATAGAAATCTTCAAGAAAACTGCGCACCGTGTTGACGCTCTGCGTATCCATCGTTACCTGAATGACAAGGTTCGGTAGTATTGAGCATAGTCTTAATAGATGGCTCAATCCATAGATTTGAGCCATTTCAAGATCAGGGAACTGATCCAAGACCATTTTAAACTGAGCTCTCTCTTGACGATACAGCAGTAAAGATCCTAAAGCATGATTGAAATATAACTGGAGACTGCGCGCAATTTCAAGTTTGTTGTCAAGGTCTGGATTGTCTCCGGTCTTTGATTCCAACTGCAACTTTGTAGCATATGCAATGATTATGTTTGCAACACAATTTCTGGATGGTAAATTCACCAGCTTGCGTTTTTTCGTGACATTTTCCCAGTCGTCCACCAAAATATACTTGATGGGGTCAGGCAGCTGTATTTTGAGCTCCTGCTTCTTCTGTGCATCTAAGACTCCATTTGGGGAATTCTTGGTTTGTTTTGGCGCAGTCTTTATAGTGAGTTTGACCTGTGGCTTGGCAGCTCCTGTTACACCACCGAGACGATGACTCCGAAGAAGATCCTTTTGCTTATTCAAGTTCTCGTTGTTGTATGGCAATATTCTTTCTGGTAACACCCATTCATCCCACTTTGGTTTCCACCCTTTGTAATGAATAAAATATGCTTTTGTTGATCTAAACGTCTCTAGGAATTCGGGTTCTGGAACGGTATCAATGACCTCCTTCGTCTTCTCGTCATTCGATTTGATTATTTTGGATAGTGGATAAAATATTTTCAGAATCTTGGCTTCGTAAAGCAATTCCCCCTGGTATACAAGAGCACGGTCACCTAGTTCAAATAAAGACATTCCAATTTAGGTGATTAATATTCAAGAACTAAAATATTTAATATCGCGATCAGATTTTCCTGAATCATGTTTCATCGTCATTCTAGCTCTATTATACACTACAAACAACAGCAGAAAACGTTCTTTAAAAAGTTGAGAATTCCTCCTGGGATCTCATTTATCTCTTGGTCGTACTGGTCACCGGTGGAACTGTATTGGCCGTTAGGACCACCAGGAAGGAGTCTGCTTGTCTCGTCGACTTTTGTTCGCTGTGAATATTGATTTTGAATGCTGTATGCGTTTTGTGAGTCTCTCCGCGTAGGATTGAGTCCTTTGTTATTCTTGTGTTGCCTGCTTCCGTGATTGTTGTTCGAACCGTAGCCATTAAGGTTGGTCTTTTTGTTTTTGTTCCAATCCCAACCCTTTCCATCGTTAAGATTCATCCAATCGTAAAATCCGTCATCAACCTCACCAACTTCACGTAAAGCATCATCCATCAAAGAAATAAGGTAATTGTAATCAGGATCTTCCTCAAATCTCAGATTGCGCACATAAGTTAGATACTCAGCGAAAGACTTCGGCAGCTTGTGACACAGTTGCTGTACAGATATAAACTGCTTTTTCTCCCCAATCTTCTCGTACTTCATTTTATTTGTTGGCGCTTTCAAACCTTGCCATGGCAATTCGCCTTTCAAGAAGTAGAGAAATACGTGTCCCAAAGATTCCAGGTCATCACGGCGCGATTGTTCCCGTCCCAAATGCGTGTTGATAGACATATATCGAGCTGTACCACTCAATGACTTTCTTTCACGGTATGGTATATGCTGCTTGGTGACAGGGTTCCGGTATTGTTTAATCATTCCAAAATCCACCAGATATATAAGGTTATCATTTGATGTCGCACCAATTAGAAAATTATCAGGTTTGATATCTCGATAGATGAGGTCATTTTCATGAACAAATTGTATTCTTTTAAGCATTTGCTTGGCCACCTGTGCCACAGTTTTAATGCTGAACCTTCTACCACACCATTCAAATAAATCCTCCAAAGAAGGTCCCAAAAGTTGGATGATTAATATATTGTAATATCCTTCCTGGCCAAAGTAGTACACCTTCGGAATGCCCTCAATGGAAAGAAACTGATGATTGTCGTTCTCTGGGCCATCCCGAACATAATTATTGATGGCACTGTTTAGAATTTTGTACGCTTTGAACTCATCTTTCAGTTGTGGTGCCTCCGATTTGCGACTCTCAAACTTGATTGCCACAGGCTGGTTGTCCCTTAAAAGATCGTAACCCTTGAAAATTATGCCAAAAGACCCTTCGCCTATCTTCTGTGCTATCTGATAGTGGGAGGCTATTATGTTTCTATTTACCTGTTGAGATGAATTGGAAGAGCCCGACCTCTTATGTTGCAAGGCCGACATAGGTAAATGGATGATGTTCACAGGAACTCAAGTTTAATCTTCAACCCAGTTCAATAGTTTACAGCGCTTTTGTTGCTTTTGTATCTCCTCCTTTTTATCTGTTGATAAAGTGGTATTTCTGACCGCAGAAAAATTTTATGCTAATGGTGTACGGATGTTTTGTTAGAAAGACTAAAGGCAATCTATATTCTCGAGTTGTACACAACTCGACTATCTAAAACCAGCGACTTTGAAAGCATTGGACAGATCATCAATCAGGTCGTCAGAATTTTCAATACCAGCACATAAACGAATCAGATCTTCAGGAAAATCTCTTTCTTTTCTGACTTCAGCAGGAATTGAGGCGTGACTCATCATACATGGCAGAGAAATCAAGGATGTCACGTAACCAAACGAAACAGTGACAGAATAAAGCTCACAAGCGTCCACGATTTTCTTGCTGATCTCGACGTCGCCAGTCTCGAAAGACAAAACACCACCAAAACCTTTACATTGTTTCTTGTGTAGCTCGTGATGAGGATGAGACACTAAGCCTGGGTATCTGACCTTGACGTTTTGGGACTCAAGCCACTTGGCAATCTTCATTGCATTCTCTTGTTGCCTTTCAACTCTCAAGGCTAAGGTCTTCAAACCTCTCAGAAAAAGCCAAGAGTCGAAAGGAGCCAAGCCTGATCCTGTGGCATTGATCACGAAAAATAACTGCTTTGCCAGTTCCTCGTTATTGGTAGCAATGACACCGGCCATAACATCGTGATGTCCGTTCAGGTATTTTGTGGCAGACTCATATTGAATGTCGGCTCCAAGCTCGAGAGGCGACATCATCAGTGGAGTCATCATTGTGTTATCAAAAACAACCACACAGTCAGGGTTTTGTTTGTGGGCATGGTCGGAAATTGCCTTCAGATCACAAACCTTGATGAGAGGATTGGTCGGAGACTCCAAGAAAACCATCTTGGTGTTTTTAGTGATCTTCGATGTAATAAGCTCAAGGTTCGTCGTGTCGTAATTGCCAACCTTGATTTGATTCACACGTCTGATGAAACTCAAAAGCCTATCAGTTCCACCGTAAAGGTCATCTCCTGCAATAACTTCGTCACCGGGCCTTAGGTTGCGGACAATCACATCTAAAGCTGCCATACCCGAGTTCAAAGCGTACACATACTTGGCTCCCATAATCTTACTTAGCTGGGTCTGCAACGTGGTACGAGAAGGGTTGCCAGATCTAGTGTAGTCATACTCGCCCGCCTCGTCCAAAGATGTAGACTTGAATGTAGCTGACAAGTATGCTGGAGCAATAGACGCGTTATGAGTGTCCTTGTGGTCCACGTGGACAAGTTGTGTTTCGAGGGAATATTTCTTAGTCATAGAATAGGAAGAAATTGGATTTTTTCGATAAGGCATTAATATTTTATAGTGTCGGAAAAAACACAAATAACTGCGGGCTTTAAATGCGATTACCAAATCCCGAGATCTTAATTGTAACCACTACATCAAAAGGAGTTCTGAGTTTGTGTGAAAATCAAGTCTCCAAGAGTATTGAAAGGTACTGTAATTCGTGTTAGGCGTCAATTTTCTTTGTTCCTGAGTTTAAAAGTCAAGTTTCATAGGTGGCCGCCATACATCGTTCACGGTCAAATACACCAGAGTAAAATTGATTTGTCTTTCTAATAGCAGGCATTGTTGAAAGTGAATACTCCTAAAATCAACGCCGTAATTATTCAAAAAATAAGGACCCGCCAAGATTTCAGATGTATTGATCTTACTCGACATGAGGATTTTGACCTGCCACCATTTTCATGTAACATCCCTGCACCTCATTTTAAATTACCCCATTTTTTGTTTTAAATCTCAAGATGTTCCTGGCAAAATCGACATGTAATGCTATTGTGAAGCGCCCTTTATGGGTCAGGTCTATGCATATCATAGCAGTTCATAGAGATAACAAAGAGAACAATCAGGATATGAAATTTGAGTTTAACTCGACGAATAAGTCCTTAGCCAAGGAAATTATTAAACGGTATCCCCCGCAGTATAAGAAATCGGCAGTGATGCCACTCCTCGACCTGGGACAGCGGCAAGCTGGGTTTACTTCCATTGCTGTGATGAACCATGTGGCAGAATTGCTCGACATGCCACCAATGAGAGTATACGAGGTTGCTTCATTCTATACAATGTACCACAGGCAGCCTGTTGGAAAATACCATATTCAGGTTTGTACCACTACTCCGTGTCAGTTGTGTGACTCGGACTCTATCATGAAAGCTATCATGAGTCACCTTAACTTGCAACCCGGACAGACCACAGATGATGGACTTTTCAGTTTAGAGGAAGTCGAATGTCTTGGTGCTTGTGTCAATGCTCCTATGATTCAAGTCAACGACGACTACTATGAAGACTTGACTTCGGAGTCTGTGATCAAAGTACTGGAGGCTTTGAAAGCAGGTAAGAAGTGTCCTATTGGCACCTCTAAAAGAGAGTCTTGTGAACCATTTAAGGGTAAGAAAACACTTTTGGAAGATCCACTGGATGTCTCCAAGGTCACTCGAAGTGACTTGTGATCAATTAGAACTACCAACAACGCCTAGATATTCACTTATCTATATTTATTTTCTATTTATTTTAAATTAAAAAACAATATATCTAATTTTGTAGATTCTCTAGAACTCCATGCCTGAAATAGCGAGAGATATTCTCGAGACAAAATACGGCCGTTTGGTCGAAATTCTCTTTCGTTGACGACCCTATATGAGGGGTAAAGGACATGTCCTGCCTGTCGCAATGGTCAACTTTTGGCTCATCAGGGAAAACATCGAGTCCAACAAACCCCAAGCTACCATCTTTCAAACCCTGGATCATATCTTCCTCGTTGATAAGAGACCCCCGACCGACATTCACTAAAACAACTCCTTTTTTGAACTTTTGGATCATTGACTTGTCAATCATGCCTTTAGACTCTGGTGTAGCAGGGAGGCACAGAACAACACAATCTGATTTTGAAGCCACTAAATCCAAGGTTGCAGAATATTGTGCTTTGTATCTCAAACAGGATTCCTCCTCCTCACTGAGACGGCTTCTCTTGACGTAGATAATGTTCATTCCTAAACTTGCAAGTCTAATACCAACTTCTTTTCCAATGGCCCCAAAACCAACTATAGTAGCAGTCTTACCTACTGGGGAGCTGACAGGCTCTGAACCGACATAATGTCCGAATGCAAATTTAATGTTCGAGATGGGATCAAATTCAAAGACCCCCGAATCGCTATTCAATGTGGCATGGTCTCCCAGCATTGAACGAGTTTTAATGGTATGCTTGTACTGGCGTAACGCGCTCTCGAACAGCCCGAACCTGCGAAACCCGTTCAGCACATGATACAAAACAGTCTCAGACACAGCTGCTGCTCCGAAGGTAGGACTGTTACAAAAGCTAATGCCCCTTTCCCGAAGCGCATCGAGATCTATACTACCAAAACCTGCAGAACAGACTGTGATCAGTCGCAAGGGAGAGGGTAACTCAGCAATGAGCTCACGATCAATAGTACCTATTTTCGCGAAATTGGCCCATGCGCCATAAATGGCATCAATGTTCTTCAGAGTCGTTTTAAAGTCGTACAAAAGTTGTTCACGAGTGGAGAGTTCGTAGAAAATGACAGTATGGTTGGCACAGAATTCTTGAAATTCGACCAGTTCTTGGTCCAAACCACCTAAAAAGACAACAGTGGGCTTTTTCTCATCGAGGGCACTCATTGATACAACCAACTCAAGTTAAAGCATACACTTCAACTAATAATGAAAAATATCTTTTTTTCTGGCGAATTTCTTATTATAACATATCTATACTTAATGGTGGGACTCACCAGTACCCAAGTACTTCAACTTGTAAACGGAACCACACTCCCAACATCTGGCAACCTTGTCCTCGGTTGGTTTCAACCACATGATCTCGTGGGAGCCAGCTGGAGAACCGGTACATCCAACGTATCTGTAAGTGTCATATGAGTTCACAATGATTGGGTCAGCCATGGTACCCTTTCTGGAAGAATCAAGAGGCTCAGTCTCGAAAACCTCAATACCCTCCAACTTACCAAGCAACTCAAGTCTCTCAAGACCAGTAGCCTGCTCCAAGTCGGTAGGAACGGTACCTGGTTGAGCACCAGGTCCAACTAAGTCGTACTTGTCAACAACCTCACTAATGCTCTTGGCAGTCTTGAACTCCCTTGGAGTCTGCGATGCATTTCTGGCAATGAATGAGGTGGAAAAAAATCTGGCCGGTCTGGCTAGTCGAATGGTTTGTCTCAACATCTGATAGGTTAGTTTCACAAATAAAGACCAAGACCGGTAATTGAAAGTGTACAAGTGGCCGAAATTGCGTAATTACTCACCTTGACTATAGTGCTATACAACTATTTGTTTTTTATAATTTTCAATAGTGTCTGCCTGGTTGGTTGTTCGCGAATGGCCCGGTGCACCACGCCGCATTTTTTACTCACCGGGAGTAGTGGCACCACTCGCGCTAGCCAATGAAAAATAGGATTATTAGCTGAACCAACACCTGTGCACCAATACAACAATCTCATTCAAGTCTTCTGTTTTTTATTGTCACGTGATGTAAAGAAGGGTGAGGGCTGCGTGCAATTTTTCTGAACGGCCTGGCGCACCGCGCAGGCGTGCGATTTTTCGCGGTGGGTGGTTACGGTACCCGGTGGGAGCACCAACGACGAATTTTTCATTAAATTTTTCATACTTTGTTTTATAGACACTAGTGCAAGTAAGTACCATTCAAGAAACGAAGTACTCAGATAGGGGTCGAAATCATTCAAGGACAGGCAATCAAGGTTTATTGGCCCATTTGATTACGAATCCTTCTGCGTACGCGTTCTCGTCATAAGTCATTCTAACCATTTAGCATGCCAAAGAAGAGATCATCCAACGGAAGAAACAAGAAGGGTAGAGGACACGTTAAGCCAGTCAGATGCATTAACTGTTCCAGATGTGTTCCAAAGGACAAGGCCATCAAGAGAGTCACCATCAGAAACATGGTTGAAGCTGCTGCTGTGAGAGATTTGTCTGAGGCTTCCGTCTATGACGAATACCCTCTCCCAAAATTGTACAACAAGTTGGCTTACTGCGTCTCTTGTGCTATCCATGCTAGAATTGTGAGAGTCAGATCCAGAACCGACAGAAGAATCAGAGCTCCACCAGTCAGACAAAGATTCAACAGAGAAAAGAGAGTTTCTCCTGCTGACGCTGCTAAGAAGGCTACTGCTTAAAGTAGGAGGTTGGAATGCTGATTTATAGCGTACAGTAATGATATGTTGATATAAAACAGAGTAGTTTCTGTGTCTGCTTAGGGAGGCCTTGTGCGACTTGCAACTGGAGTTCTCGACAAGCTGTACATCTTTGCACCGCAGCCTTCCTTAGTGAGGAAAAAAATTGTACGGAATTCTTAAGCGGACATAAAAGTATTCGAGGGGCAATCAAACAAGAGAGATTGTGAACACTTTAATACCAATTACACGATTTTAGGTGTCTTCAGTAAACTTTGACATTTGCTCTCCATACATTAGCTATTCATTTCATAGCTGGCATACTTTTTATTCAATTGATTTGATAAAACTAAAGCTTTTGCTGAAAGATCACCCGTGGAGTACTACAGTAAATAGATCCAGAGATGGACGACTCATGGAAGTTCAGCCAGTGCTTTGGCGACAAGGGGGATATTGAGAATATCACTGAGGCCGATATAATCTCCACTGTGGAGTTCGACCACACAGGGGACTTTCTTGCTACAGGTGATCGTGGAGGACGAGTTGTTTTGTTTGAAAGAAATGAAAACAAGAAAAGTTGTGAATACAGATTCTATACAGAGTTTCAATCTCATGATGCTGAATTTGATTATCTCAAATCGCTCGAGATTGAAGAGAAGATAAACAAAATAAAATGGCTAAAGCGGTCTAATCAATCCAATTTCCTTCTCTCCACCAATGACAAAACTATCAAACTATGGAAAGTGTTTGAAAAGCAGATCAAAATGGTTTCTGAGAACAACCTGAGCGAGCATTCTAATTCTTCACCTAAAATTCATTCCCAGTACTCGTCGTTTCAAACAAACTCCAATTTCGCGCAGCCACATCCCGACTTTGCTTCTCCAGCAAGCTTAAAGCTTCCCAGACTCACAATGCACGATACTATCACGGCAGCTCAACCAAAGAAGATATATGCCAACGCTCATGCTTATCACGTCAACTCAATCAGCGTTAACTCTGACCAGGAAACGTTTATTTCCTCGGATGACTTAAGAATCAACTTGTGGAATTTAGGAATAGCGGATCAGTCTTTCAACATTGTGGATATTAAACCAGTCAACATGGAAGAGCTTACTGAAGTAATCACTAGCGCAGAATTTCATCCTACGGACTGTAACTTATTCATGTATTCCTCCTCGAAGGGTACAATCAAGTTGAACGATATGCGTGTTAATTCGCTGTGCGACAATCATGCACGCGTATTTGAGGAGTATATGGACCCTTCAAATCACAATTTTTTCACAGAAATCACCTCATCCATATCTGATGTTAAGTTCAGTTCTAATGGGAGATATATTGTTTCCAGGGATTACATGACTGTCAAGATCTGGGACATTGCTATGGAGTCAGAGCCCATCAAGACCATCAACATTCATGAACACCTTCGGGATCGGTTATGTGACACTTACGAAAACGATGCTATCTTCGATAAATTCGAAGTGCAATTCAGTGGTGATAACAATTCGATAATGACCGGTTCATACAACAATAACTTCATGATTTATCCAAATGTGGTGAGTGGTCAGAATAGTCAGGGTTCGGATAAGGAGATTGTGTTACAAGCAGACAAGTCCGCATTCAAGGCAAAGAAGATGAATTCTAATAAGCGCAAGAACTTGACCATGATGAACAAGGTGGACTTTGACACCATTGACTTCAAAAAATCAATTCTACACTTGAGCTGGCATCCAAATGAAAACTCCGTTGCCATTGCCGCCACGAACAACCTATATATTTTTTCGGCCCTATAACAGGGATGCTCATGAAGAGATTCTGAGATCTGTATGAAATATATTGGTTATATGTAAGTGCTATTCTTTGACGTGTCTGTTGACGTCTGGGTTCCAGAAAAGAGTCTTGTCACCATCACCCCAGAAAAAGTCATTTCTTCTGATGTTTTGGTATGGGTAGTCCTTTGGCCACTCCTCGTCGGACAGATGCTTGGTATGCTCTCTGTGGCGGGCGTGTTCGGCTTCAACGAAGTAAGTGTTAACGGCAGTCAAAGCAATGACAGGGAAAGCGACAAAGAAGGTGATTTTCTTCCATAGATTGGTGGTTTTCTCGGAGTGGTGAATCACAGCCTCAGCGTGTTCAATGAACGCCTTAGCCTTAGCTGGGTCGGCTGGCTTGAAGGCTGGCTCGTTCAAAACGGACGAGTTGAATCTTCTACCGACAATTCTTGCTTGTCTAATTCCAACAGCTCTCAACATTATTCTATCAGGTTTATTGCTAGCTTGTGTTTAAGTTGCACCACTAATCAATTTTTTTAACGTAATTTTTGACTAGCCTCTTATTGGTGGAGTGAGCCCAGGCGTCCCAAAAAAATCGTGTTACCCGGACAACATAATTCGAATAGGAGACTGTAGCTCAGGTATACTTCTAAAGGAAGAGCGTAAGACGTAATAATGGTCAAACTCATCTATTTTATACACACGACCCCCAACTTCCCATTGAAAGCTAGAAATCAAATTAAATACCACGAATCCTATTTGTGGTCAAAACAAGCTTATCGTCCACCTTATTGACCTTTTCGCTTATGTCCTTGAGGCTCTTGTTTTGCATCAAAAGCTCTTGAGAGATGAGGTTAGCTTTACGCCTCAAATTGGTGGCCAGCTTTTGAGCCTCGTCCAGGTTCTGGCTGTATTCCACCTCCATCTTCTCGTCTTCTTCGTCGTATTCTTCGCCCAGAAACTTGGAAGCCTCTCTGACTCTTCTTTCGTGTTCGTACTTGTCTTTGAGCTCTGAATGTAGTTCTGGGTCATTTGAGCCTCTTAACTGATCGAGAATTTCATTTTGTGCGTGGTATAGCCCAGAGCTCAGGTTCGCGTCACGTTCCCTATCAGCTTGACGTTGTGCTAAAAACTGTTGTTCAGCAGCCCGCATGCGCGACTTTTTCGTAAATGGATTGCTGGCCTTGATATGGAACAAACCTCTGTTGTAGTGTTCCAACTCTTTGACATGCTGGTCGACAAAACGCTGATGGGTATCCATCGAGTTCAACGACTTTTCTGCTTCGAACATCTTCTCCCTCTGCGACCCGATTGCACCCAGCGTATTAGCTGCTGTATCATCTGCCTGTCTCAAATGTCCCAGTATATTATGCGTAGATTTAACGGTGGCCTCTCTCACGTCCTTGGTTTGTCGCTTGATCCGGTTGATCTCCTCTTCCTCCTCATCCACGTCCTCTTCAACCTGTTCTTGTTGATTATCGAGATATGCATCATATGTAGTGGCAACAGCTTCCTGTCCTGGATACGAGTTAAAATCGAAATCTTCATCAAGATTCTGCGACTCGTGTACGCTCTCGGGGACAGTTTGTTGTGCGCTCTTCAGTTGTTGTATCTGAGTCTGGTGCATAGTGTTTCCGCGAATCAAGGATGAGCTTTGGTTGTCATAAGGATCGTAAGTATGGTACGAAGGAGCGCCATCGTATCTTGCAGAGTTCGCAAACTGAGTATTCGAGTCGTACGTTAAATTTGATATAGTTGACTGCGTAGCGGGATTGTACTGATCTTCAGAAGATCCGGCAGAAAGGCCTGCAGAGGAATTCTGAGACGCTGGATCTTGACGTAAACGAGGCATCAGAACAGGCTTTTCTTTGATTTCCTCCTGCGCGTGTTTCGAAAACTCTCCAAACTTGAATTTTCTCCGATGAGGGTTCTCGTCATCTTTCACTCTCACACCCTGGTCTTGGAGATACTCCTTCACCTCACTTTTTGACATTTCCTTGGGAGGTCTGAATAATTTTCTAATACCCATGTCAAGAAGTATTATTATCTAATTGCTAGAAACTTTAATAAGCTCCGCCCACAATATTATTCGCAATGCTCGTGACGAGTTGTGGCTAAGTCACAAAGACAGAATATTACGTAATACAGGTCAGCACACCATGACCACCAAATTGTAGCAAGAGGTCAAGAAGCATACATATTGCGCTCATCAATTCTACAAAACGAGATTAGTCAACATTCCTTATAGCCTCAGGAATGAAATGATATAACCAAAACAAATTTCAGGGTCCTCCTTCCTTTTCAGTAAAACTATTACCCGTGCTATACGAATCTTTTACTTGCCAAGAGTCGTGTCCAAAAACAGGCAACGCAAGTCCCTTTTCAAGTTTCTTTCGTACCTATTGAACATCTGTAAACTGTAACTATTCTTAAGTTGGCACCTGAAGCTACATTCTCGTTTCAACTTCTGTTGTTCAGAGTAAAAGCTTTCGCTATATCTGCAGCTTGGAAATCTGTACTACACAGAAAATATTTGAGCTTACGTAACATATGCGATTGCCACTCGCTCAATATGATCTAGCGCCACCTGGAAAGCTGTATGATAGCTTATTTGTTGGACTAGTGTGCCTGTGGCTATTTCATCGGGCGAGACCTGTGTTTTTTTTCTAGTGTCTAAATTTTGTGCTAAGGAACATGATACTACGAAACAACAATGAACCACGAATGCTTTGTCGCTGCTAGGAAAGGAGTATGTCTCCTATGTCTCCAATTTGAGCACTGTCCTTGGTATGGGGCATTTTGCTTTCGGGATTCGTTGGAATACCGCCCTAGAACGCCTGCATCATTAGTGACTACTTTTGAATGCTTTATTGTATGCAAGGACTCTCAAATTGTTTTTAAACCTCGTGTTTAGATATATGTTATCTTTAGTTAGGAACAAAAATTCCTTATTTGAGCACCTGCATAATAAACGATTTTCCGATGTTCCAAAGTTCTGAGAATGTGGATGTTCCTGGATCACGTAATTCAGATCATTTTAGGGAATTTCATCATTCCACCACTTGTGCAGAAAAAACACGCGAAATCTACTTGGTAAGACTCTCTGTCTCTTTTTTGATCTTAACGATCTGATGGTGGTTTAGGATAAACTAGTCACTGCAAAGAGGGAGGCTGGTTATTAGCTTCAAAGGGATAGCAGATTTGGGAACGTGTTTTCATGCAAGGTTTCTATAACATACATTATTTTTATTTTTTAGACGCGAATATATGCACGTCACAATAGCAACAAAAATCTGCCCCCCTGTACAAAGAAAAAAATGCGATCCGTGCCTTTTTTCTAGTGTGAAAAAGCGACCGCATCAGTATAAATTAAACCAAATTCCTAGGGCCAAGCTAAGCCGAATAGAAAGCTCTTTTTTACACCTGGTTTACTTTCTGGAACACCGATATCTCGCTCGTTAGCTGTACCCACCAGAAGCATTAGACCTCTTATAATGAAGCTTTCGTTGTTCAACTTTTTCAGTATCGCTGCTCTTATTTCAAGCGTGGCCTCTGCTGCTTACACAAATTCGTCCTCCACGACCACCTCACCTTCTAACCTTCCTACCCCTTATATTGTCGGATGGCTTGATGACGGTCAACCTAGATTTGACATCTACATTCCAACTGTCTTGGACTTCACCACTTTTAACATTCTTTCTCTTGATGAGGTGTTTGCTTTGGCCCCATCTGAGACCGAGGTCTTCCTAGATGGAACCCAGACTTCCGATTTCACGAACGATTCTGAGGGATCCGAGATTGACATCACTTTCACTGGCTCTTTGTCTGGTGTCTCTGAAGTTGAGGTCTCTATCTTCGCTGACGTCCACAACGTCCCAGGTTCTTACACTGGTAAGTTCGCTTTGACACTGGATGTTGACTCCACCAAGAGAGCGGAGAAGGTGTACTACTTGACTGCCACTGTTACTATTCCAAGCTCTGGTTCAAGCTCTGGTTCAGGCTCCAGCTCCACTAAATCTTCTTCTTCTTCTGAAGGTGCTGGCTCTGAGACCACTGGCTACACCGTCATTACTGAGACCGCTGAGGGTACAACCACTCTCACTGTCACCTGTACCGAAGAGAAATGTACTGGTGAGGAGTCGACTATCGTTACCGGTCTTACCACCGTTACCGACGAGACTACTGTCTATACTACTTACTGCCCTCTCACCACCACTGTCACTTTGGCTCCAGTTACCACTGTTACCACTGTCTGTGAGACATCTACAGTTGCACCAGAGACCACTACCGTCACTGTCACCTGTACTGAGGAGAAATGCAAGGGTGAAGAGTCCACCATCGTTACCGGTATTACCACCGTTACCGACGAGACTACTGTCTACACTACTTACTGCCCGTTGAGCGGCTCTGAGACTGTCCACACTTACACTACCACTTTGACTTGTGACACTGAGGGTGCCTCAGTTACTACCTTGGAAGTTACGAAGACTGTCGTCACTGACCACACCACTACCACTGTGGTTACTTCTTGCGAATACTACCAGGTTTCCACTGAGACTGTTAGCACCACTGAGACTGGTGCCTCTCCATCTTCTGGAGCTTCCACTGTTGCCTCTACTGAGACGACAGTTGGTACTACAGGCACTGCTACCGCTCCTGTCACTGCTTCCACTGCAGCCTCTACTGAGACCGGATCCACTGAGACTGCTACTGAGACTGGTTCGACTGAGACTGCTACCGAGACTGGATCCACTGAGACTGGATCTTCCGAGGCTGCCACTGAGACTGCTACTACTCTGGCCTCTTCCTCTTCTAGCTCCTCTGCCAGTGCCACCGCTTCAAGTGTTTCCGTTGTGGAAGGTGGCGCCGCAAAGAGCTACGCTTCCGCTGGTTTGTTGGGAGCTGCTTTCATTGCCGCTTTCTTCTACTAAGCGAGATAGCCAACAATATACGAGTGCAAGACATTTGGCAATCAATTGGTTCAATTGGTTCACGGATTTTCATAGATTTCCCTTTGCCGAAACATGCATAGGACATCCAGTACCAGTATTTCCTGGTGCACATTACAGTTATTAGAGAACTTGTGATGATTCATAAGGCTATCTTCAGCCAGGTACATTCTTGTTGTCACTTGTTACCTTAGATACCTTTTCACTTCTTACCTGCATAGATACACTTTTGTGTCTGTATCGACATAGTTCAGCTCGAAGATTTCATTGAGCTTCTAATCATAATTATTCATAACAACTTAGTTGTAACGTCAAGTAACCTAACTTTTACTAGCCACAAATTGTGGAATTCTTACGCCACAAAACTTTCTTTACTCTCCAATGGACAACCCATTTAGCAAGTTGGCCAAAAGATCCTCGATAGCAGTTGAAAAACCCTACTTGCAAGGTCCACAAAGTAAGTTGACATATATCTTTGGTTAACATGTCAGAATTGGTCATACCTCAGGCCCCTGAGTCATTATACCAGCACTCCACCACTCAGTTTACAGCACACTCCACTCCAAAATCCTCTTCTCATGACTCGCGCTTTCCTGTCTACGGTCTGGACTGGTCTTCCAATATGCACTCTGGAGAGTGCAAAATTGCTGTCAGCTCTTTTAGAGAGGACAGTACAAATCGTTTAAAAATCCTAAATGGTAGTCCTCATTTTGTGGAGGATGAGAAAGCAGGTGCTCGATCAGTAGCCGCTTTCGATCTTACTACCTCGGCAGAGATCACAGTTAATTATCCCATCACTAGGCTCCAGTGGGATCCCACTATGCCCTTGAACTCTGAAGTGACTCGCCTCGCTACCAGTTCAGAATGTCTCAGGCTTTATGAGATGATGGAACCCGACAATCCTCGATCATTTGGATCCTGTCCGCGGATAGTAGAAAAGCTTACCCTCACGAATTCGAAGTCAAAAAATCTGAACCAACTTGCACCGCTAACTTCGTTGGATTGGAACAGAACCGATCCGCGATACATAATAACTAGTTCCATCGACTCTACATGCACATTGTGGGACATATCGCGCGGCTCGGGAGTCGCAAAAACTCAACTCATTGCACATGATAGCGAGGTGTTTGACGTCAAGTTCTTGCACGGTAACAAACACGTATTTACGAGTTGTTCGAATGACGGCTCCGTCCGTGTGTTTGACTTGCGTTCGCTGGAACACTCAACCATAATTTATGAGCCCCACTCGCCGCGAATGTCCATTGTAAGCTCACAGTCACTAAAAAATACGAATGAACCGAACAACGCCCAACAAAGTGTGCCACTATTACGCCTGGCAACATCAAACTATAATGCCAATCAAATAGCTGCTATCGAGGCTGATAGCAATCGGATTTTAGTGCTAGACTTGCGCTATCCGGAGACACCAGTGCAGATACTACAGAGCCATGTAGCTCCGGTTAACAGCATAGCGTGGCATCCTACAAAGAATTTACTTGCAAGTGGAGCAGACGACTGCCAGGTATTTATTTTTGACATGGGAAATACCAGCTCGTCCGAAACTGGAGATCTACCAAGTCTAGCATTTTTCGACGAAATGGAAGTGAATAACGTTTGCTGGAGCACTGAAGGTTCTTGGGTGGCCACCAATTGCGGTCGGAGAACACAAACAATCAGGATTATGTAATATATTTTTTTAATTCACGTTCAGACTCTTACAAAAAATTCTTCAAAGTCACCAAGTCACAAATTTTGACTCTGCGCAAAATATCCTATAGAGTCAAGTCACTTGTGTACAAGGTTTATATATCACATACAGTACGCATTTGGTCTCCGATATTGATCGATTTGTTTTCGTGTCATGTCTAGGGTGATTTTGTCCGCACTGCGTGGATCAGTGAGAGGCGTCTCCTCAAAAGCATACGCTGAGGAATACTACCCTTCAAATAAAGGGTTATCTGATTTGGATACTTTTGCTCGCAGGCATTTAGGTCCGAAACCTCAGGATGTGGACCAAATGCTTTCCGTTGTTCAGTGTTCAGATCTGGATGAATTCATTTCGAAAGTCATCCCAAAAAATGTTTTGGTAGCCAGACCTTTAAAGGTTGAGCCTGCAAAAGGGTATTCCGAGTCTGAAATGATCAAACGTCTCAAACAGATAGCCTCCAAGAACAAGCTCGTCAAAACCTACATTGGTAAGGGTTACTACAACACCATTCTTCCTGCGGTGATTCAGCGGAACTTGCTGGAGAATCCAGCCTGGTACACTTCTTACACCCCTTATCAGCCAGAGGTGTCTCAGGGCCGTTTGGAAAGCTTACTAAATTATCAAACTATTGTTTCTGATTTAACTGGACTTCCAGTGGCCAACTCCTCTCTTTTGGATGAAGGATCTGCTGCTGCTGAGGCTATGATTATGTCCTATAATCAGTTCCGTGGAAAGAGAATCAAATATTTTGTTGATAGGGAGACTCACGAACAAACTATATCCGTGCTAAAAACAAGAGCTTGTACATTGGGAATTGAGCTGGTTATTGATGATCTGAATGCTCTAGAATCGTTTGCCAAAGATATCAGTGGTGTTTTGGTATCATACCCCAAAACGTCAGGAGCTATTCCAAATGTTGATGAACTGGCAAAAATTGCTGACCTTGTCCACCAAAACAAAGGGTTGGTCGCTGTCGCATCTGATTTAATGGCACTGACTCTTTTGAAATCTCCTGCCGAGTTTGGTGCTGATATTGTTCTAGGGTCATCTCAAAGATTTGGTGTTCCAATGGGCTTTGGTGGCCCTCATGCCGCTTTTTTTGCCGTGACAGAAAAACTGCAAAGAAAATTGCCAGGTAGACTGGTTGGAGTTACTAAAGACAGATTGGGAAACAAAGCTTTGCGTCTCGCTCTTCAAACTAGAGAACAGCACATCAAGCGTGAAAAGGCTACGTCAAATATCTGTACGGCTCAAGCCCTTCTTGCTAATATCGCTGCAAATTATGTTGTGTATCATGGTTCAGACGGTGTCAAGGCCATTGCTAGCAGAATTCATGGTCTTACTAGTCTTTTGTCCCATGAAATTAACAACAACTCCAGCCACAAGGTTCTGAATACGACATTCTTTGATACGTTAACCGTCAAGGTTGATGGCTCTGCTGATGAATTGCTACAGAGAGCTCTTACGGACTTCAATATCAACATCTTCAAGGTCAGTGAAAACCAGGTCCAACTATCACTTGATGAGTCTGTCACAAGTGATGATTTGTCTGAGTTGGTTGAACTTTTTACAGGCACTAGAGTCAGCTTTGAGGGAATTGAAGATTTGCCTGAAATCTCTTCCCATCTAGCCAGGTCTGATGCGATTCTTACAAATCCCGTGTTCAACACGTACAATTCTGAGACTGCAATGCTACGTTATCTCTATAAACTACAACAGAAGGACGTTTCATTGGCATCATCAATGATCTCGCTTGGCTCGTGTACGATGAAGCTTAATGCAACAACCGAAATGATGCCAATCACCTGGGCTGAGTTTGCCAACATTCACCCTTTTGTTCCAAGAGATCAAGCTCAAGGTTACATGGAATTGATTTCTGAACTTGAGAAGGACCTTGCGGATATCACTGGATTTGCCAAGACAACTCTCATGCCGAATTCAGGAGCCCAGGGAGAATACACCGGCCTTACGGTCATCAGAGCTTATTTGGAAAGTATAGGGCAAGGTCACCGTAATATCGTGCTGATTCCTGTGAGTGCACACGGCACAAATCCAGCTTCGGCCACAATGGCAGGACTCAAAGTTGTTCCAGTCAAATGTTTGAGTAACGGTAATTTGGACTTGCAAGATTTGGCACTGAAAACGGAAAAGCATTCAACAGATTTGGCTGCAATCATGATAACATATCCTTCCACATATGGTATGTTTGAACCAACTATCAGAGATGCTGTTGAACTTGTTCATTCTCATGGTGGACAGGTCTACCTTGATGGAGCAAATATGAATGCACAGGTTGGATTGACTTCACCAGGTGACTTGGGAGCCGATGTGTGTCACTTGAACTTGCACAAAACCTTTGCTATTCCTCATGGAGGTGGTGGTCCGGGTGTGGGTCCTATCTGTGTTGCTGATCATCTTCAAGGCTTCCTTCCGAAGCATCCTTTATCGCCTACTTCTAATACAGCGGCTACTGCTATTGATCCTGTTTCTGCCGCCCCATTTGGTTCTGCATCTATTCTTCCTATCTCTTACTCATACATCAAGATGTTGGGAGCCAAGAACCTTCCTTATGCCTCCAGTCTTGCTATTTTGAATGCAAACTATATGATGTATAGGCTCCGCGACCATTACAAAATCATGTTTTTGGGCGATGAGTCTGCTAGCCATGAGATCAAATACTGCGCGCATGAATTTATCATTGATCTCAGACCATTTAAGGACATTGGAATTGAGGCAATTGACGTTGCAAAACGTCTACAGGATTATGGTTTCCATGCTCCTACCATGTCTTTCCCAATACCTGGAACTCTGATGATTGAACCTACAGAATCTGAGAATCTTGATGAGTTAGACAGATTTATCGATTCAATGATATCCATCAGAAAAGAAATTGAGGATGTTGAAAAGGGAGGTTCTAGTTTACTGCTTAAAAATGCTCCACACTCCTTGAGAGATCTATTGGAAACCAGCGCTGAAGACTGGCATGCTAGAGACTACACTAGAGAACAAGCCGGGTACCCACTGCCATTTTTGAAAGATTTCAAAACTTGGCCAAGTATCACTAGAGTGGATGATACTTATGGAGACATCAACCTCATGTGTACATGCCCTTCTGTGGAGGAAGTTGCTCAACAAAACTGATTGATAAGTGTTAAAATAAATAGTGAATAAATAATATGGAGACCCTATCGGTCAACCTCTCCGAAGACAAGATCCATTGTACCAATAATGGCCACAGCATCAGGAAGCAGATGTCCCCGAGAGATGTGGTCAAAGGCGGCCAAATGAGAAAATCCAGGGGCACGAATTTTACATCTGTATGGTCTCTCGGAGCCGTCACTCACCACATAAACTCCCATTTCACCTTTTGGGGCTTCAATAACAGTGTAAGTTTCACCGGGTGGCACTTGGTAACCTTTTGTGAACAAAAGGAAATGATGTATTAAAGCCTCCATATCGGTTTTCATGAGAGACTTCGCTGGTGGAGAAATCTTAAAATCTTCGACCTTCACGGGACCTGGAGGCATGTCATTTATACATTGCTCGATAATTCTCAAAGATTGTCTGAACTCTGCCATTCTAATCAAATATCTGTCGTAGCAATCTCCTCGTGTCCCAACTGGAACATCAAAATCAACATATTCGTAAGCATCATATGGCTGCGACTTTCTAATATCAAAGGGAACCCCTGATCCTCTCAGCATGACACCTGAAAGCCCGTAATTTAGAGCATCTTCAGCACTTATTGTTCCTATATCCACAGTACGCTGTTTCCATATACGATTGTCGGTAAGGAGCTCCTCCGTTTCATCAATTCTATCTCCAAATTGCGTAGCCCACATATAGATATCATCCAAAAGTCCAATAGGAAGATCCTGTGAAACACCTCCTGGTCTAACATAAGCTGCATGCAATCTAGCACCCGACACTCTTTCGTAAAATTCCATGAGTTTTTCTCTTTCCTCAAATCCCCACAAGAATGGTGTCAGTGCCCCCACATCCATCGCATGTGACAAAACAGACATTAAATGGTTCAAAATCCTGGTAATTTCACCAAACAGCGTTCTAATGTACTTTGCTCTGATGGGAACTTCAACGTTGAGTAGCTTTTCAACTGCTAACGCAAAAACCTGTTCGTTGGTCATCATAGAAACATAATCAAGTCTGTCAAAATAGGGCAATGCTTGCATATAGGTTTTCGACTCTATCAGCTTTTCAGTCCCTCTATGTAGCAAACCCACGTGTGGATCAGACCGGACAATTTCCTCACCATGAAGCTCTAGAATCAGACGCAAAACACCATGGGCTGCTGGATGCTGTGGCCCAAAATTCAACGTAAAATGACGAATTTTGTTTTTACGAACCGGATAGTCTGGCGAATCTTCATTATAAAGATTCCAAGTATCCCAGTCTTTTGATTCATTGATAAATTGCTCATAGTTTCCCATTGCTGAACTAATCTCTATATTGTGAGTAGATGTCATATTTGGCTCATCGTCTTCCCCTTCGCCAGGACGGTTACCTCTTTTTCGAATCTGATAAAAATCATTATCGTCTGCCTTCTGACCGGTGCCATGTTTGACTATCTTCTGATTGCATTCCTTGGTAAATGCAAGCAGTCTAGTCTGTGCTTTAAAAAAGCTCAATGGTGTTGCTTTCCATTTGCATCTGAATCCCAAACAAATCATTGGTAGCTACGAATGTAAAACCCCACCTTTCTGCTCCTTATCCATACGCCACTTTTACCCGGATCCTTAATGTGGCTGATGTTGTTTTTTTCCCTCGGTCCTGGTATTTTTTTCTCGAAACTGCGGTATTACTTGGTGGCGAAAAGCGTGTGTAATTTTTTTGTTAATTAAAATTGAAAATGCCTAGATCCTCCGCCAGAAGACCTGCTCCAGCTGCTAGATCTGCTCCATCCGGTGCCAGACAAGCTTCAACTATGACGGCTCCAGCTCCATCTCATTCTTACAGCCATCCAGTGCAAACCCAACAACGTCAACCGGGAATGTTCGCTCAAATGGCTTCTACTGCTGCCGGTGTCGCTGTCGGATCTGCTGTGGGCCATACCATTGGTGCTGGTATTACAGGACTGTTCTCTGGTTCTTCTTCGGAACCAACAAGCTACCAACAGCAACAAGTTCAAGCTGCACCAGCTCAAGAATACCAACAACAGTCTACTCCTGCATGTGACGCTGACGCCAGAAACTTCACTAGATGTCTTGAAGAGTCTAACGGTAACTTCCAAGCTTGTGACTTTTACTTGCAACAACTCAAGGCATGTCAAGCTGCCGCAAGACAATATTAAATTTATAGTGATATAAACTCATATACATAGTTACAATTGGTGTATTCGATCATTGAAATATGTTATTCTATTATACATCGATGAAATATATTCTTAGAATCTCCAGTCTTCATCAGCAGATTCAATAGCCCATGCAAACTTCTCCCTCAGAGTCTTGGTAAACAGTTTCTCAATCGGAACATTGAACTTTTTTGAAAACATGACAGTTAGCCTTGGATCGATATAGTTAATCTTCGAGGTACTCAGTGCAACTTGTGAATTGTCCTCTTTATCTTTTAATTGAAGAGAAGTATTCTTGATCCGTGTCTCGATTTTTTCAACTTGTTGCCTTAACTTTTCAACAGTCTGGGCTGGCTTGATCTCGTACTTTCCAGTTTTAAATTCACTGTTGTATGTTTTTGACATCTCTTTGAATTTTTCCATTCTAGTCTTATGTTCTTGAGTCAAGTGATCTTTCTTCAGCTTTCGTTCATCTTTGGATATTTCTTCATATCCGAGTTTTATTTGCTCACGTTCATACCTTTTCTCAAGTTTCTCCTTCTCCTTCTCAGTTATGCGCTCTATGATCTTCTGTTCCTCCTCCTTGCTGAGGTCTTCGATCTCTTTGAAATACTTGGAATCGTTCTTCTTCAGGGTGTTGTCTATCTGTAACATCATTCTCTTGAGAACTATTTTTTGCCAAATCATCTCTTCAATTCTATCGCTTATCTTTTGAACACCAAACTCGTGATTCTTACTGACCGTCCGCTGATGGTTACATAAAATGGCAACAGTTCGATTTGCTGCATTAAAATTAACCACCCTTTCATTCACAGTCCCCTCATTTTTGATCAAGTCTATTTGGTCTTGCATGGTCTTCGAAGCATTATATGTCCTGAACACTTTGGCCGTCAAGCCTGCCAGGTATGATTGGAAATACTTGTTGAGCACCGATGGATCAATTCTGTCGAAAAGATTATCACCCGGCTTCTTTGGTGCTTTCTTGAAAATCCTCAGGTTTTTAAACACCTGCGGATCAACCTCCACTTCTTGATAGAATCTAATGGAGTCCTTACCCAGGAAATCGAATACAACAGTGTTTGGGGGTTTCAAGAATATGTGTTCGTATCTTAGTGAGCAGCATCCCACAGTGTCAGCTTCATCTTCGCTTTTCTCACCTCCTGCTCTGAGAGCAAACACGTCGATAAGGTAAGTAGCAGTAGCAAGCTGACGGTCAATCATCAACTCCGATTTTAATTTGGACCGGTAATCTTTCCTAATGGCATCAATGTAGTTTTTCAACTCTCTGGCCTTTTCAAATTTCTTGAAATCGCTGATACCTTTCAAAGATGAATTCTGAGCAAACCTCACATATTTCACCGAACCGAGAACATTTTCACGCCACATTGCTAACCATGAGACTGTGTTATCATGTCGCACCTCCCCCCATTGATGACCTTGTGGTGGGGGTGGAACAGGTGCATCCTTGCTAAGGTTTAATGTTATGTCTTCCGGCTTGACACGCTTCTTCAACTTTCCTGTTTTTGGGTGTGCTCCTCGTCCTCGGAATAAACCAGGCGGTTCTACTCTAAAGTTTCCAACCTGTTCTTTTCTTCCATTCAGCATACAGAATTTATACTTCTCTTCCATTTCATCCTTCTCTTGTTTTAACCTTTTCTTTTCCTGTGGAGACATTGATTTCCTTTCCTCTTTCTGTTTCTGGAAATACTCAAACATCTTTGAGAAATCACATTTGTCGAACTCGGTGATCTTGGCATCTTTGCAACCTCCATTTTCCTTCAAAGTTTGCAAAAAGTCGGCAAAAAAGTTCTTCTGGAATGTAGGATTCTTTGCATGATCAGATTCTATCAGGGCACCGAAAAAACCTGCAACTTCTTCAGCTGCTGGAGGGAGAGAAACTGGCTTGCCATCATAAATTAGTTTCACATGGGAGGGTAAAGGTTGATATTCTGGAGGGAATATCACACCATTGTGCTCCAAACTATCCCAAACAATCTGTCCATTCAAGTCTTGTTGCTCCCACCATTTGTATTTCTCCTCATCATCCTCTCCTTCAGTTTTGATCGACGGGGTGTCTTCCTTTTTGAGAGGAGGTTCTTGACTTTTGCTGCGTTTTTTCTTTGTGTCAGGGATCACTTTATTCTGAGATTCTTTCTTGATCTTAGTCTTCTTGCTAGATGTAGAAGCTAATTTTCTCTTTTTTAATGGTACAGACTCTGCCTCGTCCTCACTGAGAGATGTTGTCGGAGTTTTAGCCTTTTCAGGATTTCGCTCCATATCATTATCTGAATCAGATCCCATGAATTCAGCCTTTTTGATGACACGTTTCCTTTTAATGGTGTTCAATGGTACTTCTTCCTCTGACGAAGACATGTTCTATGCTAAAAACAATTTTTGAATCGATCAAACCCACTAAATAGGTGCGAGGGTGTTTTGGATTTTAAGTCGCGTTTTGAATAAAAACAATAAATCAAGCACACACTATTATGATGGATGCTGACACCCGCCTGAAAACATTGCGCTACTATAACTTCATTGAATCATCAATAAATAAGCTAGTGAGTGTGAATCAGAATTCGGATACACAACAAACAAAACAAATTGTAAAGGACTTGATGTTGGTGGTACCCAAGTATGGTGTCTCGCTAAAACAGTTTGAAGCTTTGTTGGATATAGTGCTCAATACAACAAATAAGAAGCAATTTAGCAACACTATCAAGATCTGGATTGTGCAGCTTTGGCATTGTTACGACATGTTTGAATTTGAGATATTCCTCCGCATTGTCAGTTCCTTCAAATTATCAACCTTTTCGAATGAAGGAAGCACATTGCATCAGAAAGTCCAAACTTGCATCAGCAAATGGCTTGCCTACAACTTTGTCAACTTTAGACTTGACAAAAACTATCTACGTGTACTACCTTTCCTCTACAATATGCTGCCAATTGGATACATTAGAGACAACGTTGGTACATTGATCATCTATCTGCTACAGCTCAGTTCACAAATTGATGTGCACTTTAGCATTAAATACTTCCTGAACTCGTCCAGACTCCTTTATCTCACAGAAATTTACGAAAAAGACAAGCGAATATTACCCCTTGTACTCGTGATACACAGCCATTTGCAAGGAAAAGATAATCTCCCTTTATTTGACACATACAGATTCAAGCTCGCAGAAATTGTTGAGAACAGCAAAACCGGTAAGGAGGATTTCAAGGTTGATCGCAAAGTAATGGAATCACTTACTGACATCAAAGTGCTTTATCATCGGTACACACAACACATGGAATCCCTTTCAGATATTATGCAAAACAAGCGTTTTCAGGAGTTTTTTTCCAATCTTCAAGATTTTGACCAGATGTTGGAGTTTTTGAATTTAAGGCACGGATCATTCAACACCAAGCATCGTAATAAGCGCAAAAAGTTGAGCGAAATTTCTTTTGATTGCAAGACAATGGATGTCCTGACATCTGGAGCTATGGCTGATTGCTATACAATCACCACCTATCTGAAAAACCTTGACCACATTCGCATTCCCCAGCAGATTGGGCTCCTTTTATATCAACTGGATGAATTCTCACACTATAAACCACAAGACAGCTACGCACCTACTAATTCATTAGGCCACTTTGTTCAGTTTTATCCCAAACTTCCGCTTTATACAGCTTTGCTGCAGCTGGACTATCATTCATTGGACAACTGGGTTGAACTGATACTGAACGAAGAAATCGAAACCTTGAACTCTATTCATGAGCCTCTTTTCAATGGATTGCTTCAGATTTCACGCTACTCTTTGACCGTGTTACCCTCAATTGAGAGTCTTCTTCTTGGCGGACTCGAAATCACTAACGCTAATGTTAAAATTGTTAAGTACTTTGACTTTGTGCCCTTTTTTAACTACCGTCCATGGCTACAATTTGAACCCGTTTATGAAAAATTGAAACAACTTTTAGGAGATTTGTCATTTGCTGATCAATGTCTTCTTTCTGTGGGCAACCTTATACGTTGCTGGGTCATCAAGTATGCTGTTACCTCTAATTATGAGTTTTGGAATACCATCAACATCCTTATCGAGAGGGTCATCTACGATTTTTCAAAGCTATATTGTGGCAAGTCAGAACCTCACCTTGAGATCAAGTTGAGCTTCGTAAGATTCTTGAGATTTGTTTATCAAATTGAACACAAGTTTTTGAAGTTGTCCAACTTAGTTTTGCCACCAACTATTCTTTATGAGCTCTACTTCTCGTCTAATCCGATTCTGGTTGACGCAGCTTGCATTCACGTGACTTTCTGTAAGAGCTACTATGCACACTTTCTGTCAACTCAGGAGGGACATGGAGAAATCAATTCATCACTATCTCAAGAAAAGCTTACGATGTTAAAAAACTTACACAACTCGTATGTGATGGACTTGTGCAACATTATTTGGCGAGACAAGACTTTCGACAAGAACGATAAATCAACCGCCAAGGGTTTTATGCTACCGAGTGAACTAACTACCAGACTTCTCAAACAAAGGTATTATAACTATGAGTCCGGAGTGGACGAGGTCGAAGATTATGACTTTGATGCCATCAAGCGTGACTTTAACTTGTTCTACGCTCCTGCATATTCCTCAATGGTAACAGATGTCATTCGAAATCTGGAGGATCAGATAGAGTCAGAAACTCGTCTTGCAGGTCCCCTTAATGAAGCAGAATTTACTCGCTTGGTGAGTGGTACCAGTAAATGGTTCGATAGTAAAACCGATTTTGACTACTTGCGACTTGATATATTGGACGAACTACAACAGCAGGGTTTCAATGGAGTCCGTGGGCTGCTTCATAGCTCACTGAAAAGTTTAGCTTTGAAATTAGTCCAGAGAGATGAATCCAGGTCTTAATTTTGAATCTTCCGATCCGGTAAAAGAAAACTTTTAATCCCGGTCTACCTTGATGCACTCTTTATCAGATTTCCATAAATGGTAAAAAATTATCTTAATCCAATTATAAATTAATATTCCCATGAGTGCGGAGCATATAGAATTAAACTCCTTGAGTAATGACGATGATGCCAAATCTTTTGATTTAAATGAGGATTTACTAGATGACTCTATATTCAAAGACGAATATGACTTTCCCCAAAAAGTTAATTTCGAGGGCCATGAAGTGATCTTAGAAAGCACAAATATCAGGCACTCCATCAAACTTCGTTGGCAAGTTTCGGTAATTGCAATAAGTTTCATGCTTATCGGCATTTGTGATCAATCCCTTGGATCAGTTATGGAGTACCTTTTAATTGATTACAATACTGATCGAACCCATATCTCCTACTTATTTTTATGTCAGGCAGTGGGATACATGTTTGCCAGTTTCGCAAATAACTCAGTTTTTAAGCTTCTGGGAATGAGGGGGCTATACCCTAGCTCGCTGATTTTTATGGCTATGATGGCTTGTGGGTTTGCAAGTAAGCTGTCTTTCGCCAAGCTAATTACGTTATCTGTGATCAACGGCCTTGGGTTTGGAACCGTTGATTGTGCAATGAATTTGTTTGTGGGTGCACTTCAATACAATAATCAGCTCCTTGGACTTATGCATGCATTCTATGGAGTTGGTTGCTTTATTAGTCCGCTATTTGCAACATATCTAATTCATATTGGTTTCAAATGGAATCAATACTACTACTTTATTTTAAGCGTTATGTTGATCAACCTCTTGGGATCCTTGGTATTCTTTAACAAAGAAACAAGATGGAAATACAAATATCAATTGCAATTAGACCGTGAGAAAGATGGCCTTAGTGAAGACGTTCCATTTGCAAGTATCATCTCAAACAGATACGTCATATTTTTTTCAGTCTGCTTATTCTTTTATTTGGGTTCAGAGCTGAGTTTGGGAGTCTGGTTGTTTAACTATCTGCTGAATGTTCATAAGTTCACAGACAAATCTTCTTCATATGTGACTAGTTCATATTGGATGTCGCTTACACTTGGTCGCTTTTTTTTGAGCTTTGTCACGGGTCATTTGTTCGACAATTACGAGACCAAAGCTATGGTGATCTATTGCACACTGGTATCATTTGGAACAGTCATGTTCATGCTTTTCAATCAAATTTACTCATTAATGGTGTGTTGTATCTGTTTCATTGGATTCTTCGTTGGCCCTATGTTTTCAACAACAGTAGTGATCTCCATGAAAACGTTACCAAAAAAGCTTTCAACAACAGGTGTTGCTATTATTTGTGGCTTGGGAGCCATGGGCTCCACAGTGATGCCATATCTGGTAGGACTAATAGCAGACAATACTGCTGGGGGGAATGGTGCCGGGCTAGTTTATTTCCCCAGTTGTGAAGTGCTTATGTTTGTGTCTGCTAATCTCCTCTGGGTTTTCTTCTTCATACGAAACAAAAGAACGCTTGATGCCTACGAAAGATTGCCAACGGAATAAGCACAAAACCAAAATTCGAGTACTAATAAAACGAGAAAAATCTGTATGGGTCGGAGTTATTGGGATACGATGCCTCAGTCGCATCGTCCCTGAATAACATATTTTTATCATCAGGTCTTCCACCACTACTAGCAACTGACCTGTATTGCTGTATTTGAGGATCTTTGCCTGTTGAAGTTTCTGGAGCTGGGGTTCGATCAAGTTGTGTTTCTAGAATTTGACTTTCGGTTGTCAGTGTACAATTTTGTGGAAATGAGTGTTGGATGAATGGTTCTGTTGTCTGGCCTATATTATTAATTAAGTGCTCTTGTGGATTAAATTCTAATGATTCTTCTGAGAGAAAATCGGATAGTTTTGGTCTCCAAGATGCATTCATTAGCCATAGACTGACAGGTAGTTCCGAAATAATGTTTCTATTCTCCTCGCTGTTGCGAGCTGAATGGATGATTTGCTCTTTCATTGAAGACCGAAGGCTATCTATATCCAACATTGGAAGCAGCACCTTCGATTCGGAGAAAACATTGTTGGTGAACAAATTCTCCAAGTTGATCTCAGGCATGCTGAGGCTTTTCAGTTTTGACGTTTTTCCATTATCATACTCTGTGAAACTACCAGAGTGTGGTGCATTAATTCTTGAGTTTTTGGTGCCTCTGAAAGGAAATGTTTGATCGGCTTGCGGGAATATTGGTTGTGGAAGGACTATACTATAAGGACTGCTGATCATCGTATTTTTTAGTGGGCGATTTTTCACTAAAGCCCCCAGGAGAGCCTTTTGCTTCTTTTTGCTATTGTAAAGCTTATTGAAAATGAACCACATCTGATAACACGTCGGCCATTTGACTGCCACACGTCGCCAAACATGTAGTATACTCAGGAAAAACTGTCTAGAAATGCGAGCAATCTGTTCGTCCTCGTTTGTCAAGTGATAAAGCATTATTACACCCGAGGCATGCAAAGTATTGTGCGAGATGAATGCAATATGATAAATGTATTTTTGTTCGATGAGTGCATCAACGATCAGTTTAATCATCTGTGCTGCCTGAAATGAAATTGCCCAAGAGGGATAATATTGACCCATACCCCTATGAATATTGGACTTGTGAAGCAAAACTAGCAGCGCATAGTATTGGGAAGACAAAATCCCACTGAGAAGAGAATGAGTTGATGGATCGTCGATCTTGAATTTTAAATGATGAGGCACTTCCGCTAGCCAATTCATCATCATTGTATCACACTTTCTGATGCATGATAACAATGCGTTTTTTGATCCCATCAGCTTGTTCATTTCAGACTGTTGGGTGACAACATTTTGAACAAGCTGAGCAAATTTGACGAAGGAAATCCAATAACATATCTCTACGCTATTCAAATCTGAATTTTCAAAGTCTGTCTCAGTTAGAAATTTGACGTCGCAGTCATCAAGGTTTATGGAGAAAGGCTTTCCAAATCCCAACCCTATGAGTTTGTCTTTTACAAATAGGCACCAGAATAATCTCTTGTACATGAACTTTTCATAAGGAGAAAGGTCAGGATTGTTGTCATTGTCTCTGTGTAACCCGAACTGTTGGCAATACTGCGTTGCAATCTTGGTCCAATAATAATCATTTTTGGAGAACACAGAGTAATTTTCGTAATTCCAAACAAAGCATAAGAGCGACTGTATTAAAGGGATGGGTTCCGTTTCAACTGACAGATCAAATAAAGCCTTTGCTCTCTTAAATAACACCTGAGATATCTTGGTCAGTTCCAGTATCTCTCCGCTGTCATATTCAGATGTTTCGCTATGTCTTGCTCCCACATAGAGAACAGAAAAAAGTAATAATAATGATGGTGGGTTCTTTATATCCTTGTAGTCTCGATAAAACTGGTTCTTGTCGATAATAGGTAATTGTGGGTTTAAATATTTGAAGTAGTTTCCAATGAATTTCCAGCAGGTTGCTTCATCAGGAAGACTAAAGCATCCATAGGTGCATAATGTGTGAAAATCGACTTCGTCCAATTGATAAGCTCTTGTTCGTTTCTGCTGTCTTGCCTCATCAACAAGTTCATCTATGATGTCGTGAATAAATGCTGAAGTGTCTTCTGGAAAAGAGTGCTCTCTGTATATCATAGAGGCCATGTTTTCTTTAAGC
The DNA here is from genome assembly GCA_030564965.1 of Ogataea nakhonphanomensis. Taxonomy (NCBI): domain Eukaryota; kingdom Fungi; phylum Ascomycota; class Pichiomycetes; order Pichiales; family Pichiaceae; genus Ogataea; species Ogataea nakhonphanomensis. The sequence goes on from JAJMAN010000011.1 coordinate 296,337, forward strand.
ACGACTGAAGGATCCAATTGAATGTGGCTCAACTCAGGTAAGTTACTTTGTAAACTAGGTTTGATGAAAGATGGTCGAAAATTGTCTCTAGAAAGCAAATACTGCTCCTGGTTGCTGCAAAACTTCTCCCTCTGTGTGATTCGCTTTTTGCGTAGATATACTTTACACTTCATGCCCGACTCTTGACAGTTTGTACATGACTCTCCGTTTAGCTTTTTATCCACATCACATTTCACTTTTCGATCATGACAGAAGACGCAGGCTTTAGAAGAACGATTCTGTTTCTTCTTAGCTTTATAATCATGTTCTTTCCTCTGCAATTTGGATGATGGACTGTCCCTCTCTGATAATTCTCTACTATCAGTGCATTCAGCTGGAATTTTATCAGACATGTCTCTATTGAATTTGATCGATCCTGAGTATCTGGTTATTATCAACGTTTAACAATCAGCTCAGTTTTATTGTGATTTGTGTGGGGTCAGTAAATAGGAAGTTGCTGGTAAATTGGTGACACGGTCCCGGATCAATTCTCTTCTTTGGCTTTTATCATGCACGGCGGCACTTAAATTAAAATTATTACCGAAGTGATTACGTAGTACATTGGAGACCAGACCCTGAGGAAAAGATGCTTCTGCAATTTCAAAGTCTCCAAGTAAATTCCTGTAAATTCCCTGTCACAAAAAATATATATCTATAACTTAAATCCCTGCCCATTTCTAGGTTATTTGATTCAACCATGTTTGCTCGGCGCTCTCTATTCCCGCTCCTCAGAAAAGCACGAGACTATTCTACTGATAATTCACTTTTCACCACACCTTTTACAGATCTTCATGTGAAACTGGGTGCGACAATGGTGAATTTTGCAGGCTACTCCATGCCAGTCCTCTACAAAGGACAAACTCACATCGAATCGCACAAATGGACCAGAACCAATTGTGGAGTTTTTGACGTATCTCATATGCTTCAACACCGTATAAATGGACCCAAAACTACTAGTTTCCTGCAAAAATTGTGCCCTACTGACTTGGAATCTCTGAGACCTTTCCACTCCACTTTAAGTGTATTGCTGAACAAAAATGGAGGTGTTGTGGATGATTGCATGATCACCAAGCACGGTGAAGACAGTTTTTATATTGTCACCAATGCAGGTTGTAGGGCCAAGGATGTGGAGTTCATAAAGTCAGAGCTAGCTGACTTTGTTGAAGGTTCTGAAATCCAACACGAAACCTTTGAAGGTGGACTTCTTGCAATTCAAGGGCCCCGTGCACAAGAGGTGCTTTCAAAGTTTACCAGCTCAGATTTGAGTACATTGTATTTTGGTCAATCTCGTTTCATACCATTGGAGTCCTTCGGTACAGCTGAAAAGTTCCATGTTGCCAGAGGCGGTTATACTGGGGAAGATGGTTTTGAAATTTCAATTCCTGACGAAAAGGTGGCTAGAGACTTCTTCGAAAGTTTACTCGAACTCGAACTGGTTAAACCAATTGGTCTTGCTGCTAGGGATTCCTTGAGATTGGAAGCGGGAATGTGCCTCTATGGCCATGAATTAAACGACGAAACCACCCCCGTGGAAGCATCGTTGAATTGGTTGGTGTCCAAGTCCAGAAGATCAACCGTGTTCAACGGAAGTGAAAAAATTTTGGCGCAACTACAAGACCCAAAGTCTGTGACTTTTAAAAGGGTTGGTATACAGTCTAAGGGACCATCTCCTCGTGATGGAAACAAGATATTTGCCAAAGATGACCAAACCAAACATATAGGAGTGATCTGCTCGGGATCACCATCACCAACTTTGGGAGGAAACATCGCCCAAGCATTTATCAACAAACCTTACCAGAAACTCGGTACGGAATTGCTTATTGAAATAAGAGGAAAACTGCGTCCTGCCACCATAGTCAAAATGCCATTCGTGGAACCAAAATACTATCGTTCTTAGGTGTCGGGTGTATATTTTCCCGCGACACGAAATTTACATGACGCGTTATCAAAATTATTTAAGAAAGTAATGCATATCAAACGAGTAAGTCGGTGTCTATGGCCCGTGTGAACTAACATCCAGATTGTAATACAGGGGTTCAAAACCTACAAGAACACGACAATTATTGATTCCTTCTCGCCCAAACACAATGTTGTGGTGGGGAGGAATGGATCGGGAAAGTCCAACTTCTTCGCCGCTATCCGATTTGTTTTGTCCGATGCATATACAAACATGACAAGAGAAGAGCGTCAATCTCTGATTCATGAAGGTTCAGGAACTGTTATGTCTGCGTATGTGGAGATTGTTTTTGATAATACCGACCGCAGATTCCCTATCGACAAAGATGAAATTGCAATCAGAAGAACTATAGGTATGAAGAAGGATGATTATTCACTTGACTCCAAGCTTGCCACTAAATCTGATATTATGAATCTACTTGAGAGCGCTGGATTCTCGAGATCAAATCCTTATTATATCGTCCCTCAAGGCAGAATTACTTCGTTGACTAATGCCAAAGATACTGAACGATTACAGCTGCTGAAGGAGGTGGCAGGTGCTCGTGTTTTTGAAACGAAACTCAAAGACTCATTGAAGGAGATGACCAATACCAACAAAAAGAGGGAGCAAATTGAGGAAATGCTTAGATACATCGAGGGCAGGTTGGAAGATTTGGATCTGGAGAAAAATGATTTGAAGGAGTTTGAAAAGCTCAACAACAAGAAAAAAGCATTGGAATACAATTTGTACGATAGAGAGTTGTCAAATTTGAATGACCAGATTGATTCATTGGAATCCGATTATGCTTCAGCAGTCCAAGACACGTCTTCTTTAGTTGAGAAACTGGCTGATAGGGAAAAGAATGCTCAAGAAATTGAAAGCCAGATAACGGAATTATCCACAAAACTCAAACTTGTTGATGTGGACTTGCAAGAAAATGACACAGAGCTTCGTGATATTTTGTCGAGCATCGGAAAACTGAGTGCTCAGTTAAGTGAGACAGAGTCGGGGGTTTTGCTTTCTGGGGAAGACATAGAGTCGCAGACATCAGCACTTCAGGTTCAAATTGCCCAGAAAGAGCAAGAGCTAGATAAACTTCAACCTCTGTTGAAAAACGTTAATCTCAAAGAGCGGACTTTGAAGGCTACTTTGGATGAGAAAAAGCAACTTCAGCGTTCTTTACTTTCAAAGAAAGGGCGTTTCTCGCAATTTGAGTCTAAATCTGACCGTGATGACTGGTTGAGGTCTGAAATCTCAATTTTGAAAGAGTCTCTGAAATTAAAATCTCTGGACCTCAATGGTTGTCTTGAAAACAGAGCTGAAATAGAGAACTGTATTAACGACCTGAAATCCGAGATGGGTAAAGAAAATTCGATTGAATTGTTGAGCACAGAGATGGAACACCTTGATCAGGAACTTGAGCTGTTGAGAACCAAGTATGGTCAAATGATTGACGACCGGAAACAATTATGGAGGGAGGAAAGCAAACTCAACAGTATGATTCAAACTTATGAAGAAGAGAAGTTGCGTGCACAGCAGGGTGTTAGCGAGACGATGGACAGATCCATGGCATTGGGTCTGGAAGCTGTTCAGCGGATAGCGAAAGACTTGGGACTCACCGGTGTCTATGGCACCTTAGGGGAGCTCATTAATGTCAGCGAGAAGTATAAAACAGCTGTTGAAGTTGTTGGAGGAAATTCCCTCTTCCATATGGTTGTTGACACCGACAGAACAGCTACGATCATCATGGACGAGCTGATCAGACAGAAGGCGGGTCGGGTCACTTTTATGCCTCTCAACAGACTACAACCAAGGGAAGTTCAGTATCCAGAAACGACTGATTGCGTTCCGCTCATCAAAAAAATTGCTTATGAGGAATACCTCAAACCTGCAGTAAGACAAGTTTTCGGAAAAACCATTGTCTGTATTTCACTGGAAAAGGGAGCAGAAATCTCAAAGCTTCATCAACTGAGTACCATCACTCTAGATGGAGATCGCTGCGATCGCAAAGGTGTTCTTACTGGAGGTTTCCGTAACCAGACCCGTTCCAGAGTCGACTGTCTTAAAAGTTTGACTAAATGGAAAACAGAAATATTCAGCACAAAGGAGAAACTACAGAAAATTAAAGATGAAATAGGGGACAAAGATGGCAAAATCACAAAGGTAAGTGAAGAGCTTTCGAAAAAGCGAAAAGAAATCGACTCGAAATTCACTCAGAAAGAGCTCTACCTTTCTTCAAAAGCCAAATACGGAAATGAAAAATATAGATACGACCAAGAGCTAAAATCTTTGGAAGAACGCATTGGAACTCTCCAGACTTCTTTAAAGCTTACCGAGCAACAAGTTCTTGAGTACGAAGATGAAATGAAAGGTGATTTCAAAGAATTGAACCTATCTGCCTCGGAGCTCGAAATGCTTGAAAACTTGAGCTCGGAGATTGCAGTCGCAGAGAAGGAGTTTAGTTCAGTATCTGAGGAGTCCAATAAAATTGAACTTACTGTGTCATCATTAACGTCGGAGCTGAATGGCAATCTTTATCCAAAACTGAGACAAATTACTTCTCGAACCGTTGCATCCCAAGGAACAAATGACAGTCATCTCAGTGAGTTGCGGAGGAACCTTGACTCTCTCAATGAATTAAAGGCTAGGTTGGATGCCTCAAACTCAGAACTTTCTGTTAGATCAAAAAAACTTACTGCTGATTTGAATGATTGCAGAGAACAAATACAGAAACTGAACGACAATCAAAGGAGTATCCTTAGGAAACTTGAGAACTATGGAAAGACTTCTGAAAAATCTCTCAGCAAAAAGGTTTTGCTAGGAAATAGACGTGATGAGATCAGTCGCAAGATAAGAGATTTGGGAGTTCTTCCAGAGGAAGCATTTTCTTCTTATACCGATATGAGCTCTGCAGAAGTTTTGGGTTTACTAAATGAGGTTACAGAGAGTTTGAAACAATACAGCCATGTTAACAAAAAGGCACTCGAACAGTTTGTCAGTTTCGCAAAACAACGCGACTCGCTGGTTGCACGTAAAGACGAGCTTGATGATGGAAAAAATTCTATTGAAGAGCTGATTGCAGTTTTGGAACGTAGAAAAGATGACGCAATCATCCGTACTTTCAAGGAAGTTAGCATTGGATTTACTGAGGTGTTTGAGAAGCTTGTGCCCACAGGAATCGGGAAGCTTATCATTCAAAAAAGAAGCGATAAGGTCGTAAAAGAGAAGAATCCGGAGATTGAATCTGACGAAGAAGAATTAGAACTCGTGGACCAGTATATCGGGGTTTCTATCTCTGTCTCATTCAACTCTAAAGAAAATGAACAGCAAAGAATCGAGCAGTTATCTGGAGGCCAAAAATCTCTTTGTGCAATCGCACTCATCCTTGCTATTCAAAAATGTGATCCTGCACCATTCTACTTGTTCGATGAGATTGATGCCAATTTAGATGCTCAATACAGAACTTCTGTTTCGCAATTGATCAATCAGCTATCTCGGCATGCTCAATTCATCTGTACGACTTTCCGACCTGAGATGTTGAAAGTCTGTGATAAATTCTTTGGGGTGATGTTTAACAACAAAGTCAGTACTGTCAGTGAGATCGACCAATCTGATGCTTTGGGATTTGTTGAGAGTCAACACCGTCGCTAGTCCAATCTTTAGCTAATACCAATAAATATATTAACGCTATTTACGTGCATCTTTCATCAGGTCGAGGAATCCATGATTACGCTTCTTTCCCTTGGCTTTAGCCACGATGCTACTAGCAGTCTTGGCATCAAGGTATCGTTTGGCATCTTCATCTTCCTCATCTGTTGTAGCGCCATCTGACTCTTCAGAGTCCATTCCAGAGTCGTCGGATCCTGAGTCGCTGTCAGAATCGCTGTCCGAGTCTGATGAGTCCGAGGACGAAGTTTGAGGCAATTGGCTCAATGTAGCCACTGGTGTTGAGTCCCTCACATCAGGTAGACCCCTTTCCATTAGCTGTGATAATTTTGGAAGTGAAGACACAGACTTTGATGTTTGTGACGGCTTGGGCGCTTGCGTCTGCGATTGAGATGGGAGCTGTGGAATAAGACGACCTTCTTGAGTAGCTGGAGGCGACGAAGAAATCTGGCTCTCATTCAAAGTAGAATTATTGCGTGAAGCCAATGAGCCCGCATTTCCAATAAATGCTTTTGGCAAGTTGACCAGCCTTGGTCTTTTTACCATTTCCTGCTCCAATTCCATATCGTCATCTTCGGCTTCGTCTTCGCTCGAATCAGAGTCGCTCTCAGCAGCCTGAGACTCGGTCATTTGGAGGGTCGCCGCTCCCAGTTTATCATCTCTTTCACCCTTGTCCATGCTTCCATTTGATCTCCTACGCGGCTGAGAGATAATGTTTTGGGAGTCAATTTCAGGGCTGATCTCGCCTTTACGGGCCGCGGCGTTCTCATGGACCCTTCCCCGTTGCTTCATACCCGTTTTCAAAAGCCCTATAACCTGCGCCTTCGAAAGTGCTTTGGAAGATTCCGATTCGCTGATAAACTTTTGAGGTGTTTCTTTCTTCGACTTCTCTTCTTGAGTCTCCCTAACATTTGTAGCAGGATCAGTTGATGAAACTGTTGTTAGCTTTTCAGCTTCTGGTTCCTGACTCGTTGAGGGTGTCTCAACTTTCTTGACCCTAGGTTTACGACTTAATTTCTTACTTTCTTCGGGTTTGGTGGATTCTGTAGCAGCCTTTGCATCAACCTCCTTTGTGTCAAGTTTTCTCTCGTTGTTCTTCTTTCCAGGAGGACGACCGCGACGTGGCTTTTTTTGACTAGAGGTTTCATCAGAACTTTTGTTTAGTTTTTCCTTTTCCTCATTTCTTTCCTGCTGATGTGTCTGGATTTCACTATTCACCTTTTTGGATTTTTTCGTCTCGTCACCGTCCTCTTTCCCAATAGCAAGCCCAGAGTCCCCATTCTTGACAGAGTCATTAAGTTTTCGAGTAACCTGTGAAGGCTTCACAAGCTTTCCGTCCTGAAAGGTTGTATTAGACACGACTGTAGCTGGTGTTGGAGTTTGTGCTGGTATGGAAGAGAGAGACAGATCTCTTAAATCAATAGTCTGTGATGGAGAGGTTTTCGTAGTCGTATTGGTTCTATTGAAAACATCAGCTTTTGTTGGGACACTAGGTTTTTTGCGAATGGCAGATATTTCTCTGGTAGAATCACTCTGATAATGGTCGCTGTCAATGAGCACATCACTCATAGCTGTTTCAATCATACCTTCATCATTGTTGTTTTCATCCATTGCTTTTGAAAGATCAGGCTGAAACTGTGTGGAAAGCATTCCTGATGTTATTCTCTTGGGTGACCCAGGAGCATTTATTTGGCTGACGCTTCTCGGACTGAGATGTTTTCTTGGCTCTATTATGACTGTAGCATCGTTATTACTATCGTTAGGTGCTGGGAGTGATAGATTCGAAGAATGAGAGCTTTCGTCTGCTTCGATCAAAGGCGATTGTCGAACTTCATGCCAAAGCCTTTGGCTTTGCGATGGTCTACTCTTTTTCACCACTTGATTCAAGTCATGACGGAGATGGCGTTTTTTTGTCGAATCTGAATCCTTCTCGCCTGTAAAATCGTCTTCGACAAGCACACGCATGATGTTATCAGTATCGAAAACCATGGACACCATATAGTCCGGATCAAGGTCGCACTCGTTGCAATCTTGAATTTGACTAATAGCGATGGGATCCTCTTCAGGGTAAAGCTTCAAGAATCTCTCTTGAATCTCGAGGCAAACTTCCTGAAGTGTGTTAGAGCTGTTGGTGATATGCAAAAACCTTTTGATTCCTTCATGAGTGTTATTTATCAGATGAGACGGTTGCGAATAGTTTGGCCGATTAGGAGCCAGTGAAATTATTCCGTTCACAATCGGAGTGCTGGACCCATTGAGTGTAAAATTTGAATGGTAAGAAGTATTGAGCTGTGATTGAGAACCAGCATAACCCTGGTTCTGTGATTGAATTACACCCATCTCAGAATTATTTCCAGTAGTACTGTACGTGTTAAATGACCCCCGGCCACGCAAAACGCCTGGTGGAACAACATGAACTTGTAATTTCAGCATTTTACTATAGCATGAAAAATAGCTTGAACGGTAAGGTGCAAGCCTATGGAGCGTAAATAACAACGACTTGCGTATTTCAAACGAGTATTTTCTTTATTTTAGAAATAATTTTTCACGTTACTGTCATCAAAATTCCGTGTTTTTTGCACGGATCCTATGAGCTTCCAGTTCATCATTTATCCTATCCAAGACGTCAGCCTCAGGCTCGGAATGAGAGATTTGCGCGGGCTCTGTGTCAAATTTTAAATCTTGATCAGGTTTTCGGTACTCCAACCTCTGATTGTAGCCCCAAGTAGATATGCTGCCATCCATAGACCCACTGTAGTACTTCACAGAGCTCTCTCCAGCGTACACGATGCTTGTGGTCCTTTTATGTATTCTATTGCCGTCCTTATTGAGTCTCGCAATCAATTTCCCATCATCGAGCCGGTATACCAGGATTTCACCGTTTTCAGAAGGAAACCATAAATACTGCATCTCTGTCTCGTTTCTAGGACTGATGGCCATCTCAATATGTTGATGAGATTTGTTTCTCACAAGGGGACCGAAATTTATCTGTTTGTTTAACGGCTTCTCGCTGCTGGTTAAATCCCAGACTCTGATTTTGTCATCGTATCCAACTGTCACAAGCTCTGCTCCGTTATCAGTAAACACCATTGAATTAATTCCACCATTGTGCGCTCGTGGAAGATTTTCATGTAAAAGTAGCTGCCGAGAATTACTCTTATAATTAGTTGTTGTGAGGTTTAGATCCAATTTGAACACACAACCGTCTGCACGGCGAATGTCCCATCCAATGCAATATCCATCTTGACTTCCGCCGACAATCAAATTTGGATCGGTTGGAGACCATCTGCAACAAAGCATATATCCAAAACCACATTGTAGTTTTCCTCCACCCCCCAGGATGTGCGAGTCGGCAAGAGTATTAAGGCTGAGCAGCCTAACCCCCCCGATTCCACCGTCAGTACAAACTGCCACCATAGAATTCCTGCCTCGACTATCGAAGTCAAAATTTAAAACTCTAGATCCCAAACTAAAGGTGTGCACCTGTTCCATTTCATTAGTGTCCCAGATCTTTAGGGTATGGTCAAAAGAGGAAGACAACCACATTCCATTGTCTGACCACCATTTGAGATGAGTTATGCCAAACTTGTGAACCGATTTCGATGGCAATGTAAATATCGGAACCAATTCTTCTTCTTCTTCTTCTTCCTCATTATGATCACCCTTCACATCCCACATCCTGACTGACGACTCTCCGCCTCCAGAAAGCAGATAACGGTTTTGAAGTGGATCGAGCGCAAGTGTGTTGACGGAAGCTAAGTGAGGTTTCTCTGGAAAGCGCTTTTTGTAGCAATCTAGATTATCCAAGAATGAGTATTTCGACTCGTTGTAGATCTTGAATACATCCAGAGTAGAATAGTTGTATTTTGATATCGCATGTTCGAAGTGCAGCTGGTGCATAAAGAAGACAAATTTGAGACTATCGACTCAAATTACCCTGCATCAAAAACTTGTCGAAAAATAGTTTTGACAAAATCGTTCACTTTTGAAGTATGTTCTTAAGACGTTCCAGCCTGTTGGTGCGTACAGTCAGATGGTACTCAGGGGGTCCGAGCACTAGTTCCAAGGACAATCTTCTAGGAAAACTCAAGGAAATCTCCAATCAGTTTAACAAATCGGCTGCACCTCAACTAACAGATGAAGTCAAAACAGGTAAGAAGTCAAAACAGACATCCTCCCAAAACCCAAATAATACACGGAATGTCGATACAGGTTTTCGGACTCAAAGGAGAGAAAATTTCAGTAATCAACGTTTCAAGAGAGCACAAGGTAACAATAGACCAAAAAAGTCTGGTTCCTTCTTTAAATCATCTAGAAGAAGATCGAGAGATAGTCAGGAGCCTATGCAAGAAATTGACAATGCTGATAATTCTGACATGGCCCCTGTAGTCAAAGAAATTATAAATAAGATAGAGGCTTTACCAGAAAAGGTGTTGGAGTGGAACAAAATTGATCCTGAGCTCCAAAAATGGGAAAAAATTGTCGACATGTTAGAACGGGCCACTCAACTAAGAGACAGAAGTAAGCACTGTGAACTTCCGTACGAAAAGTCTTATGATTTGAACAGTATTGGAGTCATCGAATCAGGCGTGAACAATGCTGAAATCAGAGCCACTTGGGACGCAATGTCGGCTATCAACGAAATTAAGCGGTTTGTCAAAAAGCTAGATTACTTTGAAAAAGACGATCCTTTACGGTACAAGATCCACGAGCCAAGTGAAGCCCAATTGGAAGTCAATAAATCACAAATGGCATTCAATCTAAGATCACGTTTGTTGCGTGCGGTTTCGAGACTAGCAGGAGAACAGGGAACTACCTTAGAGTCTTCAAATCTTGGGCAATCGCAAATCCATGGAATGAGCAGATTGTTTCCGTTTGCCAATCCTACTATCCCTAAGACCAATTTCAATAAGGTCACTGACATCAAGTCTCTTTCGAACTTAACAACTTCACGACTCAAGAGCATTATTGACACAACCGTAAAAGGTATTAGACCCGAAGTGAAGTTCTACAAGTCTGGACAATTCAAGACAGAGCAAATGCGCGTTAATGCAGAAGCCGTTTCGCATGCTTTGAATTCCAATGCCCAATTACAAGTCGATAACATGCACATTTCTATGGGAAAAACTTTTGTTGGAGAGGGTACATTGGAAGAGCTTCCTCAACCGTTTTCTGATGCCAAATAAGCTCACTGTACATACTTAAGCATGGAAATTGGTCCAACGAGGCTTCTCAATTTCTTCCAAAAATCCAGATGATGACGATTGATGAAGTCTGACAATTTATAATCGTGTAAGTTGAAATGTTGGTGATACATATAATTTAAAAAAACCTTGTTATATCACCTAAAATTAAAAGTGCAACACCGCATTGGAAGACTGACATCAATCTTGATTGTGAACAAGCATTCGGTTTTTGTAACTTTGAGCCACAATAGAAAAAATGTCTGATTATTATCCTGGAGGCTCGCATGATAGTCCTAACGGTTCGTCTTTCATAGCTCCGAATAACTCCACCAAAGATGAAGATGTAATCGATAAGTTTCTGAATCTGACATCGTATACACCCCTTCGTGAAGGAAGTCAAGAGTATTTTAACAATGTTGTTTCAATTGAAAACTTGAACCAGGAACACTCAACTTTGTCGTTTGATGCATTGCAAGCATCTAATGATGTCAAAAGAGCTCAGTATATGGGAGGCAGTTCTGATAGAGATCTGTTTGAACCCCAGTTCAACTCAGAAAATGTCCCTAGTGGTTCTGTGAACTACTTTCAGTCAGCCCAGAACTTCAGTGTGAGTCAACCCATTGAGTCACCTCCTGCTCAATCTTTTGATCAGTTCGAAGAGACGAGTTACAACGGAGGATCATCATCCAACAATGGATCTGCTCCATTCATCCAAATTGATAGGGCTTTTTCAGATTTCATTAACCAACAAGCTGATAGTATAAGTTTTCCAGCGTCGATCCCCCAGAATGTGCATCTGGATGCTATTGCTCCAACTCCCTCCCAATCTGGTGGACAACATGTTAGAGAGACAGATTTTCTTTTACAACCCCAATTCAATGGTCAGTTCAGAAGTGCCGGATCAACCACAGGCTCGGAGGTATCTCCGTCCAATTCACCTTTTTTATCAGCGGTTGAATCGATTGGTGGTGACGATTATAATGACGTGCAAAGTGATTTCGAAAGTCATCTGATGTCTAAAACTATACAACAGCTCTCTCTTTCAGCGCTAAATGCACCAAACATCAACCTGACAGAAGATAATCTACGAGAGCAGGAAAAACTTTCCACGGGTCCCTCAATCGTTATTGATAAAACAGAGAAGCTGGCCCATCATACCCCATCCTTGTTTTCAGCATCGTCCTCTCCAGGATCTTCGCGAAGTAGAACGAGATCTGGAAGCAGCAGTGCCACGCCTGCGATCAAGGTTGATGATTCAAGATCGCCCGCGGGAATATCGATCAATGTCGAAGATACTTCAAATTCTCAAGTTGTCGACAGTTCCAGTTACAGCACGCCAGATAATGATCGTCTACACAGTCATAACTATCTAAAAGTTGATGACCTTAATAATTTGCTTTCCCCAGACGACAGAACTCATGCAGCCATGAGATATGGACGACAACGTAGGCACTCTGAATCAAGTTCTAGATCTCGCTCAAACTCTAGGTCAATGATCTCAGATTATGATTCTGACTACGAAAGTGATAATTCGTTATCTCGCGAGAAATTGTCTGAACTTGCTGCTCCACCGTCTCCCAATAAGAAGACGCAGAAAAATCCAGCCTCTTATGCTTGCCCTGAATGTCATAAAAAATTCACTCGACCTTACAACTTGAAGTCTCATTTACGCACACACACAAACGAGCGCCCGTTCCTTTGTACATTATGCGGGAAAGCATTTGCAAGGCAGCATGATCGCAAACGCCACGAAGAATTACATTCGGGAGAGAAAAAATACCAATGTCGGGGAGCCCTCAAAGATGGAATTACCATGTGGGGATGTGGTAAACGCTTTGCGCGTACGGATGCGTTAAGGCGCCACTTTCAAACCGAAAGCGGGAAGAGTTGCATTCGACCCCTTATGGAGGAGATTGAAAATGAGAAAAACGAACAACTCAATGAGAATGAACAATCGGAATCAATCGATTTCAGGAGCTCCATCAACAGTATGGATGCCACGGACTACAACAATCTAATGGACCAGATATTGACGATGCAAACCAAGGCTCAAACCAACTGAAACTTGAGCTATGTGCGATGTCGTGTGTCGACCAATGTAATAAAAGCTTTCATTAAAATTTCTAGAGATCGTAGTCTGCTATATACACAAGGGTAGGGCCTCAAGAAACGTTTATTGGTCCCAAAACGTGAAAAAGCTGATGCATTACTTGCTTCTGCTTTTGAATTGGATATCTGTGTTTTACTTTCCCGTGTTTAGCCTCGAATCAATCGTTACAGAAGATACACTGTTGGACCAGTCCTCAAGTTCCGCTCAAATATTAAAACATTCATTTTCGAAAGTGAGTTGGACTGGCAAAAGTTGGAACCTGGTTGTAATCGGTGTTGTTACATTTGGATTGGCAGTGATTACCACCAGACCTTTATATAAGAAAGAGAACAGTGATAGTTACATCCGGTGGATCATGACTGGATTAGGAGAAAGATTCAGCTCGGCGTTGAACCGTTCTTCCTCTGCATTGGGGTTTAATAATTCTGCATATTCGAGCAATGATCCGTCTTCAAGAGAGAACTATACAAAGGCAATGAATTCAGGCGGTTTAGTTGGCGGTCTCATGAATGATGGCAACACATGCTTTATGAATAGTGTACTACAGAGTCTTGCATCTTCAAACGAAATTGTCGACTTCCTTCAGACTTTCACACGGGATGAAAACTCTTCGCAGAGCAACAAACACGAATTTTCCTCGGCATTGTATGACTTGCTTTCGAAACTCAATGCCAAACATGGAAATAAATCTCCAACCTATAAAACACGGAATCTCTTGAAGGTTATGAAAGATGGACCAAACAAGCATTTGTTTCTAGGATACAATCAGGAAGATGCGCAGGAGTTCTATCAGTCAGTTATGAATCAGGTTGAAAAGGAATATTTAGGATTGGACGCTAAGGCTAAAAAAAATGGCAAGCCTCAAGATAAATTTCTTGACTACGAGGAAGGGATGACGACAGGGTTACACAATTTGGGAGAAATAGGGACCATTTATGTTCCCGCGAATCAGATTGATCCTTCGTTTCCTGACGCTAATACAAAAGTGTATCCCATCGATCTTATAACACCAGTGGATGGTTTACAATGTGAACGTATTGGTTGCATTAGATGTGGTGAAATGGGTGGAATCCGGTATTCTGTCATAAGTGGTTTGGGACTGAATTTGTCCTCTCCAACCCAATCAACATACACGCTAGAAGAGCTACTTGATGGTTGGATTGAACAAGAAATTATCGATGGTGTTGAGTGTAACCGATGTGGATTGATTGAAATAAAGAGTTCTTTAGAAACTGCTCTGGAGAAATACAAAGAGCAGGGATCAAAGATGGAAAAACTTGCGGACCTCACATACAAACGTATACACGAAATTGAATGTGAGCTTGCGAAACCCATAATCAACGACGCGGTTTACGAGAAGCTGCACACAAAGAACAAAGTGCAAAAATCAAAAAAAACAAAACAGGTTTACTTTGCCAGGCCTCCTGCTATTTTGTGTATACATATCAGTCGATCAGTTTTTGACCCAAGAACCTACTCTGTCAGAAAAAACAATGCCAAAATTGTATTTCCACCAAAACTGGATCTGGGTGACTATGTTGCAGAACCTGAGAACATTAATACAGATGCTAGACTTGACTTCAGGAAATCTGATCATCATGACCCTGAAAGTGAAATTGCTGGTGATGGCACTTGCGCTCAAGATGAGATTCAAGATCTAACCTACTCGCTGAAATCCGTCATCTCACATTTCGGAACACATAATTACGGACATTATATTGCATACAGAAAGCATCGTGGAGTGTGGTGGAGAATCAGCGATGAGATCGTGCGTGTTTCTTCAGAAGCGGAAGTTTTGGCTTCCCAAGGCACTTTTATGTTGTTTTACGAGTTGAGCTCTCGAAATGATGAGAGAGACAATGTGGAGTTTTCGACCATTGACATCGTTGTGCCGAATACAAAAGACGAGAACAGGAATTCGCTCCCTACTTCCAGCCCTGATTCAAACTCCGATTCAGAATTGGATACAAGATATGGTGGTGAGAATCTTGTGCAGAATGAGAGAGTACTTTCTGCAGAGGAAGACTTGCGACAAAACGAATTCATAGCCATTCAAGCCAACTTGTGAATTTCTTCTGGATATTTGTATAGTTCAAACTCAATTGAAAAAGTGCTATATTATGTACATTATACCTCCTCGTTAACCGCACCAGACTTGTACTGAAAAGCCTTCATCTGTTCACTTTTATCACTTTCAAGTTCTTCTTGTATGAGCTCGTTCAGATCGTAGTCATAATTATCAGTCTGT